>OX418222.1:55429964-55800313 GCA_948455865.1 Conomelus anceps | reverse complement strand
GGTAATAGCTCTTGTTTTTAAGAATCATGCTACTGACAAAGCTGGACTACTCCAAGATTGAGATATTTAGATTCAAACTTTAAGATAATACATGAAATTCGATCCAAGATTTTACGCTGGAGATAAGTAGAATGGAAACAGACCGTGTCTCTACAGTAAGTTATGTTGTATAAAATAAATTCGATTTGAATTGACTGAATTGAACTTGACAGAAATGGATATTTTTTTATTGTTTTCCTACCTGCTTATGTAGACTAACTTGGGTGTTTTATTTAAGTGTTTTATTGAGAGTGAGTAATATGCTTGTAAACTTTAAAGTTTATATTGTTTAAAGATGCTTTTCTAATGGCTATTGTAAACATAGAAATATTGTGTGTGCTTGTTTTTCCTTTAGGATGGTCTATGTTTTTTTTTTAAATTCATGACAATTAATATTTATTTATTTGAAAAGTAGAATGTGTATAGCCTGTAAATGATGTTCATTGTAAGTTACGGAAGTAAATGATCTAATTTAAATAGATAAAAAGAGCACAAAGAGAGAACAGAGTTAAAGCCAGTTGATTTGCTTACTGCACTAAAACCAATTTCAGATATTCAATGTGATTCGAGACTTTAAGGCGAGTAAAATACTTGGAAAAGGACTTACCAGAGGAAGGTCGGTCAGAATATCGGGTACAGTAGACCCAGGCAGGCCACTGCTGCTCGCCGGTGTCCTTGGAAGTGTCGTCGGAGGTGTCGGATTTGTCGCCGCCATGCAGACTGGAAGGTTTGGCCGGTGTGCGACCCGGTAGTGGGCCGAAGCCCGTGTCGCTAGCACTGGTGCTACCCGCACTGGCTGCGCTCGAACACCGCTTCGGGGTGGCCGGACTGGGTCGCGGCGACTTGTCGCGGCGGCCAAATTCCGGCCGCAGAATGTTATCCACTGAAAAGCTTAATGAGGTGGGTGCTTCTTGTTGTTGTTGCTGTTGTTGTTGTTGCGGTTGAGCTTGTTGTTGCTGTCGGTTGTTGTTTGGACTGGGTGATCTGGGCGGCGTAGGTGTTTGACAGTAAGAACAGTTGACACTATTTCCATGGCAGCTGTTGACTGAAACCGAGCTGCATGCGCTTTCGGGCCTGTAGTTGGCTTCGGGACTGTGCAGAGGAGGGTAGCGACTGTTTCTGACCTGCTGCAGCTTGAACAGCCGATCGGGGCTGCAGCTGTGGTTGAATAGGGCTGCGGGAGGTTGCGGCTGCTCGGGCAGCTTGGGCAGAGCAGCGGCCGGATGGTAGACAGCTGCAGGCAGCGGAAGATGCACGGGCAGCCGCGGAATGAAGCCGTAGACCAGCGACAGGGAGCCGGACATTTCGACAGGGTGGAAGGTGGCGGCCGTCGAAGGAGGAGATGCGGGCTGCGTGAGCAGCGCGATCTGGTGGAAGGCCGAGCGCTGCTTGGCTGCAGCTGCTGGCCGATCGGACGGTGAAGGCCCTCGACCTCCTGGACCTGGACTGGACGCGCTGCTCGGACTTGAGCGCTCCGTCTCGAGCGCCATCAGCAGCACGAGCGGCGTCGGCTCGCCGCACTGCCCGCCGATAAAGACATGCCAGCGCCGATCACTCGCACTCGCCACTCGCCACTCGCACTTGTCACTTCTCTAAGGTGAAACGTCAAGTTGGGCCTCTCGACTGACAGCTCAAACTAAGACTTCACTCTTGCAAAACGTGTCCTGTGCTTTTTGGAGGCGGATGCCGCCCCTAGACCCCCTTTGCCACTCCCTACATCAACCGGTTCACTCGCTCCACCCCACACTGGACGCGCATGCGCGTTCACCACCAATCGCATTTGCTCATTTATCGATTGGGTAGGCGCGGTTTGCCGCCCAGACCTTGTCGGGCGTTTTTCGATCAGATTTAGTCGTTAGCATATTATTCTTAGCCGACGGGCTTTACGTCTCAATCACGCTCATCATCGGTGTGGCGCGATACCATAATATAGGACGATGCTCGATCTCAACCTGCGAGGCCCCCACATCAATACACCCCCCTCATCACTACCACACACACAATTACCTGCCTGACTGCCTTACTACTGGTGCTACTGTCACTCAATTAGGTTTCACCAACCTTATACCACAAAAATATTTTCTATAAAAACCTTTTAACAGCGAGTTACAATACAGTGGAATCTCATTTAACCGTCACCTTCCGGTCCTGAATGACGGATTACTGAATAGATGGATAATAGAAATACTAGAAACGTAATCATTAAATCGGTCTCTAAATTTTAAATGGTTTGAGGAAAGTTGCAAAAATAAGAAAGTGTTCAAAAGGATAATTAAATTTATATTTACATATTTATGTCATCAGAAATATGCTACAGTGTAAAGTAGCCTACTGTTGTGTAGGCTAATAAACAAATAAATCAGATTCCTGGATTTCTTGTTCCATGACGAACTGCGTTGTTAATATTAACTTTTCATGTGAAATTTAACGACTTGCAGTCAAATATTTGTTAAGAATAAGTGGCCAGGTTCAGTGAGTTACACTTATTCATAACAGATATTTGACTGCAAGTCGTTAAATTTCACATGAAAAGTTAATAAATAAATCAGATCTTTCTCAATTTTGACAGAAACATTCAGACGGATAATAGAAGTGACGTTTTAAAGAGTGATGAGGTTCTACTGTAGTAATCGTAATTGATTGAGGATTTTGCCTTAGAAGAGAAAGCAAGTTATGGGTTATTGCATTATGGAGTAGCATTAGATTACGATTGTTACAATGTAAGTACCGTCGGTTCTATTGGTTGGTTAGGGTACGGAACTGTATTTTAGTAGTAGATTTACATTAGAGCTCTTTTCTTAGATGCACGACCAAATTAATTTAATTTGGAAAAAGTGACAGAGAGCGATCTAGTTGTATTGTACAATAGGTTATTTAGAGAGAAAAAGGGTGAGAGAGTAAGTGAGTAAAAGAGTGTGTGGGAGAGAGAATGAGTGAGTGGGAGAGAGCGAACGAATGTTTCGGCTATCCCATGTAACCACATTTAGAGCATCAACTGCTACCCAGGTAGTACCGTTGCATAGGGCAACTAAGTTTGTCTTTTACTGGACTCAAGTCACTTAAACTGTCAAAGTATGAGTAACTTCAATCTATACATTTTAATCATGACTCATTTTAATCATTTAGTTATAAGTTTCTCCAGGTTTCTCAAAGACTCACTTTTCTATAAATTGTTTAGACTTGAACAATGCCGAATACACTATAGCAGTCTACTGTAGTTCATAAACTTAAGATGAAACCCTGTTGATTTTTAAGTTACATACTACTAAAAAAATCAAATTCTTTATTCACTCCAATAAACAAACAAAAAAAAAAAAAAAAAAAACACTATCAGAGACACTGCAACCTACTAAAACAATAATAAGTTGATACAGAATAAATTTTCAAGTGCATTTCACATTATGAGTAAAGTGTCATTGTTAGGTTGTCTAACAAAAATAATATATAGTAATTCACCTTTAGAAACCCCACTATAAAAAACTATGTGTTGGGGTATATGAGTCTGTTAATATTATTTTTTTTAGTGCTATATAATACCTAGTTGAAATATTTAAAAAAAATGAAGTTAGATGTTGAAATGTTATGTTTAATGATAAATGTTAGTGCATATTATGTAAATAAACAAAATTAATAAATGTGAAAAATTAAAAAAACAAAAAATGAAAAATCACCTAGAGTTATACAAAATAGCTATACTTAATGATAATAATATATTAAAATATCATAATAATACAATAAAATTATAAATGCAAACAAAAATATAATAATTAATTGATATGAACTCTTACTAAATTTTATTTTCAAATTGCGTTACTTCCTGATCTATCATCCAATTTATTAATTTTCTTTTGAACCGATAAATAATTCTTTCTACTTTTATATCTACAGGAATAATGTTATACATTCTTGGTGCTATGTAAATAAACGGTCTTTGCCCAAATGCCGTGTTCATTCTGGGAATAACAATATTTACATTTCTGAACCTAGTATGATGAATGTGATCTACAAATCTAAATTGTTCTGGTCTTTTCTTCACGTATGAGAGCGCTGCCTGAATAAAAAGTTGTCTAACACTGAGTAATTTACTTTCTTTGAATAAAGGTAAGGGTAAGTTATTAAGTGATTGTCCAACTTCGAAAAAGACGATAACAATTGTGTGCGTGCATTGATCTTGTAGACTTATATCCAGGTAGGTTCAGTGGATCTAGGTAGGCTCAGTGTTCATATCACACTATCAAGAAATCTTAGCCTACATCAATTCTGTGGAAAATTCTTGGAATTGAACATGATTTATTGTTGAATCAGAGACATCTTTACTGCAATGAATAATGTTCCACCACCATCAGAAACGATTATTATTTTTACTATAGCTATTACGTAATTTGTTGGTTGGAAATAAATATCTTTTCCTCAAAAAGCTTTACAACTTGGCATTTAAGTTATGTTAAATTGATGAGTTATGAATTGCATGTTACACATACATAAATAATATAATCACACTTTCATTGTATACCCATTGTAAGGCTGAAATAATCCTAAAACAATAAGACAAGCCATAAAAAAAATTAAAAATAGTTTTGTCAGTCTGTCTGAGTTGCGGCAAGAGCTTTCTATAGTAGGCATGTATGCTACACTAGGCTACTACTCAGTGGCGCAAGTAATGGGTCAGTCGTTTAATGACGTTATGGGGGGGGGGGGAGCTGGTTTCAAGGCACTGTATCCCATAAGAGGAGAAGGAGGGGTTCTCTAATAATAACTCAAATGTAATGTATAGGTTAACCAAAAGGGGTTACTCCCCCGGGAAATTTTTGTAAAATAATCCATTTGAAACCACATTTTAGGCAATTTTTGACTCAAATTCATCCAATCTAACATTATTCTAACCCAAATTGTGTGCCAAATTTTCATCTAGTTTTTGCATAATAGTAAGAGATGAAAACTCTCTTGCTGAAAATTTATTGTTTCAGTAGCCAAATTTCAAACCAAACCTACTTTTTTTTTATCTAAGGATGAAACCCACATAGGTCTGAGACCTGTGCGTGGGTAATGAGTTGGATGATAGTGATTGATGAGTTGGACCTACAGTTTTAGGTGGGTTCCGAACGACCGGGAAGTGATTTTACAGCAGAGAGCAGTGTCTTTTTTGCTGGCCAATCTAATCGGTCACCCTTACAAAGAGAAACAAAATAACAATAAAAACATTATAAAGAGTAACAAAATTACTATTTTTGATCCCCTACCTCACCTGATTGGGGTACACTATAGTACCGTAATTGTCTTTTATCTACGACCATGTCATAATGTATACATTACAGTTTCACAATTGCTGCTAAAACAGCTGTCTTTTCGAAATGCTTTTTGAAACCCGATGCATAATGAGCTCATTATAGTACAGGTTCTACATTATAACACGGGTTCTGGACCAATCAGAAGCATTTTTGATGGAATCAATATCGTAATTCAATATTGTAAAACTATCAGCTGATTTGATCAAACTGCTACACCAGCTGCTTTAACCGAACAATCTACTATAACTTCTCGTATTTGAGATGAGAGGTTAGGTATCTCTGACAGTCACTGGTAAAATGAAATTGTTTCAATTAAATGTATACTAGTGGTCGTAGATAAAATAGTGTACGCAACGATTTTATTTGGCCATTAAAGCACTCGTGAGATATTTATAACACTCGCATTCGCTCGTGTTATAACTTACATCTAACTCGTGCCTTAATAAGGGTCAAAATAAAATCGTTGCATAAACTACTATTAAAAGGAGAAGGGGGGTTTTCTAACAGTAATTCAAGACTTTATATGGCTTGCTCATTCAAAGGGGATAATCCCCTGGGTTAATCCCCAAAATAAAAAAAATCCCTCGAAAACCTCATTTTTAGCGATTTAAGACGACTTTTTTGACTCTTGTCGAAAATTATTGTCTCTCAGGGCTTGTTAAAATTCCAAAATTTATTTTGTTTCTGGGTCTCTGTGGGGGGGGGGGGTCTATCCCACTGAACCCATCCCCCCGCCGATCATAGCTACGTACTACTTGATCAATAGACTACAAAGACAGTAATAAACTGAGCTATAAACATTGAAATCTTTCAATATCCCATATTCAGGGTATTGACCGCTGTTGCCTCCTTGACCCCTGAACTAGTCTCACTTTCAGTTCTTTTGTTCCTTTCATTTTGTTTAGTAGGCTTAATAATAATTAAGGCTATATGGTTCAATTTGATGGCCATCTATTTTAGCAGACTTGTATTGGACTATGGAACTGCATCGACTAGCCTATAGCCTGCGTTTATCACCATGCACTCAATACCGCTAACTTAGGACGCATAGTTTTAAAAAGCTAGGTTAGGCTATTGATAGGTTAGGCGCATTCACTATATTAAAAGAGCTAATAAAAGCTTATTGCATTACATTTTCAATGTTTTTGTAGGAAAGTTTGCTAATCGGCCCACGTTATCTCGGATGTTTGGAACTTCTTCCATTTCTTCTTCCTCTTCCTCTTCCTCTTCCTCTTCTTCTTCTTCTTCCTCTTCTTCTTCTTCTTCTTCTTCCTCTTCTTCTTCTTCTTCTTCCTCCTCTCCTCTTCCTCTTCTTCTCTCTTCTTCTTCTTCTTCCTTCTCTTTCTCTTCCTCTTCTTCTTCTTCCTCCTCCTCCTCCTCCTCCTCCTCCTCCTCCTCCTCCTCCTCCTCCTCCTCCTCCTCCTCCTACTCCTCCTTCTCTCCTTCTTCTTCTTCTTCCCCCCCTCTTACTCATCACCATCATTTGAATCATGGTGTTGTTATCTTTCACTTCTCTAAATCTTATTCACTTTTTTCTAACTCTTTTTTATATAGAACTAATAGGTACTTTGTCTATCCATCTAATTTATCTAATTATTTTCTATTTTATTACAAGAATTTTTTACAGTGTGAATAATGTACAATTTATTTTCATTTTAATTTAGATCTTTTTTTATTTTCTTCAATTTAATTTATTCTAATTTTGTATTTACGTTCAATGTGCAATGGGTCTGTCAAGACTTAGTACAGACAATAAATAAATCAATCAATCACTCTTCTTCTTTTTCTTCTTCTTCTTCTTCTTCTTCTTCTTCTTCTTCTTCTACTCTCTTCTTCTTCTTCTTCTTCTTCTTCTTCCCCTTCTTCTTCCCCTTCTTCTTCCCCTTCTTCTTCTTCTCTGGATAATCGATTATCCACAGATATTGGCAGAGAAGTGAGAATGAAGACACCGTAAATACACCGATGAAACCTTTTGTAGTAGATCGTGGTTAATGACATTCCAAGGAAAAGTGTTAGCTGAGTAGAAATAGTCTAGCGAAAGAACTTATTCCATTTCAGTAAAGGATCAAGGGTTGGGCGCAAAAGGGCCACTTTTTGAGATTCACGCAAAGTTCCCTTGGCGCATCGTTCCCACATTGTGATTTCACTTTCCTGTGCTGTCAAAACACACCAGGTTAGGAAACAATAGCCTACTTTGTGAGATACCAACAGGTTTGGCCTATTTTGCCAGAAAGTGCAAGTCGGGCCTGAAAATAGAATTTCACTAAACTGAAGAATAGCCTAGCACAGTTCATTTAACAGCTGCCCAGTGAATGTTTGTATACTCACCCCCAAACTATAGTCAAGTGGTAACATGTAGCAGAAGATCTGAGAAACTCTTATCTCCAACTGCATTCTTTTTAAAACAAACTCCACTCTTTCGTCAAAAGATACCACATTTACAGTTTTTCCAAATGATGGTCTAGTTGCTGACCCAGTGGGCATGGAGTTAAGATTGCACACTTGTGAAACGTTAGATGATTGTATGGTGTGTGTCATGGTGGATAGTGTCTCAGAATATAAGTACTTGGGAGTATTTTTTGACAAACGCTTCAAATGGAGTTCACATATTACTTTCACTAGGAATAAATTAAGGAAACTATTATATGTTTTCAATTTTTTAAGTAAAATTATGAATAATGATATGCTAAAGCTTGTATATTATGCGTACGCCCAATCAATTTTACAATATGGCATTTTGGCATGGGGTGGTGCCTCAAAGTCTGTCTTATGCCCCTTAGAAATAATGCAAAAATCTATAAAAAATATTTTCAGAAAGCACTCTTAAGTCTACATGAATTGTTTAACCTCTTAGGCTATACAAATAATAAAAATTAATCACATCACAAATATTTCCATAAATACAACAGAAAATCAATTTTTGACATTGGGAAAAGTTTAGAATAAGCCTTGACGTGAGCTATTCTTTCTGAAATTACTGTACACGCCTAAAATGTATTAGAAGAATTAGATGGATAATTTATTTATGATTTTAATTCTCTGAGTCGAAGGTCATTTATGAATCAAGTTTCAAAATAAATTTATTTGATCATCAATTTATTGTTTTTATTTTTTTTTTTTTTTTTGTAGATTACGTCTTGGAGACTCCAGTTAAGGAGTATAAGACAAGTCAGATCAACAATATTATAGATACCATAGATACCAATATTATAGATCAACACTACATACCATAATTACTTCAATTAGTTGAGGTGAGGCTTAATTTTGATGTGAAAGGAACTCTTGTACACTATAAAAAGCTTTATCAACTAAATATTTCTTCAATTGTTTTTTAAATATTTCTATATTGATACGTTCATTTATACCATGCAGTCAAAATAATTGAGTTCCTGGGAGCTTTAACGGTAACTGGTAAATGTTGGCGTCTGATAGGTGTATTCAAATTTTTTAACGTTTATGAACTTGAGTAGTCCAATTAGACGCCACCAGTAACACTTACCAGTTACCGGTAAAGCTACCAGGTACTCGACCAATTTCATGCTACCGAATTTATAAGAAACCTGACTAACCCTTAGCCAGTGGCGTAGCCAGGGGGGGGCCCATGGGGCCCGGGCCCCCCCCGAAATTTCAGAAATAAAAAATTCTCAAATAACTAATAGATAAGGACTTATTAAAGCCGAAGGGTTCTATCTGTTTTGTTGTATTATAACGAACAGATTACAGAAACCCTGTTTGTGTAATGGAATATAGCTACAGTTATAGTCAGATTAATGCATTTTTCACATTTTTCCTCAATATTTACTCATATAGAAACTTGTTAGGTGTTCAAATGAATAATTTTGATTTAAAATGAGCTACGAAATCGAATAAAACATGTTAGAAAACTGTGACTACCATAATTGTTTATTTATTACATTAAATAAAATGCAATCTTCAAGTTTGAAGTGGATTAACTTTGTTAATTATTGATAAATCACCTTTTAGAATAAACTCATCTTGTAGAAAATTTAGTTTTGAAGTTAAAATTCAGTATAACCCACTAGCCCGAACGCACCCAAAGTTCATAAAATCGGGATTTTATAAATGAAAACACACAAATAAATGCAAGTTCTATGCAAGCGTGTAAAATCAATGTGCTATGATAAAAAAAAAATCCGATTTCATGAACTTTGGGTTGGGTGCGTTTTAGGCTAATGACATAAATTATATGAAACTTATAATAATTTGTATTAATTTTGAGATTCAGTTCATAAGCTAAGTATGATTAGTTCCAATTCAAAATTCAAGGGTTTTGACACAAAATAGTCACAGATATCGGTATATCAAACTTTATCATTTCAAACCTGGCCACCTAGGTTCTTGGGTAGTAATTTTTCAAAACTTTCTTTTGAACTTTAGAGTCTAACAAGTTGTCTAGATTAGCTTTTCACACCACTAAATTAAAAAAAAATCCGGACCCTCCTATACCCCAGACCCCCCTTGGTGAGCCCCCCCCCGAAATCTAATCCTGGCTACGCCACTGCCCTTAGCCTAAAGGTATTTGAATGGTACTGCAAGAGGTTTCATGCACCCAGTAAATTGCACTTCAAATCATCAAGTAGTCTATATGCATTCCAGTGGCGTATCAACCACTCACATAACCGTCAGTTGGCACCCCTTTACTACAAGACAACCCTTGATTAGAAAACCTTCAGCTTCATAACACGCTCACGGGTTGACCTAATTCACTTCCTACAACAACATTTAGTAGATAGACATAAACATAGGCATAGCCTATGTTAATTAGCCTAAGTTCGTTCACATACTAGTAGTTTTGTAGATCGCAATCGCCCAACACTTCTCACTCAAAAAGAGATGATATTTCCAAAAAAAGTTCAAGCGCTTTTTCGACCGAATTCCCATGGATCACTCTTTCATTGATAGTAGAAACTACCAACTGTAATTTTTTGAAAAGTATAAAATTTTTGACGCTCCCTAGAAATCACTCCTCATACCTGATATAGGGAAACTATGCATTTTAACAGCTTAATGCATATTAACCTCCAATCATAAAAAGCAAAAATTATCCATTAAAAAAGTTCAAAATTTGTTCACCCTCCTCCCCCCCCCCCCCCCATTTCCAGAGAACTTTACATTTCCACCACTGGCTCCAAAAGAATTAGTTTTACAAATGTATTAAATGGAAGTCAGCAGTGTTTTTATTATTTCCCTGATGAGAAGAAGAATTTCCCAATTGTCTCAATATTTGAGTTTTTTTTCAATTTTCTCCCCCCCACCCATAATATTATAAGAGTAGTTCACTGTCAAGCTTTTTTTTTATAGAGTTATCTTCCACTTCCAATCGAAAAAAATCAGGACTTATTATCCACAAAATGCATTTTTTAAAAAGTTAATTTCTTTCAGCTCAAAAAGCCCTACAAAAACAAAAAAGAAATTAGAAAAATCTCAATATTGAATTTTTTTATATTTTGAACCGCCCTCTATTACACCCCCCCCCCCACCGTTGGGCATAAAACCTTTTTCAAATCGCGTCAATTTTTATTTATAAAACCACCCGCACCGAAATCAGACACTCCAATAATTGGGGGTAAATTGGTCTCCCTAAAAAAGTTAGGGGGAATTTATTGAAAAATCTTAAACATACATCGTTTGGCCAAGGAATGAGGAACATTTATACAAAATGTCATGACAATCGGTCAAGGACTTTGGCCATAATCAAGTAACATACACACAGACAGACGAAATGCTGAACGGTCAACTCAAACTGGTCCTTACTCCGTTCGGTCAATTACTAAGTGAAAATCAAATCTATAATCATGAATTTATATTAGAACTAGATAATTGGAAATATGGTTTAGAAGGCGCTCAATAGGCTAATTGAAGCACTTGATATGCAGGAGTAAGTTATGTGACATGTCACACACTGTACTATATACCGGTTTGCTTATTGTATGTACTTTAGTTTTCATATAACTTGGCAGCAGTTGAGTTAAGATGAAGCAAGTCCTCCCATCTTCTACACGCTACCAAGTTATATGAATACTTCAGTAATACTACTATATTATTATTATTATTATTATTATTATTATTATTAGAAGCATATAATTATAAACAATAAAGAATAATACAATTTCACTGTTATATAAAGTATAATCCTTACAACATCAACTGCAGAACAAATAATTTCAAGTACCCCGAGGAATTATTATTATTATTATTATTATTATATTTTAAAGTGAATAGCATGAATAGATGTCAAATAACCGACTCCTGCATATCAAGCCTGCATATTGAACTAAATTCGATCTCATGTAATAACTGGTTAATCGATTATCGCTCCTTATCGACATAAAGAGTGTTTTCAATATATTGTGAAGCGCCTTTTGGTATGCCTTTGCGCCTTTTGTGATGCGCCTTGTCTTTTTCTATATACAATAATCCAAGGATATTACAATTATGAACTATTGTGAATAAATGTAGGTGGCAATGATTTCGAACTCTAAATGATAGTTATAAGCTTGAAATCTATTACCATTTACAATTAATATGTAGCTCTCTATAGGCCATTCGATGAATGCATTATTTCGTATTGAGGTATGTACTTCTAGTTGTAACTTGAGATACTTCAAGTTGCTCAATATTGCAATTACTCCATTTTTTATAGCTAATTTTTATAATGTACCAGGTGTGGACCAGATTCGATTCATTCATGATCAGTCAGGAGTTAAAAAATTGCTAGTCATGCAATCGGTTCATATATTAAGTACTCGTATAGTAGAATGAATGTACTGGTTGGTAGGAAGGCATTTAATCCTTTCAACCTGCAATAAAATTCTACTATATAAACAAATCCTGAGGCCTGTCTGGTTGTACGGTGTCCCACTCTGGGGTTGAACTGAAGAGAGAAATATTGTCATCATTCAAAGGTTTCAAAATAAGTTTTTGTGACATTCTGTTAATGCTCCACGTTACATCAAAAACTCTGATCTACATAGAGACCTGCAAGTGTAGCCAGTCAAGGAAATGAATGAAAGATCAGCGAAGTCCTGTGAAGAGGCTCTGCATCACCACCAAAATGTTGAAGCAATCCAGCTCCTGGACAACTCAACATCAGTGAGGAGACTGAGAAGAAAGAAGCCAACAGACCTGGTTTGACAGTGTTCAGTAGTGCTCAGTAGAAGTGTTAATTGTATTTATCAGTTGAAATGTGAAAAATGTAATTAAATTTAAACATGAAGAATCTATTGAGGTTCTTCTGGTAATAGCTTCAAATTTAATAATTTAGGCTAGAAAAAAACTGATCGTTAGTCCTAGTACTAGTAGCAGTTATATTAAATTAAAAAAAAAAATATATATATATATATATATATTGAAGGTTCTTTGATATTGAAGGTTCTTATTGAGATAAGCACCTAGTGTTCCGGAGGACAAGGTAAGTCATTCGGTCCCTGTTGGTGAAAAACAGTTGATAAATCACCTCAAAGGCCTAGAATTCATTCAGGTGTGACCTGAGAACTCTGACACCAGACCTGAGTCAGCCAGGTCATGCGAAGATGTTATTATTTTTTATGTAATAAGACGTAATAAAAATCAAATTTCTTGGAGATGGTTTGTGAAGTTAAAAACCACTCCAACATTGGATGTGTTCTTGGAACGGTATTACCAAGGCATTATTTCAATTTTGAGGTTTTCTGGTATTCTGAAACGTTTCCGTTCGAAACAAAAACTTCTGCCCACTTAAGAATATTTACGATGCACATAGCATTCATAGTTCGTAGCATAAAATTCTTCACTTAACATAGACTAATCACAGTATTATCTCTATTTTCAATCAACCTAACTGAGAGAATTTATCAAGATTTTATGTTTGTTATTAGTTCAATCGGTTTTGAGTTTGAGTATCACCAAAGTATACAGAATATCACTTTTGACACGAAATGGGGAAACATTTAGTTGGGGAAGAAGGAAGAACGCTGTTATTATTAGTTATACCCTATTACTGTTAGGCTATAATAGTTTATCATTTCTAGGGAATGCATAAACTATTCTAGGTGGAATTGATGCAGAGGTGCTTGTCCTATCTTATTTTTTATTTTTGCTGATAGTGTCCAAATGACTTGTGCAAGGGGAATGAGTTCAATTATGTCGCAGAATATGCCAGGCTGAACAACGAGAATTGAACCCGTGACCGCAGGAGTAGCAATCAGTCAGAGTCTTATCAGTGATAACGGTCCAACCGACTACACTACCGCGGTTGCCGACTACTGTAACAAAGCCGCAATTTTCGACCGTTCTATTGATCGAATCTATTCTCCAGTCGCCCTTCTCTTCTGAATATATGTGGATGAATCCTTGAATTTTTAAGGTTTTTGCGATCTCTCCAACTCAACATAAGTACTTACAATATTACTAACCCGTTTTGGGGGTTTGGTGCAAACTCTCTAGATATGGTCCCGACTTTCATTGAGTCCCCAAACACTGAAGCCAGATGTAATCCAATGAAATGGTCCTGAAATTACACAACGACCAATGTGATATACAGTTGGTCTAATACATACAATGATACTGTGACATTTGGTTTGCTTCTGGTTAGATAAATGCTGCTGCTTACCACGCTCCTCTTGAATGTGATCCACTAATCCATGAGCAAGTTGAATAATTCCCAGCGGAGGGATGAAAGCCCTGTTAACTATGGAGAATTAGTGGGGGAGGAAATAGATGTGTTGGGTGAGCATTAATCACAACATTGGAACTCAACAAGAGTGGCCCAATACAGAGCAGGAGTGGGTAGAGATCGAGATTGCGAGGGTGAAAACTACCCCATTCACACTCCCTTCACGCCAAAAGTGAAACAGCCAGTCAGAATTGTGTTAGGGATGTGAACAGACACAAAGCAGGCTTAATTCGGTTACAAGATGAGCTTTCTAGTCTCCTAGGTTCTAGCTAAATCGACACTTATTCATTTGACGGCCAATTTCAATTATTGCTTTTTTCAAAAATTTTTGCTGAATGAGAATTCCAATTTTGGAAACAATTCGACAAGGTTTGATAGCAATTTTCTGCTACAGTTTCAGAGCTATGAGCAAAAATCTAAAAATTATAACCTAAACAGGGCCCCATCACCTCGCTCGAACCCCCCCCCCCCCCCCCTAGGACTCAATTTCTTTTAAACATATCAGATTAGTTCTTTATTCATCACATATGTTTGCATGAATAATACAATTGTTTACCAAACCGTGACATGTCAATAATAAAGATACAATAAATTAATTACAAACAATTAATCATAAATCATAGATCACGTCAGAAACTATGGAAAGTTTCATAATAGGATTAAAGCAACATATGTACCCAGGACCAACTGAGCCAATTTTCAAAACTCCGGGAATTATTTCTCTCAATTTGTCTAATTTGACTGGGCTAGAAAGCATTCATTGATTTGTGAGTGTAACACAGGGTCTCCAAAATTTCCAGCTTCATGGCCAAATTAATTACTCCAGTAAATTCCGAGGGGCAGAACAGAACAGAATATTTCATTATTCTACTATTATTAGTAGCGTAACTAGATGCTCAGTCTGAAGGGGGGGGGGAGATTATGTACTGGGGTGTAGGGGTATAGCTACTATATGGTAAAGTGAAATAAGGAAGAGTCATCTAAAAATTCGTGAAGTTGATGATAATATAAATTTATAGGCTATGTTTAAGGGGTGTTAGGGGGTACTCACCCGGAAAGTTTTTGAAAAAAAAATCCTCAGAGACCACATTTTAAGCGATTCTAGATATGAATTCATTCACTTTACATTTCAAGCCTCGATGTGTGTCAAAAAAAGTCCAGCTCTTGCGTCATTGTCAATAAATTCAGACCCTCATTGCTTTATTAAAATAATTTAAAGTAGCCCTACTTGAAACCATTTTCAATCTGCTATTTTTGATCCCCAACCGCACCTAATTCAGGTACAGTTGAAAATCTTTTACAAAAGGGAGGTTTAGAAAACTGTATGTGTAATGAACTTCTTTCTTTGAATTTTAATCTACTATTTGGGCTTAGATAATAATGGATTCAGCAATGTTGTCTAGATTGTGTGTATGTTGTTAGCATAGCCAAAGTGGCGAAAGATGTGAAAGTTTTCCGTATCAATGCTACCGGTTTGTTTGTATGTTAATGGTGTGATGGGGGTGGGGGGGGGGAGCAATACTTTTTGCTGTGAGATAAAGACAGAGAGATGTGTGTGTGTGTGCGCGTGTTGTGTAGAGACGTAGACCGCTACGCTGGTACTTGGCATTAGGGAAACGAGCCGTGTGTTTGTTTCGTACTAACGATTAGCAAAACAAGTAGAAGGGTTAATGACTATTTTGTAGATTTATTCTCATCAGACAAACAAGGGGCTCTAATATAAATTTGGGTGATTAAGGCAGCCGTTTATTTATTAGGCTTATTAGGGTGTCTAGCGGCAGACGCGCATCCCCTTCCCCCTCTTTTACCCCTCCACCATCTCATTATCGTTTTATCTTCCTCTCACACCCACCTATCTTCGTCTAATGCAAACGAAGACTATCATACTACTTTAATGATTAAACTTTTCTTGTTGACATTTCTAAAAACATCGAAACTCAGCAAACATCTTCACACTTTACACGTTTTACCGCTACTCATATTGCTCAAAAGTAAGCTAAACTTCTATAAAGTGTAGAATGAGGGGACTAACAGTCAGTTCTGTTATAGAAATTATAAATGCACCGTAAACTGATAAGAAAAGCATAAGGAATATTGTTCTTATTTCAATTATTATTTATTTCGTATTAATAATTGATTACTAATTTAATATGGGAAGTGATAGCCGCGAGCCGTAGCAGGTATCTGTTCAATCAGATAGAGATAAGCTGCGTTCTCGTAGGACCTGTTTGTAACGGTGTCCGATTAGATTGTCCAGCAAAAAAGACACTGTTCTCTGCTGTAAAATCACTTCCCGGTGGTTCGTAGACCACCTAAAACTGTAGGTCCAACTCATCAATCACCATCATCCAACTCATTACTCACGCACAGGTCTAAGACCTATGTGGGCTTCATCCTAAAAAAAAATTTGAATTTATAATTGTTATTTATAATTATTTGATCAATTATCGATTATTATATCTTTCGAGTTAATAATTTTGTTCTATACACTGAATAAATCAATTCAATTGAATAATTAGTTATGGTTCCATTCAAAAAGTATGAAACTGGCTCTGACACGTTCAATGAAATTGAATACTTTTTTTTCTGAGGATGGAGCCCACATAGGTCTGAGGCCTGTGCGTGGGTAATGAATTTAATGATTGTGATTGATGAGCTAGAACTGCAGTTTCAGGTGGGTTCCGAACCACCGGGAAGTGATTTTACAGCAGAGAACAGAGTCTTTTTTACTGGCCAATCCAATCGGTCACCCTTACTAAGAGCGTCCAGGAGTTTCGTGGCTTATCTCTGATTGAACAGATACCTGTTACGGCACTCTGCTATCACTTCCCTTACTACAACGAATATAGAAGGGAAAGTTACTGTGTTTGAGAGAGTTTTCAATTACAGTATTTCTTATAATTAAGTAATTTTTTTATCCACTAAATAAATTAATCATCATTTTTTTATCCACTAAATAAATTAATCATCATTTTTTTATCCACTAAATAAATTAATCATCATTTTTTTATCCACTAAATAAATTAAGTAAATTGAATAATAATTAGGAATACAGTTTTACTTCGTTTTCAAGAACCTAAGACAAAATGTACTTGAAATTGATCTAAATCTTGATTAAATTTCAAAGCAATATGAGATTGAATACTCCAATTTAGTAAAAGTAGGACAGTACTAAAACAAATTAAGGTAAATTAGAAGCTAATTGATAATCTTGATGCCCTCTGAATTGTACGATATCTAAATAATAGGAAGTATTGTTTGAATGGTTAACAACGGCTTTGAATAAGGAGTAATTCTACAAAATAGATAACGTGGAATGCATAGAATACTCGAGTTGAGTAGAGACAACATAATGGTTTCATGATGATTTTTTCTGAGATGAATAGTATTTTTATACCGTTTTTTTAACTATATAAAGTTTTTCATTTGTAAGAAATTGAGCCTATCTCTTAGCCAATAGTATTATTCCGTGTATAGTATATATTAAGCTACTCTGTACTTAAGTTTTAGTTTGTCTGAGATTGATAATGGAGAACATCCGAAACTAGTACCTCTTTATTTTTAATAAATGTGGTTGTGACGATTTTGTCTTAATATTCATTATGGATATCTAACACAATATCAGCTTCACCACTACAAAGAAAGTGTAAGAAATTGATGTGATTTGAACTGTATGCTCCCACCAGCGAATAAGGTTTCGTTGTTCTGTTGTGATGCCGCCAACTGGAATTATTTTTTCGATAAACTAAAAAATATTATTATATTTCAGGATTTGTAATAGATTTTTCTTGTATTTAGTATGACGTATTTTGTCAATAGAGAAATGCAAAATTCAAAAACTGTTAATGAACTTTTCTGGCTGTGAAAATTCAACTTGGTTTACTAAATTGAATATTACAGCAAAGATAATCGAGAATAACTTACTGTGTTTTTGAGGAAGCTGCTGACAGATGAAAATAGAAAGATTCCACGAAAGCTAGAACAGAAACTGTAGTCTCGGAGGAGAGGAGAAAAATGCATAATGGAGTATCGAACTATTGTCGATTTATTTGACAATTGTTTCCAGGTTTAGCTAGCCTATTGGAGCAGTATAATATTACACAATAACTAAAACACAATAGAATTTATTGAAGTGGAGAAAAAGAGTCTAATCTGGGTCGTGGTTGTAGGTAGTTGCAACTACAAATATAGATTTAACGACAATTGTTGATTTACCTACCCTGAGGCTTTCTTAACTCAAGGAACTTGAAAATCATAAGTTCCAAAGACCCAAGCTAAGGAAGCCTCAAGTAGGTTCAAAATTACAGGCCTTATTTAATCAACCAGCAATAATTGAGAAACAAATATGATCAGTGATCGACGAAAAAATCTTCTTCAAAGTGTGATTGACACTTTGACGTGATTTCAATTCGCAAGAGGCAGTCAGGCTGAAACCAAAATAGGTGTTAATAAGTTTAATAATACAGGTCTTTATTTGCCGGCTTTTAAAGCCCCTCTTCTCTCAAAGTGGTGGCAATTCATGGATAAGGCTAATAATATTGCATGCGTCAAACAGTAGCACCTATCATCTAGATCTAGATATGAGTTGGGCCACCTACACGCAACAAACAGGCTATCATCTAATAATTCGTAATAGCCAATTATCCGTCAAATATTGCCATTGGAGAATAAAATAACTCGATCAGAAAGTCTGCGTGATACGAGGGAATGTATCTACTGTACTCATAATAGTTGCTGTATTCTATACGCAATGTCATAGGATATAGCTTAATAGAACTTATATTAATCGAATAAATATTGAAACTAATCGGGGACATAACTCCGCAGAAATCGTTTTATAGCTGAGAAAGCAATTCTGCAAACGATTTAGATTATAGGAGAACCAAACGATTACCCTTTTTTTACCCAATAACCTTTCATAAATTTCTAAGGAGTGGACTACGCGAAAGAATTAAGGTAGATTATAAATGGTAGAAATGGATACATACTATGGTGATTGAAATGAATATGATTTGACTTCTATATCTTGGCTCTAAAATCTCAAGAAAAATTCGAAATCATGTCTACTCTCTTTGGCGTTTTGGACTGCGTTAGTGCTTCTTTTCCAAATTGAACTTCTAAATTAATATTCTTGAATTGGAAAGAATTGGTAATTGTACTTCAATGTTGAATTTCTAGTAAATCTTGGACATAACCTAAACTTTGAGTTCTTCAGAGTTGTAAGTTTGTGAAGAAAGGAGTTGTGGGCAATACCTGGTTGTATCTTCGCTTCAATGTGTTTTTGTCCAGAATAAATAAAAAAATTGCAACTTTAAACATTCCGACTACATTATTCAAGCTACTCAATTCCATTCCAAATTTATCAAGCACATGAACTTTATTTTATTCCCCACTAAATTAACTACATTTCAATTTTATCCACACCATAAATTGATCTTGAAACCATCCTAGATGGTTTGAATTGGAAAGAAGCCCAAAATATACTTTTCTAAATCCGTAAAAGTTTTCACTTATAAAATAGGAAGTTAGTACAGTCGAATATTAGGTACAGTTCTTCCTTAGTAACCACATACTGTAACTGGGTCTAAGTACAGCCTTGATTCATGATCTTAATGTGAACAATTGCAATAATTGACTAAGGCTTGTTTCACACGTACCCGGTTAACTGACCAGTTTCAAAAATGGCCGCCAGTCGGGTAAACAGTGCCGTTTACTGGACAATAGGGACAGCGCTATCACAGAGCGCAATCATATAGAGCGCTTCACACTAACCTGATTTTTAAAATCACGTGATGATTACCCGATGCCGGTTATGTGTGAAACAAGCCTATGAAGTAATAACAGCTTTCTTGGTAACCAAATGCTGTAACTAGGTAAAATAACAACCTGAGGATGACAAAATATTATTTAAGGATTCAAGATCTTAATGTAAATAATGACATTAGAAGTGAGACAAGTATCAAGAGATGAGCAGATGATAAAACAAGTTGAGATAATAATCAACCAATAATATGACGAGACATCTTCAATTATTTTCTGGTCGATATTTCAATTTTCAATTCATTAATGACTTTTACTTTATTATTATTATAAATATTTTCATAATAATTACATCTATATAAACAGCACAAAAACCAATACAATTGTCTTCCATAACCCAAAATATAAACATCCTCGATCCAATTAATAGAATCACGATTACAAATCACGGTTAGTCACGATTACAAATGTTTCATTTCACCCAATACATGCAATTGCAAAAAAGTAAAACACTCAAACACAGTGAAATATCTGGGGATGCAATTGGATTCAAATATGAAATGGCACACACACTCTAAAATGGTGACAAAAAAGTTGAGGAGTATAGCACATAGATGCTATCAACTAAGAGAAACATTGTTGTGGATATCCATTTTTCGTGAACTGCAGTAGAACTATTCATATGTATTATCTTGCTGTGCAGAATATTGCAACCAAGCGCCGAAGAAGAACGACATAGTTCGAAACGCGTCCGCCGCGACTCAAAAAAGGTCAGTTCTGCACAGCAAGATAATACATATGAATAGTAAGAGAAACACTACCACCAGAAACGAAACGAGCTGTGTACTTCAGCCTAGTTGAGTCACAAATAAGATATGGAATAACAGTTTATGGCCATGCACCAAACTATATATCAAATCCAATAGCACAACAACTAATAAACAGAATAAGAAAAAAAATTTTCCATGGAATAGATACAAACACATTAAATATACTCAATTTTAGAAACTTATTCAAATACACAATATTGCTGAGACACTATTTTGAAGACGATTACAGACGGACAAATGAAAACAGATACAAAACCATAAATATACAATACATAATACCAGGATACTACACAGAAATAGGAAAAGCAGTTCCGGAATATTTCATACCACCATATTTCTCTAAACAGCATTCCATATCACCTAAGAAACTTGAATACATACACTAAAATAAAAAGAGAAATAAAAAACTATTATATCTCAAACCAATATCCCAGACAAATTTAAATATTAGCACAACCTACTTACATATTGAAAACAAAATAATAAAATGTATCAATCACCACGTAACATTAACATTAAATAGCTTAAACAATTTAATTAACAACACCCCAATATAAGCTAAATTTAGCTTCATGGGGTAGCCAATGTAAAATCGAAATGGAATTCTCTCAATAATATTTATTTATTTCAACAAAGCACACAACAAACAGAAATTATAAAATGCAACACAACGTTTGTCAAGTGACTTTGTCCTTTGGCAGTGCAGCAGAACAGCAGGAAGCCTTGGTATGCAGCACGGGGGTGGATGTCAGTAAAAATTAATTTTCGGGCAGTGCCCTCAATTGTCTTATGAAATTAGCAGCAATCTCAAAAAAGTCTATGAATGGTGAAATGATTATGAATGATTATGAAATGAATTAATGATATAGGAATTGCAAAATATATCAATTTTATTGTAATTTGAGATTGTGAATTAATAAAAAAAATATTATTATTATTAATATTATTATTATTATTAATATTATTATTATTATTATTATTATTATTATTATTATTATTATTATTATTATTATTATTATTATTATTATTATTATTATTATTATTATTATTATTATTATTATTATTGTTATTGTCGATAGAACTCCCAAGAGGAAGACGATAAGTATTGAATGACTCGTGGTGTATGGTATTTATTTTTTCTTCTTTGCCTAGTATTCCTTCATCCTTTGCGAGAACCGCTGCTTCCTTTCTTCACTCCATAGTGGTCTGTACTGTTTAGGGCGCAGCTCTGAGAGAATTTCCCACTTATCCACTTTTCTCCTGAATAACTCCCCGTTCAATATCTCCTGTTTTTATTATTATAATTATTATTATTATTGTTGCTTTTCTATTTATACTTTTTTATTGTGATTTATTGCTCAGTTACATAATCTCAAATTCAGATATTCGTTGACTGCTAGTGAGGTACAGAAAGATCCAATTTATTCTTGTCTAATCGAATCATGGAATAGTTTGAGGGTCATTGGTCTGATAATTATCAATTTCCTAGTTTTATTTAATTGATGTAATACGAAATGATGACTGTTCATTCGATTTTTCTTGTAATTGTATATTCAAATAATCTTATTACTCGCTCGAGCTTCAATCTATCTGATGGCATCCCTCCGATACGTATTTATCATAAATGCGTTTTATTTTACAATCCTCATGCCAATTAATTAATCAATCAATCTTTAGAAACAAATATGTACATCATATATTGTGCTAGGAGCTTGCAAATACATAGGAAGTCCACTTAAATAATATTGACTTGATTGGATTTGAATGCTATAAATTTAGTTAGCATCATAGTTTAGTTCAACGTTTGAAATTCTATTTCATTAGAATTTCACGATCAGTCACTCAAGTGACTCATTGATAATCTAGATAATCACCTGCAGACAAGTCACCTAGACAAGTCACCTGCAGTCTCAGACAACATCTCAAAACAAGTACAACAGATCTGGATTTTACAAATTGAAATGTGATGACTGCAACAAGTTCTATATAGGACAAACTGGCAGGACATTCACCACTAGATTCAAAGAACACACAAGAGCCATCTCACACCCAAACACACATTCCACTTTTGCTGAACACATCATTTCAACAGGCCACAGTTATACAGACATTGACACTAATTTAGACACACTACACTTCACTCACAAAAGCCAGAAACTCAATGTTTTAGAACAATATGAGATATACAAACATGCAAAGCAGCAACCTGACAACATTTTAAATGATCAACTTAACTTCTTCTCACATACTCTGACAAAATAATCCCAATTTCAAACCTCCCGCCTACTCATCCCCCCACCCCTTCACCATTCCTACATACATAACCCTCAAACTCATGCCTTGAATCAGTGTACTGTGGGTCGTCTGATGATGCTCTAGACAACAGAGCGAAACGGCCGTCACGCCATAACGTGAATCAATTTCCATTCAAAAGTGTTTTTTAAGTCTATAATACATATTAGTGGAAACAAGATGGATCTTCAACATCATGATAATCTAGAGTTTGAATTATTGAAATTGAAAATATATTGTGATTGCTGAAGCTGACACACAGTTCGTAAATGCTTGAGTGCTCTATAATTTCTATTACGAATGGGAAACGAAATAAAATTATAATTGATTCACTACGTAAGTGGACAATAATGATTTTCGTATTTTGCAATCGTAGTTTTTAAACTGTACGTAGAATCTTCGATAGATGTTTTTCATTATCAGATATTATCGAAGTTTGGTGGTTGATCCTTGAACGCTTTTGGCCAACGTTATATACCATTATTTGATTCTGGATCACTGGCCAAAGTGTAGTGGCAGTTACATTATTCAATCTCAGATCGTTAGGGACCAAACTCCATATGATTGTGGCTTAGTGACATCAAAAAGGCCTATTATGTATGACTACCCGGGGAACTAGCTACTAGGAAACCATGTAGAACTAGTCACTTGCAACCAACTAATACATACGTTTATTTACCTAATTGTTTTTATATTCCAAGTGGAGTAAAATATCAGGTTGAGCGAAGGTCTACATGCCAGCATAGCAGTGGCAGTAGTGCAGCTAATGATTTTATGTTCACAACTCCAGTTGCCTATTCGCTGAGTTCACCTGGACTGAGGTGCAACCGCTAATTTGTTCATTTTCTTTTCCCGCTTATTATTTTTTATGTTTCTGACGGTGCATTTATTTTCATCCTCTCGAATTTGCTTACCTGTTGAGCCTACCTTATAATTAAACTTCTCGTTTCTAATGCTCGACGATATAGTTAACTTTTTACCGGCCATCAACGTTTTTTGTGACATGCTAATGTGATGGTTCAATTGAGCGCTACATATTTCCGTTTGTAGTCATTTGTAATTAATATCCCACCACGGAGGCCTATTTATACTAGTTAGCTGTTGAAAATGTTACGCTTCAACAAATTATCCGGTGAGGATAAATGCTGCTCCGTAGATCTTGTTAGACCAGAATTCTCGATCTTCTCAATTAGGACTGAAGAATGTCGTTCCACTGTGATCGAAACATCGATTCTCACAAATAAATATTGTCAATTAGGCTCTCACTATCACTATCACTCTCACTCTAGTTGATCCTGATCAACGCTGTGTATTAGAAAGCTCAAAATAAAACCAAACTATTTAGTAGTAAAATAAGTTCGGCATTTTAAGGAATAGTTGTTCACTTATTCCACCGATTGGATGCTAGCCTACTTGAGAGTGAAGTATCCTTCTGGAATGGAGCAAGTATTTTCTCCATATTCTAGTATCCATGGCCTGAGAAGAATCGTTGAAGTTGAAGTTTCATGTCGATCTCAATTGGAAATTTTAGGGAGTAAGTCACAAATTGGGGTTTTGCTGATCTTTTCATTTAATTATAATATTATCAAGTATTTATTTGGCCAGAGTGTAACACAAAGTTGTTGAGATAGGCGAAATTGTGTTATCAGGTGATACAAAACGAAATAGCAATTATCAAGCTGTCCTGTTTCACCATTGATTCAACAAATCAAACGTATTCAGCATAACACGGTATTTTTTAATATTCAACTCCACACTTTATCCCATACAATCGCCATTCATGTATTTTAAATTTATACTATGCTTTTTTGTACCGATGCTTTTCACCTTTAAACTGAAATATTTCTTCTTCAATATGTAATTTTATTTAACATACAATTATTTCGTTTTCCCTCTGATTATAAATCAAGTGTTTGTTTGTTGTTCACCATAGCAACAAGATAATATTTTTCGGCTCAAAAGTTTTTATAAAAATTTAATATTATAAATTATTTTTAACTGTTTTGTTTCAAGTGAACTTTTAAATTGATACCACGATCATTAGATCATTAGATACCACGGAGAAGATTCATTTTGTTATTTTTCGAGTGGAGGTTTTTAGAAAAAAAAAAAATTTTTAGTCTGTGTTAACCTCAATGTTTTGGACGATGTAACATATTCGAAATTTGTGAAGGGAGTAGACTTGAATCTGTTGCGCCTTCACATTCGTTGTAAATTTGTCACAATAAATACATAAATACATAAAGTGCCTGTTGCATAAGAATTTAGTTGTATCAGTAGCAAACTTTTAGTTGCAAAAATATTTTATTAGTACTTGTACAGGTGCTTGCTGCAACATCTTTTAAAAGTTTAGATTGCTATTGTTGTTTGTAAATTGTTGTGATGATATAATTATAATTATATTATAATTGATGATATCTTGATAAGATTTGCTAGATCAAATGAGACATAACAATAATCCATGATTTTATTTTTCATGATAAAGTAATTCATTCGAATGATTATTATTTATGGTAATGGGCAATGTGTAGCAGGCTCGGATTCATGATGACGTGCGGCGGTGGCTTGGCATGCTGATCGCGTTGCGGAGCGGTGTAAAAAGTCGATCGCATAAAATGAGTCGGCTTGCTTATAAAAGCCTCCTCGAAACTTGGAAGTGTAGCTGTGGCTGTAGTTCCAGGGTGGTCTGTGCTCACTTTCCCCCCCCCCCCCCCCAACTTTCTTATTCACAGCCTCCTATTCTAGCCATATTTAATATAATAAATTAGCGAAGCCGAGCCGCAGGGCAAAAAAGATGTAAACAAGATGGAGTCTCGGATAAAGCCGTTTTAATGGTACACAGGAAAGGTAAGGTAAGGTAGGGCTCGCTGCAGTCAGCTGCAACTTGGGTGGTCTACCTAATCAACGCTGCTAAATAGCAGCTCTCACTCTGCTGCTCTGTCTTTGTTTCATTCCGCTTCTTGTTGTTTTTCTCCCTCCACCTCAATACTCCTCCTTTTATTGGATTCTGATTCTTGTTCTGATTATTCCTACTGTTGAACTATTCGGGTCTCTCTCCTCAACCCCCCTTAACAGCAGCCCCCTCCATTCCAACTCAGTTCACACCTTGTCCTTTGCTCGCTCGCTCACTCTCTTTCGCTCCCTCTCTTTCACTTCCTCTCGCTCACTTACACTCTCTCTTCGCTGCTACTTCCACTCATCTCGAATTCTCTCAACTCACCCTTTTATCAACTCTCTCTTGCCCGTCTTCATTATCCTTTCGGCTCGCCCTCAGCTCCCGAACAGTCTAGCTGGTGATTTAGCAAGTACAGCCACCCCATTTCCAGCTTCTTGCTCACACAATCGATTATTTGCAACTCTCTTGCATTGCAGCCCCTCACACCATTCACTCAACAGCGCAATTACAAGATTAAAAATGAAAATAATACTTTAAGGAAATTCATAAGAAATGAACAATTTATGAACGTACCTTCAGTGTCTCTTGACTCGAGGAAATCTTGAAATCCCTCTATTAGATTGAACTTGTTCTCAAGCTGATTTGCCAGCGAGTCATGATTAAGGTCAAACCTAGCCTTGAAACAAACATAACTTCAAGCACCAACTAACATAAATTACCGTGGAAAGAGATGAAGATAATGCACCGTTTGTAAATTTACAGTTACTGTAAGCTGTAAAGTAATTACTACAACGAATATAATAAACTGTTTTTTTTTTGTTTTGTTTTGGGTTGTGCAATGGTAGATACATTTAGTAATTATTGATATATACTAGTACTATATAATATCAATGGATTTAGTGTAGCGAGCCCTATCTAACAGAAGAGCTTCATTAACATTATTCCAGGTGAGCAGGAAAGTTTCTAGGTTAGAAATCGAATTATATATAAACTAAATAGAAAATGGTGTTAATTGGCCAAATATAGGCTACAGTAAATAACATTGCAATGGTTTAAAAATTGAATGAAATGTTTTACTTGAATTCCTGGATTTCTTGTTCCATGACGAACTGCGTTGTTAATATTAACTTCTTAAGTGAATTCAACGACTTGCTGTCAAATTTTCATTAGGCCTAAGAATAAGTAGAATTTACTTACGCTGTAGGCCAAACGTTTTCGAGGTATTGAATCTCATCATCAAGGCCGTTGATGAGATTCAATACCTCGAAAAAGTTTGGCCTATAGAGTAAGTAAGTTCTACTTATTCTTAGGCCTAATGAAAATTTGACTGCAAGTCGTTGAATTCACTTAAGAAGTTAGATTTACTTGATTTTGATGAACTGACATGCTATCATAAAAATGAAGCCGAAATACGATATATTATATGAAACATGAAAAGTGATTTAAGCCGAAAATAATCTGAAGAATCGCTTCAAGGAAGCCCTGCATCAACTTTGGCTATGAACGGATTTGAGATACCAATTTCAAGAAAATCTTGACTTTCAAGTTAAGAAGATCTCCAAGTGTGGTTCGTAAATACTAAATTCAATTTAAGGGAAGGTGAGTTTACTAGTTGACAAGTCAGCGAGTAGCAACACTACAAGCCGACCCTGCTGTCCAGGCTGTATTTATGTAGTGTAAATTATTATATTAATGTAATATTATAATGTAATTATTATATTAATTATATTAATGTAAATCAGTGTTATTTAATGTAAATTGTTAGTGTTAAATTATTATCAGGAGTCAGGCCTTTGTTGGGGGAGCTGGGTTGGCTTTAATTGTTACAACTACTCGCTGGCTTGTAACTTTGTAAACTTGCTCTGTCTAATAGAGTATTTCAAGAGCATTCCGAGTCGAGAGATACTGAAGCAACGGCACTGAGCAAATCTTATCTTTGACAGCTGGAAGAGAACAGAACAGAGTGTAGAGGAGAACAGAAAATTAAGTGGCATAAAAGAAAGAAGAATAAGAATTGAATTTATTAATTTCGAATTCCTTTAATTGCTATTACTTATCTATAAGAATTGCTATAAGAATTGATCTCCAAAATTAAACTAAATTAAGAAAAAAGTGGCAATTTAATAATGTAACTTTATACACATATAAGCAGAGTACAGTTAGGAGACCAAGTCTCTTGAGCAACGGCCTACATGAATCTAATCTATTCCCACTCTTTCCCTACAATTAACCACTTTCTTTTGGATCTTGATCAAACAAGGTTTTGTTTTGATTAATTACCCCATACTAAGATAACATACCTAATATGTGACAGTAAAAGACCATGATAAGTTGTAGAAAGTAGCTTTTTGTCATTCAATCTAGCTATCTTTAGCAGGACCACAGATGAAATATTACAGCATATTTTCTCAATGTAAGGAGCCCAGGTCAATCGTCTATCCAACAAAACTCCTAAAAATGTAATTTTTCCTCTCTGGTCTAGTTGATTATTGTTTACAGACACATTTGTAGCCCCATCTTTATTTGAATTATGTTTGTTTTTGAATTAAAGGTATTGGAATTTCTTACTATTTATTGTTTATTTCTGTTAACTATGTTACTAATAATGGTTCATGACTGTTTAATGTCAATGAGCGATAGATAGCCGCTTAGTTAGATAACTGCAGTTAAACAATATTTCTATTTTCTCATGTAATTAAGTACATTGATTCGATTAGATTGGACCAGCTTTAGGGAAAATTAATGTAAGGACGCCTTTTGTATCGTTTTCTGATCAAGAGAAAGTGGCAGACAGGCACTTGGGGTGCTTTTATATCGGCCAGTAGCGGACTACCGAGTGTAATGAAGGGTCGCAGGGCGTTGGACCGAGCAAGAAGGGAGAAAAGGGAGCACTAAGAACTGTGGAAAGCATTATTGACTGCACAAATTGGCCATGTATTAAAGATGTAGGCATGTTGGGAGATAGCTATTTGTTATCGCTCTGTACACCCACGAACAGCAGCTCGGCCCCATCTCTCACCCTAAACGCAATGATTGATTCTGGCCCAATACTTTCTCACACCCTTCCGCATTGTCTCTTTCTCCTTCTCTCTTGTGTGCAACCTCTCTGGCATAGCCATGCCTACATTACCTTATCCCCTTATGCAGCTAATCTTGTTCGGGCATCGTGTAAACTTGTAAGATTAACACAGACCGTGTAAACAACACCCCCTCATCATTATATTTGTGAAATTGATTTTCCTAGGCTATAAACAGTAATCGCATCATCCCTAACAGTGATCAACCCCTTATTTTAATCTGAGTTCAATGCACACCCCGAAATAATCGACTGCTATCGTAGCCAGCTTCTAATCTGGCCAGCATTTATGAGTGTGTGTCCAACCCCGAAAACAGAGTTTGCCAAACATTATATTCATGGTGGGCACAGAACTACTAGCCGTTTGCCAGTTTTCTATTCATCAATTCATATTGCAACAATATAAACTTGTAGTTCTGTGATCAGTAGACCTCACGCCCAACAATAAGAGTGCTTGCAGAGAGGAACATACTCGATGATAATCACCCTCGCAAAATTAAGCACAATTCAATTTGCGTAGTCTATTTCATTACTGTTATCCGCAAAACGTCACTATGTTACTACTTTAGCTACAAAGCTACTTTATATGTAAAAAAGAGTGATATAAACCAAAATCTTGACGAACACGATTATAACACAAGAAGCCGAGGAGATTATCACAATAGTATCTTATTCAAACAAAAACCTAAAAGTTATATTGTTAGGAAACTCTACAACAAGCTACCGCAGTTTTTAAAGAGTCTTGAAAATATAGGAATATTTAAAAAACAATTGAAAAAAAATATTCAGTTGATAAAGCATTTTATAGTGTACAAGAGTTCCTTTCATATCAAAATTAAGCCTCGCCTCAACTAATTGATATAGTAATTATGGTATCTAGTGTATAATTGTTGATCTGACTTGTCTTATACTCCTTAACTGGAGTCTTCAAGACGTAATCAACAAAAAAAACACAGGCTTACAATAACATTCTCTCCAATAACTGCCTATCAAGAATTCAATAATAATCTGTTGCATCTTTCATAATATACCTGATGTTACAGTATTGATGATGGACTAATACAAACTTGTAAAATGTTTTACAGCAAATGAATTTCTTAATTCTTGACTAGACTAGTAGTTCTGTGAACAATAGACCTCACTCCGCCCTACTCTTCTCACTCAAAAGCGGATGATATTTCCGAAAAAAGTTAACTGGAGTCTCCAAGACGTAATCTACAAAAAAATGTATCATATCGCCAAGGCTGTGTTTCTACTTTCCAGACCAGCTGATCGCTCGAATTAGTGTTGAAGATGAGTGGATTTTCATTGACTATCATTCCTAATTCACGATCATTGACGATCATCTAAGTCAGCTGAGTTACTATTGTTCAGTTTAAAATTTGAATTCTGTAATTTATTGTTTATTCTTTATTGTAGAATGGTTTTAATATTGTTCTAGTTCCGATATCATTGTGATTTTTTTTATTCAAAAACACTATATTGATTGATATAATTAAAATACATCTTTCGCCCAGTACCCTTTAGGTTATGTTCTTCAATGTGACTGGCATTTTTGTCACTCCCACTCTTGAAACTTAGAAATACTCCACTTGCTGTCAATTGCTATATTTTGTAATGTAGGAAATGCAATCCGCTAGCTTTATAGAAATGGTCGTTCAACTTTCTAGTGAAATTTATTGTATTTGTTTTTATTTATCACATTACAAATAAGTAAGGCAATATTTCTGAAGACAATTAATTTATTAAGATTTTGTGTTCCCGACTGAAGCAATAAACTATTTTTGAGCTTTGTTCCTGACAGGAACAACTTTCTAACAAACATCATTTTTCTATCACTAGATATTCATTTGTTGAATTCCTCTGTATCTACTGAATCCAATGTATTCAAACATTAACAAGCCCAGCAAATAATAGCAGACAATTGAAAGTTTTTGAAATGAGCTGTTATTCTAGTTTGAACTGTCTTTTCACTTCTTAGCTTGCGTTTCTATCGAAATTTTTCATAGCAAATGATGTGAATAAGCCAGATGGAAGGTGGTAGATAATAGACGATCGCTGGCCTAGGCTACAATATCAAAGGTGGGCCTTAAGGGTAGGCTATATATAAGCAGGTGTAGCCTGGGCCTGTCTGCATTCTGCAGTTACGCAATTCGTTACACAAATCAAGTTATCGATGATTGGAAGAACTTGTTTCTTTTTTACATAGACTCAACTGACTTTTTTCAAGTCAGTGCTTAATAATTCCATCGCCTATTCATGAACAAGCGTTGTTTATTTACATTATTTAGACCTTCAGAAAGGAAGTTCATTGAATAACTTGACTGCTCAACCCAAATGCATTGTTAATTGAAAATAAATGCAATATTGAAATTTCCTCTGTCAGATACGACATTGATCAATGTATTAGAAACTTAATTGGAAACTTATATTCATACCTATTTTCCTGTTGTGTTTCCTTCTCTATATTTTATGTATAAAGTATTCATTATAGTCGTTCCTGTTGCATATATCTTGAGTATAGCTTAACATAAATTATTAATAGTGATTACATTATACCCTAATTATAATAATTGTGTGTCACAATTATTAAGAAGCCAAGACCAACTTATAGGTAAAAAATAATCACCACTACATTTCACAAAATTGAACATTATAACAATTGAACATTAGCGGGCCGCTTAGCGCAGTTGGTTGGTGTCGTTTCAGCGGTCTTGGGTTCGAATACCGCTCCTCCATCTGGCATCTATATGTGTTATCATTCACCTCATTACCCACGCACAAGTCTCGGACTCATGTGGGAATAAAAAAAAAACTACAATTAACAAATAAACTAACGTTATTTCATATCGACTACCAAAACTCATTAATGGTCACAAAAGTTAGGAACGTATTTATTAACCTAACTTTATACTTCCTATAAAGGCTTCTCAAATCTCCCTTATGCTAAGGTAACCTTGAAGTAGGTTCATGAAGGAGCAGGTGTTTCAAAATATTACCAAAAAATCGACATCGGCTTTTTATCTAAGTAGATTTATTTTGCTACTAATAAAAACCGAATTGAGTTTTAAGAATGCTTGATCCGTTAATGAATAATCTAATATTAGACATCGATATAAATGTGTACTTCTATTTCTATGGGCTTAGACCATGGCAAAACGATAAGTACAACAATAGAGAGGCAACGCTTGCTGTCTACTCTCTACATGAACAGATTTTTTCGCGTTTTGGAGGACACGTTGATCTTGTCGAATCCGCCTGTCTAAAAACAGTTGTTAGGTCACGTGAGATTTATCCAGGTGCGACCTGAAAACTCTGGCTCCAGACCTGAACCAGCCAGGTCTCAGGATATTATTACAGCTTCAATCATTTTTTTATTCATCCAATATAATCTCAGTAAACTAGAAGATGGTTTCCCATACAGGTTTCGTGGGGCACCAAAAAATGAAAATTCCCATTTACTCCTCAGTTATATAAATATTTTGTACAATTTGTATATAGATTTTCTTTTTGTCTTTATTGATTTTATGACTCCAAATATTGTACATAATTTAGTTATTGAATATCATTATTGATGCTCTGATGTAAACTATGTGAATAAATATATTTGAATTTGAATGTAGTCTACTGCAACCAAGGAATGTTTCTTCCTAAACATGTAAAATTAAATTCAAATTTTATTAAAACTGCAGAAGCAAAAAAAAAAAAAAAATACTTCAATTTTAAATCGAGAAAGAGCTCCACACTACCTTTCAAATTTTGAATATAAATTATAATCAGCTGTTTTCTATACCATATTATATCATTGTTATGTATGTCTATTGTAAATAATCGACTCCACACTGTTTACCTCAGGGGTTGCATAAATTTGTTTTTCTTCAAAACATTGTTTAATTTGTACGCTTTTGAATAAATTTTGTAATAAATTTCTTTCTTTCTTAAAAAATACATATTGTCATGAACATTTGAAAACTCAAAGAGTTTTACTATGCTTACCGGCCTATAACTTTAAAACATTATTGCTGACAGATTAAAATAAATCAAGTTATATAAATACTTATAAAATATTAGAGTATACTTATACTATATTTAGTTACTAAATATTTGATACTCCTGAGTTAATTAATATTCCTATAAATGCCTAGTAGCTACCACATCATCTTGTTGGACAAGGTAACCATGCACTAAATTGCAAAATTGCCCACATCTCTTAAAATATTGTCCGGAAGCAGATTAAAAACCGATTCAAAATTTATAGTCTTTCTTTGTAGTGGCGAAGGTGACATTGTGGAAGATATCCATAATGAATAACAAGACATGAAGTTGTCACAATCATATTTATTAAAAATAGTGGAATACTAGTTTCGGTTGTTACACCATTATCAACCTCAAAAATTCGGTAAAAACTCGGTTTTTGAGATTGATAATGGTGTAACAACCGAAACTAGTATCTCACTATTTTACACCATTATCAATCTCAAAAACGCGGTAAAAAACTCGGTTTTTGAGATCGATAATGGTGTAACAACCGATACTAGTATCTCACTATTTTCAATAAATATGGTTGTGCTTATTATTCATAATTCAAAATTGTGTTTACTGTATGATTTTGCTGATGGTAATAAATTAATATTATTATTTTAGATGCAATGTGATTGTTAGGACAATATTGTTGAACCATCTTTGAGAGCGACTTGAAAATGTTTTGAGTGAATGCTTTCAAAGTCTCCCTTGAGGTAAGGTTCTTAAAATACGAGCCTCAGCCGTAGCCGACTCTCATTTCTCGTAACCCAGTAAGCTATATTAAAGTATTATTATTATTGAAGTATATAGGCTGATTACCGCAGCTATTAAGCGTGTGTGTGTTTGAGATGCTATTTATTGCTATTTTAGTGTAGATTACTAGTAGAGCGTAACTGAGCTTTTCCTAGATGATGAGGACTTAAACCCCGATTCAGGTCTAATCGGGCGCTGGCCTGTTACTTATCGTAAATACTTGCTAGTTAATCATTGAACTATGCATGGAAATTACCACCGCGCCATGCCAGCACTGAAGAAGTGAAGAAGTTAGTGCGTGAGTGTGAGTTTAGATGTCGTGATTTGCAATAATAAAGGCGCCTCCAACAAGTCAAGTCACCTGTATCACGCAACCTTAACAATGAATTTTAAAGCCACAACTTAAAAGTCTTTCGCTTCTATTCATGTTCATTTCTGCTTTTTATATCTGGTATTATTAGCCCACACTGAAAGATACCTTCTGACATCCAACTGTAATTGAAACAGACGTGCAAATGTATTAGAAAAAAAACTGGAAGGATGTCACAGCCAGTGCGCTTTAATAGGAAAGTATTGTTAAAAACGTGAACAGATACAACTTATTCAAGTCATTCTATCATTATTATAATTGGCTCGATAAAACTGAAGGCTGTTTTAGATGCGCTACTCTCAGCCTGTTACGTTTCAGTCTTAAATACGGCCCTCCACGAAATAGATAAAAAGTGAATGCTTTCTATTCGGCTAAATTTAGAGAACACTCGAAACGCTTAACCCTTTATTCAACATGCCAAAACAAGTAAAATATTCGTGGGAAATGTCACTTAATTCTTCGTTACCTTCTCGATCTTCATTTTCATTTTAATACTAGGCCTATTAGTTTTATTGAACGAGCGTAGCGAGTTCTTAGTTTTGACTCGTGACTGGAGGCTCGCGGCTTTTTCTGTATGTTTGTGGGTTTGTTGTGTGTATGTTCGACGATAACTTTCGAACGCTTTGACCAATCAACTTCAATTTTCAAACACATATTCTTGGAACCTTAATACAGATCAAGTTCGTTTGCCAAAGAAATTGACCCACACCTTCATCATTTTTGAGGCAAAACAAAAAGATAGGTTCTCAGCCCTTCAATAATATATGTATAAACAGAATTTATTAATTTCGAATTCCTTCAATTGCTATCAGTTTATACTGAAGACTTCCGCAATGGCGGATATTGACAAAAGTATTTAATAGCTGATGGAAATCGATGAATGCTACTGTACAAAAATATCAGTCACCACCGGGAATCGAACCACGGACCTCCCAATTGCCGGTCGGGCGCCTTAACCACTAGACCATGGAGACCTTTCTGCATAGCAGCATTCATTTTTAACTTGGACATATCGGCTCGTATCTCACAAGTTAGTTCGAAGTTACTGACAATTGAACAAACTGACAAATTTACTTAAACAGAATTTATTAATTTCTGTTTAAGTAAATTTGTCAGTTTGTTCAATTGTCAGTAACTTCAAACTAATATATGTATATATTACTATACAAAGTATATAACTATTTCAAAGTATATTACTATAGAAAATAGTTGTTTTCACCATATGGAATTCGCAATATAATTTGAGTTATCATCAGCTGTAGGTGAATAAATGCGACCAGGCTTTTTATAGAATCTCTCAGCTGATATACTAATTTCATTGCCCTGATATATGAATAGCTGTTTTTTATGTGGTAAATATATCTATTCTATAGATACACTGATTCCATTGCCCTGATATATAGGTATATGGGTCTTTTTTATGGAAATTTTTTATGATATATAGGTCTTTTTTATGGAAAATAAATCTGTGTTACAGAACAACGATGAACTTGAACTTAAAGTGATAGATGTCTTGTGAATTTTATCTAAATCAGTATCTTCAAAACAGCCGTTTTTCTTTCTACCTTCCCCTAGGATAAGCTTCCCAAATGAGTTTCCCTTTCAAAAATTAGTTGTTTGCAAGCGAGTTCTCCAGGCCGTTGGGCTCACTAGTAATCTATAATGACAAGAGTATTTTTTCGTATAGCCTTAGTAGGGGTATTTCCACCAGTGCTTTATTATTTTTTTTTGTTTATTCATTAATGACAAAAACACTATCAAGCAAAGATGCAACAGGCTATCGCCCAAAACAGCTCCCTTATAAAACTTGAAAATCCAAATGTTATGTTTTGTCATTTTTCACAAGGAATTTCACTTTGTAGTACCATGACCAACTCTTTCAAAGTATTAATTTAGAAGTAATCTTCAAAAAGAAACACTAACATAGTTATTATTGTACTGTTTTTATGAATTGTAGATAAATTTTATTTGAATTTTGAGGCCTATTAGGATCAGACTCTGGAAAAGTGGCTAAAAAAAGTACTAGTCTTCTAATTTTCTTCCGTTTATTTGATCAAGAGCATTAATTCAAAAACCTTTGAGAGTCTTCGATCAATAACATGTCACATTACAGACTTAAGCTATTGTAAGCAAAATAATCTCATTCCGGGTCGGACTGTAAATAACGAAAATACTGTATCAAAATTCGAAATTTTTAAGAAATTTCACTCAAGCTATCAACTAAAACTATATTTTAAACATAAAATACTAACAAGAATCTTATCATTTTTGCTAATCTCTACTAGCTTGCTATACTCTTGCTATTCCAACGTATCCTATGTAGAGAAATTATAAAATCTTCATTAACTAAAAGATACATTCAGAGATAAATTCAGGCAACTGGGAATCCTTACACTGTATATCATGGAATGCATTTTGTGTATAAAAAATGGATGGAAAAGTGTTTCTCTCCATTCTGAGGTACATAACTACAATACAAGAAATAGGGCAAGGTTCATAACTCACCAACATAGAACAAAATTATTCACTAGGAAACCATCGTTTACGGGAGCAAAGTTTTTGAATTGTTTACCTGGTTCTGTTAGGGATTCACAGATGCCTGAGTTTAAAAGAAAACTGAAAAAATATCTAGTTGATTTGAGGCCATACACATTAGAGGAGTACATACAGTCCAGACATGTTTAAAGTAGTTTCTTCTATGTGCCATATAATGTTTCATTTGAATTTTCACTTTCAGTGTTTGATTTTTATGTATAATCTCGTGTTGCGTTTCGAGTTGCCTATGATTTTATCCTTGTGACAATTTTTTATTCTAATTTTTATTGTGCTGTAACTTAACTATTATATTTTTACATTGTGATTTAGGTTTAGTGACTCTGTTCAAAATGTGTGAAGCATTAATGAATAAACGATTTTTTGACTTTGACTTTACATGATAAACTATGAAATTTTAAAGGAAATTTCACTCAATATCAACTGAAAGAGTAATTCAATAGCTTGAAGAACAAGATTCTTATAATTCTTGCTATTGTCAACGTAGTTTTTAGAGTGTAGAGAAACATTTCAGTTACAGTATAACACTGATAACACTTATTATTATTCTAGGGCTAATTTTCATCCATTAAAAATATAAGATAATTGTAACATTATCAAGTTCTGTATCTTTTACTTAATGCAGATTTTATAATGTTTCTCTGCACTCGAAATGATACGTTGGGAATAGCATTACTTTTAGTGATAGAACCCGTAACAATATGTTGCATTTTTTTGACAGTATCTTGATGATTCGTATATTCTGGTAGGCCTTTATGACTGGCGTTATGAAGCCATAGGCCCACTCTTCATCAAGGTAACATTCATCATGCTCCTCCCTTTCCCCCCCCCCCCCCCCAAAGGGGAATCGTTGCCATGAAAATGAAGTGTCATTAACTAGCGAACAGTGAACACCTCTGGCTGATGTCGGCGATCTACTGTAAAAAGGCCTGAGCTAGGACTCCTAATGCATTGTATCCCGTCCTATCATCTCATGTACATAACGGAAATACACGACTTGATAGAAGCTTTGATTACGGTTTTGTCATGAGTGCGACCTTAATCGCTTCCTCTGTCACTAATGATGATGAGTATTTCGTTCTGTCAGCGAGCTATCACTACATCAGAGGCTCATCGCATCCATCGCATCGCATCGTAGTCATTATTCGACAATATATTAGCTCCATATCTTACCATTGTGCCGCCATTATTTTTACTCTCTCTATCACCATCTTCCGTCCACTAATGATATTCTGCAATTTCAAATGCTGATTAGAGTATAAATATTTGTTTAATGTGCATCGCAAACGTTTTTTAGGATGCGACCCTTATGTATTTCACTTTTAGTTTATTGAGATTGAAAATGATGTAACATTCAAAACTATAGTCTCTCGCGTGTTAATAAGTAATGTTGTTTCGAAAAAATGAGTCTTATTCAATCCAAATACAAGGGTATAAGGGTTAGGTAAGGTTCTTAATGGATCTAAAGCTTTTTATAGTGTACAAGAGTTTCTTTCATATCAAAATTAAGCCTCACCTCAACTAATTGATATAGTAATTATGGTAACTAGTGTATAAAACAGTATAATTGTTAATCTGACTTGTCTTATACTCCTTAACTGGAATCTCCAAGACGTAATCTATAAAAAATCTTAATTATTGAACATGGAGAACACATAACTTCAATCGAACCTTATTTTAATTCATTTATTATCAGACGATCGTGCTCACAATTTTATGTATCTATTCTAACTGAAAATTGAAAGACTTCCGAAGAGGAGTTTCAATATTAATCTATTATTATTGAAAGTTTTTTTAGAACAAGAGTTATATTGGAACCAAGATAAGATAATATTGATATTACGTGTGATATTGGCGCTCATGTACCCGCCATTTTTGTCTACACTGGAACTAAGAATATTCTTTATATAATTTTAAAAAGAGTTCAAAAGAGTTTACTTGTACAGGAAATATTTCCGTTTTTAGGAATCAAATTAAAGTTTTTTTGGAGGATAAAGCCCACATAGGTCTGAGCACTGTGCGTGGGTAATGAGTTGAATGAAGGTTGATGAGTTGAACCTACAGTTTTAGGTGGATTCCAAACCACTGGGAAGTGAATTTACAGTAGAGAACACTGTCTTTTTGATCCAATCGGTCACCCTTACAAAGGAGTTCGTAGCTTATCTCTATCTGATTGAACAGATACAGATGAATCGCTACAAGAATGGCATTGGCCCCCTCAAGAATACATGTTAGCTGATGTTTTCGTGGCGATTCACCTATATCTGTTACGGCTCACGGCTATCACTTCCCTCTTGCTGAGTTGTATTCAATGCAAATCCACGAAATAAATGTAATAAATTTATAGCTAACCAATACATAATCAATTATTATGACTTATGGTGCTAGCATAATGAAGCAACCATCACTCGATGATGATGGAATGGTTCGGAACCCACCTAAAACTGTAGGTCCAGCTCATCAATCACCATCATCCAACTCATTACCCACGAACAGGTCTCAAACCTATGTGGGCTTCATTCTCAAAAAAAAAATCACCATCGAGACATGAAACACTGTTCAATCTGTTCAATGGTCTATGAAATATTGTAGTAGCGTGTATGCCAGCATTCAACAGCATGTGATTCATTTCTCAATGGTAATTATCCATCACCGCTGGATGGATCCTCCACTGTGCAGGCACCCGATATAATAATAATTGATTGACATATTGGTTAGCTATGAACTTTCACATAAACACGCTCACGCGATAAAAAAAGTATTTCGTAGTTTTGCATTGAATAAGAGAGCTCAGCAAAACGTTATGGTAATAATAATCGAGTGTAGAAAGCTCCACTGTTAAAACACCCTTCATAACTGAAATCTGGATTGATACAAAAATATTATGTTACACTTTAATAAATTATATCCTAAATATCCCACAATAATTCCAGAATATTATATCCTGCAACATTATTATTAACAGTAAAAGAGCATTGGTAAAATATTATTAGGCAAGTGATAGCCGTGAGCCGTAGCAGGTATCTGTTCAATCAGATAGAGATAAGCTGCGTTCTCCTAGGCACTCTTTGTATGTGTGACCAATTGGATTGGCCAGCAAAAAAGACATTGTTCTCTGCTGTAAAATCACTTGCCGGTGGTTCGGAACCCACCTAAAACTGTAGGTCCAACTCATCAATCACCATCATCTAACTCATTACCCACGCACAGGTCTCATACCTATGTGGGCTTCATCCTCCAAAAGAAAATTATAATACTGCCAGCTGACTGGTGGAGTTAGAGTGCTTCCACGAGCGTGATGGGAGTGGAGCATTCAATACTCCACGAAATGAATGATAATAACCATCGCCAAACAAAAACACACTGTGGAATGATGGTATTCACACTGCTGCAATCTGTCATGTGTTTGATTTCCTGATGGTGATTAGTGATTATTCTAAATTATTGGATGCTCCAAGCCAGCTGGCTGGCGTAAAGGTGCTTGGACAGTGGAGCATCCAAGACGTGATGGTAATCACAAATTGCAGAATCAAACACATGCTGTGGAATGGTGCTGTTCACACTGCTATTAAAATCTGTCACACACCATCCCACAGCACATGTTTGATTTAGCGATGGTGATCGATGCTCCACTGTGCAAGCACCCCAAAGTTCTCTTCCGATTAGAGTGCAATTGGAAATTACACATTTTGAGACTAACAACCCGATTTTTTTCATGGAGGGTGAAGCCCACATAGGTCTGAGACCTTTGCGTGGGTAATGAGTTGGATGAGTTGACTTCTTGTATAATCATGTACGTCAAGATTTTGGTTAATATCATTCGTTTTTACATATAAAGTAGCTTTATACACATATAAGCAGGGTACAGTTAGGAAACCAAGTCTCTTGAACAACGGCCTACATCAGTGGCGTACCGATAATGGAGCGAGTGGAGCAGTCGCTCCAGGGCGCAAGGCTCTGAGGGGCGCACCATTCTTAAAAGAAAATTGCCTTTTACTTACAACAAATGTATTACTATAATGTACTGTATGTGTTTTTATTCCGTTTTCCATTAGACCTATATATTACGTATTGTTTTATGACAAATTAAGATGGTATAGTCATAGTGATAATAGTAGCAACATACAACAAAAATTACTGGCAATATAAAATGTTTAGTATTTAATAGAGTAGTAGTTCTTGAATTCAGTTATAAATCAAGTTAGAAAATCGTTTGCACTGCTGTGAGCAGCCCAATCGGCTGGTTAAGTGTGAGACTGAATTTTGATTTGGGGGGGGGGGGGTGTGTCATAAGCCACTTCAGCTCCAGGGCGCTTGAAACCTCGGTACGCCACTGGCCTACATGAATCTAATCTATTTCCTCTTTCTATACACCTAACCGCTTTCTTTTGGATCTTAAACACCCTATCGAGATTTTGTTTTGATGAATTACCCCATACTAAGATAGCATACCTAATATGTGACAGTAAAAGCTCATGGTAAGCTGTAAAAAGTAACTTTTTGTCATTTAATCTAGCAAGCTGTCACAGGACAAATACCCCAGATGAAATTTTACAGTAGATTTTTTCAATTTATGGATCCCAGGTCAATCGTCTATCCAATAAAATTCCTAGAAGTGCAATGTTTTCTTCCTGTTCTAGTTGATTGTTTATCGTTTATAAACGTATGTTCATTTTTTAATTGAAGGTATTGGCATTTTTTACTATTTATCGTTAATTTCAACTGATTTAAGAATTGGACAATGGACTGCACACCTATATATGGGCCTTTATTTCTAAAGCAGATCATTATCTAGAATTATAATAATAATATGTGTATTATTGTGTTGTTTATACTGATATTTGGTAAGAGTCCGTGGTTAGCAGTAAAAAGTAACTTTTTACACATTATTCTGCGAATAATGTGCGAATTATTAAATTTTCTAAACTCATTCGATTAATTTTTCACCTGGCACCGCGTAATTTTGACGGCCACTGATTTAGGTATGATGCTTGGTCAGTTGGTTGTCGTTGAGGTTGAGGTTAGTACATGGGGGTAGACTAAAGTTGGGTAGTTGGGTAGGAGGCAAGACGAATTTGCTACTGGTGGGTATGGTGTGGAAAATTTCGTATCGGCGAAAAGCAGGCCTTTACTGGTTAAGGTTTACTGATGCTCAGTCACGTACCCTCCCTTGGCCATGTCATCTGTTTGGATTATGGATCATGGTAGCAGTGTCATGATGGCGATCCCCTCAACAAGAATAGTAAGCGAAGGGTAGTTATCCCTCGCACTCTCTCACACCCTCTCATACTCTCTCACACTTTCTCATTCACACTCTCTCTATGGGATCCAGTTGCCGGTATAATGACCCGAGCAAGCAAGGGTTGTTTCGCCCATTCCTTTTCTTACAATATAAATCAAGCAAGGCACTTAGCGATAAACATATCCAAACATCCAGCCAATGAGCTAAATTACATACACATTCAACTACATTAGTAATTCAATTCAATAAATCAAAATGAAAAACGTGGCTTAGAATCGATTGGATAATCTAAAACGGACGTGAATTCGTGCTTTGCAATTTCACTTGAAGATTTGGAGTGCTTTTGGTTTTAAAAGCCTGGTCTGTATATTATAATAGTTAGCCTTTTTCCAAACACCAGTTCCGTAGTTTAGTACAATTGGTTTTTGAGAATGAAAGAGCAGTTTTTATTTGCCACCAAGCTGCAAACTCAATAGTTTTTCCATTTGTTTATCTGTGGTGCAACAGTTTCGAAAGAGATCAAGTCGACCAGCTAGGTCACGTTACAGATAATATTTAATAAAACAGTGGGTAACTAAGGGGGGGGGGGATCAGGAGGACAGATTTGTATCTGTCCCCACAGAGACAAAAAAGTTTTCGGAATTTCAGTAAATCAAGTCTTGAGAGACAATTTTTGACTAAAGAGGTGTCTGGAATCGCTAAAGTACGGTTTTAGAGGGACATTAACCAACGCCGAGTAAACCAAAATTTTGACATACACCATTATAATACAAGAAGCCGAGGAGATAATCACTTGGTGAGTCACAATAGTAGCTTATTCAAACAAAAACCAAGTTATATTGGTAGGAAACTCTACAATAAGCTACCGCAGTTTTTAAAGAGTCTTGAAAATATAGAAATATTAAAAAAACAACTGAAAAAATATTTAGTTGATAAAGCTTTTTATAGTGTACAAGAGTTCCTTTCATATCAAAATTAAGCCTCACCTCAACTAATTGATATATTAATTATGGTAACTAGTGTATAAGATTGTATAGTAGTTGATCTGACTTGTCTTATACTCCTCAACTGGAGACTCCAAGACGTAATTTACAAAAAAAACAATTTTTCAAAAACTTTCTGAGGGAGTATCCCTTACAAATGAGATTTTCTAGTACAGTTAACCCAATCATGAGTGGGGGTTTCAAAAACAACAGAGTGAAAAGAGTTCAAGTAGGCCTGCTTTCAAGTTTATCTACTCAAACAATTAATTTTTAGCACAAGAGTCTGAATCTTCCAGGGATCTCACTATCATAGGCAGTGATGCAAAAACTAGATAAAAATCACTTTGACACAATATGACTCAAAATAATCTTAAAACGCATGAATTCATGTCTAAATCAGCTTAAAATTTGGTTTTAAAGTAACTATTTTTCAAAAAATTCCCAGGAATGCACCCCTGAACCCCTTTTTTAAAAGAAAGAGTTATAGATATCGTCTTAAATTATTGTATTATTAGAGAACCCTCCTTCACCTTCTATTATTACAGGATATAGAGCCTAAACCCCTCCCCCCCTCAAAGAATAACATTGGTCATCCTCCCACACCCATTAGCTACCAGTGGCGGATCCAGGAGGTGACTTGGGGGGGGGGCAAACACTGGAGGGTTTGTGGGGTGTGAAATACCCCCCAACCAAAGGGGGGGGGGGGGGTCCGGGGGCCAACCCCGGAAATTTTTTGGATTTTTTAATAGAAAATGGTGTATTGTGACATAGTTTTTAGTGCCCCTCATAATGTTGTCATGGATAGCACTGTTTTATCAATATGTATGTAAAAATTTGTATTTGTATTATATTCCTTACCGTTGTACCTGATATCTATTTATGTCATTGTATTTTTTCTTATAAATTAAGTTTCAAAGTTGTTACGTAACAAATTTCAAATGAGTTCTCATCCAATTTACTAAATAATAATTATTATTGAGCACATTTTTTTAGATATAAAAATATCAATATGAATAAGGTAATGATTTAATAAAATATGAAACATTTTGAGTGAAAAATGGTATTACAAACCAAAGAAGTTATCTAAAACCATTTATTTGTTCAAGGATACAGTATTCTTAAAGATGCAACTTTTAAACAATGATTTCCAACTGAATCCTTCTTTTGCCTCCCTTAGCAAAGCGTTCGATCACTCTTTCTTCATTGACTTCTATGTCTCGAAGTATGTATAGAAGACATAGCCCATTCAACCTATCCTCAACCATTCTTGATCGCAGCCAGGACTTCCAGTCAACACCGTGAATGAATGAATGAATGAATGAATTTTATTTCCAAATAAATTATAACATTTTAGCTAAAATGAAACAACAACAAATCCTTTGTTACATTATGCAAAAATAGTTACTACACAGTAGCAATTCAAATAAAGAATAAGACTAAACACAAATGTAACAAAAAAAATATAGTGTCCTAAGGAAATTAGCTTGCATGGGCCATGGCCTGTGAGCAAGCTAGAGTTGAAATTAATTACCAGAGCTATGAACTCATATCAAGATTCATCTGATTTTACTCTGCTGAATTTAGTAAAGCGTGTTGTAAAAAAGAAAATTATTGTAAAATGGAAACATGAAAAAAAATTCATTGCAAAAACCTCACACAGACAAAAATAACAAATTTAAGAGAATTCCAGACATATAATTTGAAGCTTTGGTGTTCAAAACCAGACGCCAGCCTGAGATGGGAGAGGAGTCAAAGATCAGCAAAAAAAAAATTAAAAAATAGATAAAAGTAAAATTCAGGTCAACAGGGTCCGCCCGTAGCCAGTTGATAGGAGCGTCTCAGTGCTCTCCAAGGACAACGAAGACAGTCACTGGTCAACTCCTTTTCCTGGTCCGTCTCCAGTCAGTCTTCTCCACTTGAAGCTTGAAGTACCTGCGTACTAGCGGGTTAAAGAACCCGTGTTCTTTAATACCTAGAACACGATGTTAAAGAATGCCCTCTGCACAAGTAACATGGATGACTTTACACAAATTGGAAACAGTCAATTTTTGTTGCTGACATAATTTCGTCCTAGTTTCTATTAGATTTATGCCGTTTTTTCTTTTTCTTTTGGATCTCGGGGGGGGGGGGGGGGGCAATTGCCCCTTTTGCCCCCCCTTGGATCCGCCACTGAACTCAAGAAATCAAACCATTGACATAAGGGTGCTTGCACGGTGAAGCTTCCAATTTCCAGTACCCGAGTATAATCACCATCGCTAAAGAAAACACATGCTGTCAAATGGTGGTGTTTATGCTGAATTAACATTGCTCCAACCTGTCATACTGTATGATTTCGCATCTATTATCACCATCGAGTGTTGATGCTCCACTGTGCAAGCACTTCACTTCCAGACGGCTGACATTTTTTGTAGATTACTGGTAAAATGGAAATGTATATATGGAACTCTTGGTGTTATATGAAATTTTTGTTCTTGATTGAGAATTACCGCCTGCAGGTCTGTCAAAAATACTTTTCTACTGTTTTCAATTTTCTTATATACTTCAATAATGTATAATCATAGAATAATAAATCATAAGTCATCAGAAAACATTTTTATCATTCTCCAATTGACAGAGAAAAAACTTTTTTTCAAGTCCAAAATCGTTTATAGAGTAGAGCATAATTATTATATGGAACAATAATAATTGTCCATGAGAATTCCTGTTGAATTCGAAACTGTTCCAAAAACTAAGGGTTATATGAAACAGCAATATATGTTTTAAAAATACATGTGAATATTAAAAATTGATGTTTTAATAGCATAATTATTATATGGAACAATTGTCTATGAGAATTCGAAGCTGTTCTATATAACCCAAAACTAAGGGTTATATGCAATAGAAAAATAGGCTTATAAACAAAAAGGAACAGCAATAAATGTTCTAAAAAAACATGTGAATATTATAAATTGATGTTTTTTGAGTATCTAAATTGAGTACGTAATTGAGCATCTAATTGAGTATCTCATTTTAAAATAACTTAATTTGAAATATTTTCGTTCCTTATTTCAATTTTTAAATTATGAAAATTGAAAATATTGTTCCATATATCCCAATGTGACATCTTGGAGACTCCAGTTAAGAAGTATAAGACAAGTCAGATCAACAATTATACACTAGATACCATAATTACTATATCAATTAGTTGAGGTGAGGCTTAATTTTAAAAAGAGGTGAGTGCCTCAGGGGTCAATACTAAGTCCATTGCTTTTTTTGTTATATGACAACCGTTCACCTAAAGAATTAATTAGTGGTAGAGCCCTCTTATTTGCAGATGATACATCACTCATTTTCAGCAATTCCATTCTAGATAATTTAGAAATAAGTGCCCATATAGGTGTGCAGTCCATTGTCCAATTTTTAAACCAGTTGAAATTAACTATAAATAGTAAAAAATGCGAATATTTTCAATTGAAAAACAAACATAATTTAAATGAAGATAGGGCTATAAACGTGTTTGTAAACGATAATCAACTAGACCAAGAAGAAAACATTGCATTTCTAGGAGTTTTGTTGGATAGACGATTGACCTGGGCTCCATACATTGAGAAAATATGTTGTAAAATTTCATCTGGGGTATTTGTCCTGCGACAGCTCGCTAGATTGAATGACAAAAAGTTACTTTTTACAGCTTACCATGGGCTCTTACTGTCACATATTAGGTATGCTATCTTAGTATGGTAATTCATCAAAACAAAATCTTGATAGGGTGTTTAAGATCCAAAAGAAAGCGGTTAGGTGTATAGAAAGAGTAAATAGATTAGATTCATGTAGGCCGTTGTTCAAGAGACTTGATCTCCTAACTGTACCCTGCTTATATGTGTATGAAGCTACTTTATATGTGAAAACGAATGATATTAAAATCTTGACGTACACGATTATAATACAAGAAGCCGGGGAGATTATCACTTGGTGAGTCACAATAGTTGCTTATTCAAACAAAAACCTAGTTATATTGGTAGGAAACTCTACAATAAGCTACCGCAGTTTTTAAAGAGTCTTGAAATGATAGAAATATTTTAAAAACAATTGAAAAAATATTTAGTTTATAAAGCGTTTTATAGTGTACAAGAGTTCCTTTCACATCAAAATTAAGCCTCACCTCAACTAATTGATATAGTAATTATGGTATCTAGTGTATAATTGTTGATCTGACTTGTCTTATACTCCTTAACTGGAGTCTTCAAGAAGTAATCTACAAAAAAAATAGTTTAGCAACCTTTTCTTCTACATCTACAGTAGCTTTAAGAGCTGATGGTGACTTTTTGATTAATTGGGATCGCGTTGTTACCTGAGTGTTAGTTGAAAAATTAAATCCAGTTGAAACTCTTGTTTGGACTCATTTTCTTAGCTAAAAATTGTCTTGAATTGATTTAAGTAAAATTTTTAATGAAATATTACCTAATTTATTATAATTGTCAACTTGAGTCTATTTAATTACAAGAAAATTTATCAATATCGGTACACCTAAACTCGAAAACAGAATTTTTTTTTTTATTAAGATACTTTAATTTATACTATACAAATTAATAATGGAAATTATTGGGATATTATAAATACTATTAATAATAAACAAAAATACTACTTATCCGCTCACTCAAATTAATATTCAGTTCTTAAACATTCGCAGAGCCTGTTCTGACAATGTACACACACGATCACTGATATTTTAAGCAATTCACTACTGAAATGAAAAAATTCTTTATCCAGCGGAGTTAAGACTGTCAAGTCTTCTATACCACTCAACCTAAGCCTATATCTAATAGCAATCACTTGTTAATCACCAATCTTTATATTATATTAATTTCACTGGAAGCTCCTATTTTCAAGTGTCATATGCATAACCTGGGTGGTGAAAAAAATCAATGACTAGTGATTAGAGAAATTGATTTATTTGAAAAATAAACTGTAGCATAATTTTATTTGCTGATAAAAACAGATTATGTACAAACAAGTTGATATCTACATTTCTGTCTGAAATATTATTTTATTGAGCCAAAATTTTTATAGGCAATGATCCTAAAAATTATCAAGATTTTCATAAGTTACTTGATCTGAAGATAGGCACCAAATTTTTATGGGAGAAGCTAGTAAATTGTGAGCTCAAATAAGTGGATTATAAGTCATATAAGTGGAGTTTATTGATAAGAAATTTGGAACATCAGTTTCAAGAATGCATTATTTTAGTTCAATGTCAGTCCCTGACAGTGAGCATCATCAGAAACTGTCAGCAGTGTATGATGAGGCTAAACAACAAAGTGAAATAATGAGATTAGAGACATATTACAAACATGGTACTATAAAAGTGCCAGAACTCATTGTTTAAAGTGAACCAATACCTGTTGTATGTATACAAATTACAATTATTACGAGGAAAACTTAGCTTCGTCTGCTGAGTCGCCCCTAGACTTCTTGCCGGGTATGCTGAGTCTAATGCTACGCCACTGAATCTATCTCTTTTCGAAAGTTTGGTATTGTAATCAAAAGCTGTATTTTCTTATGTAAATAAATAGCAATACGTGAAGTGACACAAAAGCCTATCATTAGTTACGCTACTTTAAAACAAGCCTCTTAATTGTTTTGTAATCGTTTGTTCTTGCATGCGAAATTCTTCCAAAATAATCTTAGTATACACTATTTATTCTAGTGTTTTGAGTTTATTTTGATTGTGCCTTTGTGTTTTGTATTTTTCTTGTATTAAATTTTCAAACTTTGTAGGTATGCTACTGTGAAAATAAACCCTTAGATAATGCATGTATATATAGCCGATTATGGTGACTCTTCAGACCTCAACATTGTGTTGTAGTTCAAAAGTACTACACATACGAGAAGTGAGGTAGGTTTTGAATGCTTTCCTCACTGAGCTTATTTTTATATCAGTATGCCAACCTCACCGAAATACAGTCTGAAGCTCTATGCTTGATAGTCTACTCTCACCACTATATAGGGTCTAGCTGCATAGGAGAGTACGTATACTATCCAGCACACTTCTGATCAGCCTTCTGCATCCAAGTCATCATTCTACAGAAAAATTTGGAAAGCAACACAGTATCTGAGATAAACACAAGCCAGTTCAGCTCAAGCCACAATGAGGCATTATAGCAATAGTATTTTCAAAGCAATGGTAGTTGAGCCGTAGCAGGTGTCGTTCAATCATATTAGATAAGCAACGCTCTCCTGGGCTCTCTCTCTCTCTCTCTCTCTCTCTCTCTCTGTGGAACTCTTAGGATGCCAAATCCCCGGCCGACACTTTATACTAAGTATTTTGTTGTTAGCGCTTGTCGTGCTTGGAATCTACTCCCACTTTCAATTAGGAATCATGAGAGCCGAGCGGGCTTCTCCCTGTCTCTGAGGAGACATCTATTGGAGAAAATGGCAGCGTCTGTCCGGCCTTGAGGAAACTGCATGATCAATGATATGCTTTAAAAATGAGTCATTGAAATGAATAATTTAAGTTAATTTATCTATTTAATTTTATAATACTTTTTTCTAATCTACAAATTATTTTTAATTTGCATTTCATTTTTAAGACTTTCATTTTTTGTTCTAATGAATGGGTAAAATTTTTAAATTTAAACTTATCTCATTTGAATTGATTTATCTTACTTAGATTACCCATATTGGACAATTTCGTAAACTTGTAGGACATGTTGAAGTGAAAGTGTAAGAATGGCCAAGACTTCGCCTCTTTGTGTAATTCATCTCTCAGATCCAAGCTCTCTTTTTTTTTAACAATCACATCATTTATTTCTGCTGTACAGTACAAATATATATTTGTTGTTTTATAATATTTTCTATTCAAACTGTTCAACCATTATGTTCACTTTTAAAAAATCACTGTACATCACTTGATGGGATCTGAGAGTTGCTAATAATTATTAATAATACTTTTATCATTCATGTACATTGTAAATTTACACAAATAAAGTCATCTGTAAGGGTGACCGATTGGATTGGCCAGCAAAAAATACTATGTTCCCTGCTGTTAAATCACTTACAGGTGGTTCGGAACCCACCTTAAACTGTAGGTTCAACTCATCACTCACTATCATCCAAATCATTACCTATTGTTTCAGACCTATGTGGGCTTCATCCTTAGAAAAAAAAGGTTTCTTACTGTAAACATCGTCAAAATCATCATCATCACATTATCATTGTGCTTCAAAATGGTGGTGACAGTATTATTCGTTCCAATATCTTGAACAAAATACATTTTCGAGGCAATGGAATGGGGTGATGGTTGAAGGTGTGGATGTGTTACAGTGCGAATCTACAGATGAGGAAGTAGAATGGGATGGGGATGATCACCTGGTTGGTGATGGGTGTTTGGGACTGGCTGGGGGGATGTTATGATGGGGCTCTGTAGGCTTTCATAACAACTGCCAACAACGTAATAGTTGTTGGGAAAAAGGGGAGGGTGATTGGGTGCGGTGTGGTGGGGAGGGGGAGGCCGATATGCGGCAGCCTGGCGCAGGCATTTATCTGCGAGAAATAAAGCGGCATGTTTTTTGAACGAGTGGAAAGTGGCAAAATGGGAAGCAGGAAAGAAGGAAGAAGGAAGGAGTGTGATGTCGAAATGCAATAACAGAGCGGCAGATGCGACGTCCATTTGCCGCAAATATCAGAATAATAACAGCCGCAAAGATTGTAATTGAAAAAGCGCACAAATAGCCCTAGACTTTTATTAAAGAGCATCGGATAGCACCAGATGCCACGCTACACCACCCACTATTGTAGCCACTGCACGTTTACACACACCCACAATCACAGGCCTCCTGCCTCAAAATCGCTCAGGATACACACCACAAAAATAATCCCATGCAACTAGTATTACCATGCATTGACAATTTGCAAAATTCATCATTCTGTTCATTCAAATTCAATTCAATTTATTTAATTCCATACACATACATCTTTCTTCATATTTTTATTTTTGTCTCTTCTCCAATAAGGTTAATTATAAGGATAATGAATTACCTATAGCTCATTTATTTATTGCATGGTTCTTTTTCTCTAGATTATTATTATTTTTTCTTTCTTTCTTTATTCTCTAATATTGATATATCGCAAGTTAGTTTGAAGTGACTGACAATTGAATAAACTGACAAATATACATAAACAGAATTTATTAATTTCGAATTCCTTTAATTGCTATTACTTTATACCGAAGACTTCCGCAATGGCGGATATTGACAACAGCATTGAACAGCTGATGGGAATCGATGAATGCTACTGTACAAAAATATCAGTACCCACCGGGAATCGAACCACGGACCTCTCAATTGCCGGTTGAGCGCCCTTAACCACTAGACCATGGAGACCTTTCTGTACAGCAGCATTCATTTTCAACTTGGCCATATCGGCTCGTATCTCACAATGTGACTGACAATTGAATAATACAGTAGCATTCATCGATTCCCATCAGCTGTTCAATGCTGTTGTCAATATCCGCCATTGCGGAAGTCTTCAGTATAAAGTAATAGCAGTTAAAGGAATTCGAAATTAATAAATTCTGTTTATGTATATTTGTCAGTTTATTCAATTGTCAGTCACTTCAAACTAACTTGTGCGATACGAGCCGATATGGCCAAGTTGAAAATGAATGCTGCTGTACAGAAAGGTCTCCATGGTCTAGTGGTTAAGGGCGCTCAACCGGCAATTGAGAGGTCCGTGGTTCGATTACCGGTGGTGACTAATATTTTTGTACAGTAGCATTCATCGATTCCCATCAGCTGTTCAATGCTGTTGTCAATATCCGCCATTGCGGAAGTCTTCAGTATAAAGTAATAGCAATTAAAGGAATTCGAAATTAATAAATTCTATTGATATATCAATTATATAGTTACTCATACATGTATATATTCTGTAGACTAGAATTATATTATTTAATTTGTAATTTGTAATTGTACCACTACGGGTCTCATCAGACCCAGTGGAAATCATCAACTTGTAAATAAATAGATACAGATTTATAAAATATTAAAAAAATAGCATCAAATAATACTAAAAGATAAAATGTAAATCTACAATATTATTTGTTCACTAGAAATGTATGAAATAAAATATGTAATAATAACTTTTGTTAGGTGGTTCAGAACCCACCTAAAACTGTAGGTCCAACTCATCAATCACCATCATCCAACTCATTACCCACGCACAGGTCTCAGACCTATGTGGGCTTCATCCTCAAAAAAAAAAAGAAGATATTTCACAGCAAAAGCATTATTTTCTTTTCTGCTTGTTCACTGGTAACTATCATTAAATTATTACAGTTCTAGACGATAAGATGTAAATAAATAGTTATTACTTCAGCTAGTTAAAAACACTAAACAGTTTCTAGGAAAATAGTAAATAAAACTAAGGAAAAATAGATAAATTTATAAAGAAGAAAGAAGAATTCTACGAAAAACACATGCAATTTTTGGATTTTTCTCAGTTTTTCGCTATTGTCTCAAATGAGATGGAATTTTCGAGAAAAGATGCTATAATTTCCTACAAAATGAGTGGTCGTATTTGATTCTCCGGTCAGTGGTTTAAAAAGGAAGTAGTGGGGGAAAATGATAGGATAAAAGTGCTGTTGAGAAAAGATGATTGGATGAGACAGAGTAGATGGTCAAATTTGTAAAGCGTGGCAGCCTACGGCAGGTAAAGGCAGGTGTACGAATTTACAAAAAGGTTCCCGCATAATAAAATATGTCATCCTTCCATGTTTTCAGGAAACTCCAGTTGAAAGCTATGACATAAAACTGCCCTTCCACATACATACCAAGTGCCGGTCTCGAATTATATTGCAAAGTAGAATTGACATTAATCATTCGAGCAACTGTTTGTGCTTGTCAAGTGTGATGGGCCTCATGTCACACATGTAAACACAAAAATATTTCTGTTCAAATTAGATTGCATGGGGTAAAGTGGTCCGCTCACTAACTTATTGTTTATGGAGACGCTGCCATAGAAACCCATTCGGCTATTTTGTTCATTTATAGTGGTATTTCCAAATCATTATAAAAAAAAGTTTTTCCATATCCTGCACAAGGCTCAAGGCTACTTGTTGCATATCAGAATTTAATAGATACAACAATCAAAATTCCAATCCTTTTCAATAATATCGTTATAGTTGATCAAAAGTATAAAAATATTGATCAAATCAATAAAATACTTAGGTATAATGATTGACGAACACATCAAGTGGGACGCTCATCTTAAATATTTAACTTCTAAATTAAAATACTTAATCTACACTTTTTATAAAATAAATCAAATAAAAGACTTGAATATAATTAGGAAAATATATTTTGCATATGCTCAATCATTATTCCATTATGTAATATAAGTATGGGGGGGGGGGGGGGGAACCTTTGATACACATTTTAATAAAGTTTTCACTCTACAAAAACATATAATAAGAGCGGCTTTGGGACGAACAAGACGATATCCTAGTAAACTGCTGTTTGATGAACTTGATGTATTCACTTTAAGGCAAACTTATGTTATTAGGTGCGTATTATACATAATAAAGAACAAACATTCATTTGACAATAGAAACTTATATTACAATACAAGACCGCTATTAACAAATAGATACAACATACAGTATACAAGATTGACAGTATGTAAGCGTCAGTTCACCAATTATTGCATGGTGCTAATAAACAAGGTTCCTGCACACTTTTTAACACAAAGGTTTACACAAACTCTATTGAGAAATGTGGAGGAATGGGTCAAAAGTAACATATATTTTAAGTTATAGTAACGTTTAGGTTGAGTAATAGTTGCCTATTTATTGTATTTGATAAGTTTTTTTTTTTCGTTCTACTGTTGTTTTGCTAAAGATAGTGATGATAGATTTTCTTTTTGTTCTACTGTTATTTTGTTTTTTCATTGGTTGGATGCTTGATTTAGTGAATTATTGATGAACATTCCAGTGTAATTTTGGGTAGTAAAGAGGAAAAATTTTCATTTGTAATGAAGGAGAACTCGTCGTTAGCGAACAAGCTATGCTTTGCTGATGGCGCCAAAAAAAAAAAATGTATTAATTGTGTGTGATTGATTGTTATTAACAAGAGTTTGGCAATAAAGAATTTATTTATTTAAAAAAAAAATATTCTGATTACTATTCAATTTCAAAACCCGAGGTCAAGTCCGCTCACGAAGCGTTCGCTAAGCGTCACATACGTCAAGCGCCATGAATAAATGGCGTTCACCAACGTCACAGACGTTGAGTGTCATGAATAGATACAGGCTGCCATTGGTTGAGTCTCATTGACTGTGACTGCTCAGTCAATCAAAGCCATGTGACGTCAGCCGTCATATTTATTATGTTTGACGCCTGTGATACTTAGCGAACGCACCGTGTGCGGACGGTCTTACACTATATGTCTCCAATAATATGAAGAAAACCACTGACAGTTCAAATTTAATAATTTCTTATTTCTTAATGACAACTTCATCACTATTTTGTTATTCCCTACAAAATAATTCAATCAAAACTTGTCCCTTACAGCTACTGTACTTTTTGAAAGTGAACCTCGAGATGAGGAGAGCTCACGCACAGATTTGCTAGGGCAGAGCTTTCCTCCCCTACCCGTTTTTCAAAAAGCAAACGCATTTGTTTAGCCCCTGTTCTCCTGCACACCAAAACTACGTCATGAATTGGGGGAGCTGTCACTGAAAAAGCCACACTCTCACCTTATTAGCGCACTTTAACGCACTCACATACTCTCTTTCACCCTATCTGAATCATAGACTATTGAGAGCTACATTATATTACACTAGCCGGCCGGCAGGCTCTCATCGCTCGCTCGCCTCAACCGTCCAGAGGACCGCTTTACGCAAAACCATCAGGCTCGGGAGTAAAAGATTTTAATAAAATTTCAAATTTTTCGGCCACGCAATATATGAGAACACTAAAAATGGCTAGGAAAACGTGATTCTCAACTTTTTTGGTCATAGGTCTGAGACCTGTGCTTGAGTGATGAGTTGAATGATGGTGATTGATGAGTTGAGCCTACAGTTTTAGTGGGTTCCGAGCCACAAAATTGTTTCAAATCAGTGATCGATTTGGTATTTCATTACATATAATAAATGAACAAGAAACTTAATTCCATCAAGTCTGTCAATTTGTTAGAGTAATTCGCAGTTGACTAATTCTCAGCCTATAACTAATTAGCCTGGAATTGATTGGCTGGTCGATAATTAATTAGTCTATCGGTCTATCCTATAGTGTAGTTGATTGGTCTAATTAGTACTCCACTTGTAACAACAGAAAACTTAATCCAAAAGCCAGTTTTTTTCAAATGAAAAAAATCAACTTTGAGGTGTTTTGAAATCTGCCAATAAAGGAATCGAATTCTGTAGGCAACTACAAAACCAGTCATCGAACAATAGTCTTCGTGAATACCAAACACAGAAGTTCGTGACATGCTGTACCATTAGGCTACGAAAGTCGCTACATTTGGTAGTTTGATTATTATTAGAAGTACAAATTGATAGTTGGGGCATTTGTAGAAGGAAATTTTAGTAATTGTTGTCCCTTCATTCTTGTGAAGATTGGGAGGAAACCAGCTCGTTTCCTGTAGCTGTGAACTAGTTTTGTAATATAGTAGTATTATTTGTCGCTGCCACGAAGAAATCTAGGTAAAGAGGCCTAATTAATTATGGACACATAGAGTAAAGGCGCGTTGTCCTAGCTGCGGAATGTTCTACAATGTGGGATGCGGAGAGTGGGCTGCGGAGCTCACTCCGCAGCAGACAAAGAAGTCCTAGCTGCGGAGCTAGGACTCGATTTCCAGCAGGGAGAAATGACCTTGTGAGCAAGTACTGCGATGTGCGCATGCGCGAAACCAGTTTATCAACTGCTACGTCACTACTTCGCAACCGACTACGGAAATGACTGCTTTTTGAGCAGTGGCTCGTTTCCGCAGTTCACGCTCCGCCGGAAGAGTACGTTGTCCGTTGTCTAGGACAACACCCTTACGGAAAGCCGTGTAACCAGTGGTCTGCGAATTACGCTCTCCATTTTCCGCATTTTCATACACATCGATATCGGCCGTAAGATTTTAGCCATTCGCTTGATCTCGGACGGAATGGACAAAAGTGAACAAATTTTTAACTCCGAACGCTTTTATGGGGATAGATAAAGATAAAATTACTTTATTTATTTATACAGAGACAGAGAAGTCTCTGAAAAGGAAAAGCAATGCAAATAGATAATGCTTTGAATAAACAATGCATATTATCGTACGGTCAAATTCGATATGTTTGAAAATGCCCACAAGTTTTCTATACCTCTACCCATTGCCTACCGAACGGCGGCCGTCCTGGTCAAGACATTGGACGGCTGCTTCACGACAAAGGACGGTTGTCATTAACGTTCGGCATAATATCGATGTGTGTGAAGAGCCTCATTTATTTCTTCACGCCACTGTTGGAATGTGGACCGTTCGAGATTTTAGCGTACAGATGAAATCGATGTGTGTGAAACGGGCCTAAGTGAACTCAACGTCATTTTCAACTATTGGTACTTCAATTCACTTCAATTTCAAGTCACTGCTGCATGATTCACCTCCTGTTAAGAAAACGATTTTCTGTCCGTTCTTCCTTGAAAGTTTATAAAAAAATTTCTCTTTCATTGAGAATGATTATTTTCACATAAACTTTGCCTTGTGTGTTGAGAGTGAAGATAGGTGATGACACCAAAACTCTTATTAAGTTCAGTGATCAAACAGGGAACCGACGGAGTGGCTAGCTGTTTTTCAACCTGTATACCTACATGAAACGGTGCTTGGTTAGTCTTCATGCATCATCAACATTTTGTACATACATAGTCTTTACCTTGGCTTTTTAAATTGAAGATTTCGTGCATTAGTAGACCATTGCAGCAAACCTTGTGTAACGCATAGGTTTTCAAAATCATGTAACACATTGTTTCTGAATGATGTTATTTCTTGTAGGTTTAATATAAATATTTCTGTTTTCTAAAGGAAAGCGATGAAAAATCGCAGATATTATAAGGGGTGCAATAAAATCTTTTGAAGGCTTTGAATTTTATTTTTATTACTAGGGGAGTAAGAATAATCTCTTGGAGGCTATTATAATAGTGGTAAAAATCAGGACTCATGAATAATTGGTTGATCAATAATTTATAATAAAAACTTAAAAAACGCTTTGAAGTGGAAATTATAACTCACGTTATGGTGTGACGGACGTTTCACTCTGTTGTCAAGAGCATCGTCAGACGACCCACAGTTTACTGATGAGTTTGAGTTTGAGGGTTATGTATGTTGGAATGGTGAAGGGGTGGGAGGATGAGTAGGTGGGAGCTTTGAAATAGGGATTATTTTGTCAAAGAGGGTATGTGAGAAGAAGTTAAGTTGATCATTTAAAATGTTGTCAGGTTGCTGCTTTGTGTGTTTGTAAATCTCATATTGTTCTAAAACATTGAGTTTCTGGCTTTTGTGAGTGAAGTGCATTGTTTCTAAATTACTGTCAATGTCTGTATAACAAGATGGATACAACAGGAAACGAGATGGATCTTCACAATAATTTATAATTTGCTTATAAGTAGTATCATTGAAAAAAAAAACCCAGTAGCACTGTTGTACATCATATTGCAGCCTATGCTGATAATGTCTAGAAATTCCAATTTTTCAAAAGATTATATGAGTTTATATGAGACATTGGGCATATTGAATTAAGTAAATTCTCACAGTTTTACATATCTGACACCATTAGACATTTGAATCGAATGAATTTATTCAACATCTACCTGATGTTCTCCTAGCATATATCATTGGTCGATAAAAACATACACTTCAGCTCTCTCAAATAAATCTAAAAAATGTGTCTTTCAACTGTTCAGTTATTACAAAAGGTTATTCATTACAATGGCCTATTCGTCACAAATCTCTCCATTTGCCAGCCCAGCCATAATCATAATCCAGTTAGTTTTTCATATCAATAAAATTAAAAATATGGAAAAGAACCATAGAACAGTATCAAAGAGCCAGCCAGCGACGAGTGCTTGTAAAATGCTAAAATTTTGACAGTCATACAGATCAGAATAGAATGGTAGTATGATATTGATATCACAGTCTATGTAAATTGCACGGTGGTGGAATAAAATACCTAAATAACATTAAGAAAAACTACACACAGAGTTGAAAATTATAATGATTACGCAAATCGATGAAAACTATTGGGTAGTTTTCACAAGCCAATTTGAGCAGCTTGTGCTAATCACGTATTTAGCAAGCTATGAAACGCTATTGTTTACCATGTTGTATATTGTGATTATTTTGTAGATTACGTCTTGGAGACTCCAGTTGAGGAGTATAAGACAATTCACTTCAACAATTGTGCAATCTTATACTCTTAAGACTTAAGACTACTCTTATACACTAGTTACCATAATTACTATATCAATTATAGTTGAGGTGAGGCTTAATTTTTATGTGAAAGAAACTCTTGTATACTATAAAAAGCTTCATATATATGCTTGAGTGGGTGTGTGCTGTGTAGACTGGTAGTCACTGAATACAGACAGCTTTATATGTTCTATAAAGAATGTTCTATATAGAATAATATGTTCTATATTTATATATAGCTTACTAAATGACTACATCGATTTGAAGGACAAATAAATTACGGTTAGGATATTAACATATTCTATTGCAAAGAGTAGAAACAGAGTATGACAATAGCTTATGAATAATTGTATTTACTATGTGTTAGGTTTGAATACTGCATAGACCTAATATTATGGATCACATCGTATTCAAAATGTGAAATACTTGCTTACCTAAATGAGGCAAATTAATGACATCACTGTAGCAAGTCCCCGGCCATACAAACTTGGACATGTACAGTAGAAACAATTAGTCTGGGCGCGTGGCTCTGGTTACACTGCTAAAAGTTGACTAGTTGACCTTGAAAACATCTGCAGCGTCGCACGGGCCACATGTTTTTAGAAATGAGTGATAAACACTCCCCTCGCTATGGCTGACTACCAAACGGCTGTGTGCCCGGACTAATTGTTTCTCCTGTACTTATAGTCCGAAAATGTCAATAAACAAGACACGTCAGAGCATCAATCAATCAATAAATAAATACTACATTGTTAACTGTCCAGTCTATTTGCTGCTAATGTGATTACTTATTCCTAGAAATTGATTGATCTAATAATAAATGGTTGCTTCTAGTCATTAATTTCTATTCAATTAATTCTATTCAAAGTCCTGAATAAAATGAAAAACAGAAATCCAAAACCTGCGAACCAGTACAGATTTATCGCACTCACATATTTTAACAAACGTCACACAAAATAGCACACATCTTCCAAAAATCTTGATTTAACACAGCATTCAGAACATCAAATAACCTGAGAGTGAGTCTGAGACACCATCTCCAACAAAAAACATCTCACCTATGAAACAGATCAATTTAAAATTTCAACAAACTCAATATATATATATACTGAATGATCTGCCTCCTTGCTCTATGTGTCCTCTTGAGGCATGTGTTGCATTTGAGTTTATATATATATATATATATTTATTTATTTGAGTTTATATATATATATATATAAACTCAAATGCAACACATGCCTCAAGAGGACACATAGAGCAAGGAGGCAGATTCAGTACATGATAAAAAGAACACATCAAAGCACTGCATTCTAACACTGACCTAACATTTGCAGATCACTTAATCAACACTGAACATTCACACAAAAACGTCCAAACTACTTGGAAAAGCTACATACTTTTAAAATAGGCCACCAACAAAATACACTGGAACAATATGAAATATTCAAACACCATAAACAATACAGTACTGACTTACTCTATGGCCAAACAGAATTCAAATCTAATGCAATTTTCAATTACATAATGGTCACATCCTAATCTCAACAAAACCCGACCCCTGTTGGCTGGCGGATGAAGCTTCTCTTTAGAAGTGAAATGCATCCCTCCAGTATAAGTGAGTAAAAATCACAATTTTAATAGAAATACAAAGTCATTTTTATATTAGATTAATTCCCATTTTGCTGTAGTCCATTAACTGGCCGAGTTTTAATCAAATCAAATCAAAAACGCTTTATTCCACAAATCAATAAAATAAATTACAATAGCACAGAAATAAAAACAACTTAAAAATAACAATATATTTTAAACATAATAAAGTATTGTAATGGAATGAGCCTACATGGGCAACTATGGCCTGTGCGTAGACTCGAGTTGAAATAATTACTGTAAATCGGAATTGGACAGACAGTGAAGTCCAGTGGATTCAAGACAGATGAAACGAATGGTTTAAGATAGAATCTAGATAGAATCGAAGTATTTTTTAAAGAAGAGGCTCCTGATATAGCTATTTTCACAGAGCATGGTTTAAAAGAAGATGAATTGTCACAACTTAATATTCCAAACTATTCATTGAAAACGTCGTATTGCAGGACATCTCATCGAAGTGGGGGAGTAGCTATCTTCACTAAAAATGCTAAGAATATGCAAACATTTAATTTAGAATATGCAGAGAAATTTGCTGTGGAAATGGATTTAGAAGTTACTGGTTTGAGAGTAAAAATCGACAATAATTTCGAAGTAGCGGTGTTAGGTATTTACAGGTCACCAAATGGGGAATGGAACAATTTTTGTGAACTATTCAATAGGCTTTTAGAGATTACTACTACTCGTTTTACAAACGTTATTGTAGCGGGAGATTTCAATACAGACTTTGCAACACAGAATAGAATGACAGAAGATTTAAAGGATATTATATGCATGAATAACTTGGAAATAAAAGTTCATGAATATACCAGAGTCACAAGAACATCACAAACAATAATTGATAACATCCTTACTAATATAGATTACTCTAAAACAAGATTAGGCGGCTCGGAACTATCTGATCATGACTATCAAATCTTAGAGGTGGGGTTGCAAGGTCATAAATCAATTAAAAAGAGTAGAGTAATGAAAGAAATTCAACAATGTGAACAGGGGAATATCGATTGTTTGAAGCAGAATCTGCTACAAGAAAACTGGAGTAGGGTTTACAATAGCAATAGTGTAAATGACAAATATGATAGTTTCATTAATATTTTAAGGTTTCATATTACTATGAGTTGTCCAGTTAAAAAAGTCCCTGTAAAGAACAAATTAGACAAGATTGGAGAGTGGATAACTGATGATATCCTTGCAGAAAGAAATAGGGTTAAAGATGCATATGATGAATTCAAACTATCTAGAAATATGTTAAGTGAAGATAATTACAAAGCTCTAAAGAAAAACTATATGAAAAAAGTGAAAAGAGCGAAATGTAAGAAAACAGCTGAAATTTTGAATAATAGTGTGTACTTTAACACAGCAGTGTGGGATGTAATAAACAAAAATAGGCAAGTAGCTCATGTAGATGCTTATACTAGTGTCCCCAGAATAATTAACGAAAATAAAAAATATATTGATGATAGTGTAGACATTTGTAATTTCTTTAACAGATATTATCAACTGGTTGCTAAGGATCTTCAAAAATCTCTTAATACAGGTATTAGTGATGCAAACATGAGAAATACTGAGGGGATTCAGAACGAATTAAAATTCCACCCAGTATGCCAAGACGAGTTGTCAAATATCATTGATAGTTTAAATAATAAAAAAACTGTAGGAATGGATGGGGTATCCAGTAAAATTCTGAAAGAATGTAAAGATCAATTGTTAGACCCTTTGATTCATCTGATCAATCATTCATTAGAACAAGGTGTTTTTCCAGATAATTTAAAAGAGGGGAAGATCTTGCCAATCTTCAAAAGTGGCGATAGAGAAAAGGTAGAAAACTATAGGCCCATTAGTATTTTAAATGTAATAAGTAAAATTTTTGAAAGAGTAGTTCTAAATAGGTTACTTCTGCACCTTCAAGAAGCTAACTTTATCTGTGATGAACAGCATGGCTTCCAGAAAGGGAGATCAACAAAAACAGCCATAGTTTCTCTAGTTGAAAAACTAATAGATATATTAGATTCAGGTGATAAAGCTACTGCAATCTTCTTAGATCTGTCAAAGGCATTTGATTGTGTTAATCATAGAACTTTATTGGAAATACTGCAAAATGTAGGTGTAAATGGGGTTGAACTGAAATGGTTTGAATCATATCTTATTGGGAGAAAACAATGTGTAGAACTAACTACAGTAGTTGGTAATAGTATAGTAAAGAATAAATCTAATAAATTAGAGGTGCAAGCTGGAGTGCCTCAGGGGTCAATACTAGGTCCATTGCTTTTTTTGTTATATGTCAACCGTTTACCTAAAGAATTAATTAGTGGTAGAGCCCTCTTATTTGCTGATGATACATCACTCATTTTCAGCAATTCCATTCTAGATAATTTAGAAATAAGTGCCCATATAGGTGTGCAGTCCATTGTCCAATTTTTAAACCAGTTGAAATTAACTATAAATAGTAAAAAATGCCAATACCTTCAATTCAAAAACAAACATAATTTAAATGAAGATAGGGCTATAAACGTGTTTGTAAACGATAATCAATTAGACCAGGAAGAAAAAATTGCATTTCTAGGAGTTACATTGGATAGACGATTGACCTGGACTCCATACATTGAGAAAATATGTAGTAAAATTTCATCTGGGGTATTTGTCCTGTGACAGCTCGCTAGATTGAATGACAAAAAGTTACTTTTTACAGCTTACCATGGGCTCTTACTGTCACATATTAGGTATGCTATCTTAGTATGGGGTAATTCATCAAAACAAAATCTTGATAGGGTGTTTAAGATCCAAAAGAAAGCGGTTAGGTGTATAGAAAGAGTATATAGATTAGATTCATGTAGGCCGTTGTTCAAGAGACTTGGTCTCCTAACTGTACCCTGCTTATATGTGTATGAAGCTACTTTATATGTGAAAACAAATGATATTAACCAAAATCTTGATGTACATGATTATAATACAAGAAGCCGAGGAGATTATCACTTGGTGAGTCACAATAGTAGCCTATTCAAACAAAAACCTAGTTATATTGGTAGGAAATTCTACAACAAGCTACCGCAGTTTTTGAAGAGTCTTGAAAATATAGAAATATTTAAAAATCAATTGAAGAAATATTTAGTTGATAAAGCTTTTTATAGTGTACAAGAGTTCCTTTCACATTGTCACGTGGCAAAGCCGTGACGGCCGGATAATTAATTAAATGATTAATTATTTAATTAATTATTGTTGGGGCGCCCGGCCAAGTAGAGAGGAGCAGCCACCGGTCAAGTCATAGAACGTTGATAACGATCTAGACCGGTGGAGTGCTCACTACTGCGCCGAGGCCTCCCCCACCAGTTCCTTAGCCATCGGGGAATGGGTCTGCTGACAAGCGAGTCAGTGAGAAAAAAACTCCTTCCTGAAGTCCTCGAGTTGATCGGTCGTGAAGCAGGAGCTGTACTGCAGTCAATTTTCACGTGGTGAAAATTGAACTCACTAGGCCGATAGTTCGAACTTGTGCGCGGAGTGACGTGTGTTAGTTCGGTCAGGACGAAGTACGAGCGAGTACTGAATCCTGAAGTGGTGGTCGCGGCGCGGGTCACGGATTATCGCAATCCGTGAACGTGGGTTTGGGAATTCTCAATTTCCAAACGGTTCGTGGTTTCGAACGCGATCCCGTTCCTTCCCTATTTCCTTTTACTCCTAGAATCCCTCATCCCATTAACCTCCTGTCCGCAGAGGCCAATATACCCCCGCTGATATCCGCAGTGGGTATAATAACCTCCGCGACCCTCCGCCATCCTCCTAAACCCTTCCTTCCACCTCGGTCGTGAGGAATCATTTCGACTCGGCCCGCGGCTACGTCGCGCCGAGGGAGATTTGTTCCGCACGGTCGTAGAGTCATCTCCTTTATTCCCCGACCGATAGAAGGCTAAGCAATCTCCGCCGCCTCCGCGGCAGAGGTGTACCTGCCGGAGTTTGTCGTTCTCCTCCTCTCTCCCCGACTGGGAAAGCTCAAGCCATTCCGGCCGACTTCGTGTTGGGCAGGGGTGTACCGATCCCAACCAGTCGTCCCTATTATCCCGCGGCAGAGGAACAAAGACCCGCGCTTTAACCAGGCAGGTGATTTGTGCTCCGCCGCATCCTCGTCACCCTCCATCCCTCACCTCACTTTACCTAACAGGGCAGGAGAACCAGGAACGGCTAAGGTTAGCAGTGCCTGGAACTCCGGCCACAGACCAGCAGGGGGTAATAGCTTCCGCCCCCATTGGAAAGCGGCAGAGGCGTCCTCTCCCGGCTGGGTACCTTCCCGACTCCCTTCCCAAAACCCCTATTTTCCTACCCGCAGCAGCAGAGGCTGCCGCCTCCGCTGTAAAGGGGCAGGAGTAGCCATATTTCGGCCCTTCCTTCCCTATCCCCAGGAAACCCCTCCCTTCCTTCTTACGCCTCAGCGAGGGAGCAAACACTGCTCCTCGCTAGGTCGCGGCCGGTCCGCGCGGCCGCGGAATCCCGAATTCGCCACGCGGCGAGCGGGAAAGTTAAACGGCGCCCAACGACGGTACTTCCAACCGGTGAGGCAACCCCAAGCGCGGCGGGAGCCTCAAAAGGAAGTGTTGGACTCGTCGCCTTATCCCGACCACCCGCCGACTCGAGCTGGTTGGCCCGGAGCGACACCGGGATTATCAGGTCAAAATCCAGGTAACGGTTTTGCACCTCATAAATTGGCACCCGTGCGTGGGGCCGGTAACGAGGACAACAGTGTCAGGATGAGTGAGCACGGCGAGCGTGCCGAGCGGAGCGAATCCGAGGACGAGCGGAGGCCGGAAGCCGCCGCGGAAGACGTGCAGGAGTCGGCAAATGACCCACGCGTGTCATGGGTGTACAAGTTGCGCAAAGAAGAGGCAGTGAACATACTGAGACTCCTCAATTTGCCAACAGAAGGTACCCTGATGGAAATTCGGAGGATTCTTGTTGAATACCACCGGAGGGCTACAACCCCGCCGACCAACCCTAAGGTCATAGGCGAGGAGGCCGGGACTAGCCGGAGCGCCGCGGGAGAAGCGGGCTCAAGAAATGTTGTATCAGAAAGGCATCCTGATACAGCGGACCGAACTCCCAGACTTGGGATAAGGGCAATGACCGATTCCAACTCATTCATGGACCCGGGCGCGGTATGCGACAAGGTCCGGAGTTGGAAACTCTCATTTAACGGACAGGGCGATGCGCCCAGTTTTGTTGAGAGACTCCGCGAGTTACAGCAGGCTTACGGGTTGGAGGGCAATCAGTTGTTAGTTGCCTTACCCGAGCTGCTGGCGGGCCGATCCACCTTGTGGATGAGGAACCAGAGAGACAGATGGAGGAACTGGGGCGACTTCATGAACGACTTCAAGGCTAGATACTACCCTTTGACGTACGATGAAGACCTAGACAACCAGATTTTAGCGCGGAGACAGCGCGAGGGCGAGTCAATCGACGAATATGTCGAGGATTTACTCACCCTGATGAGGCGGAGAGGCGACTACTCGGACGAGAGTAGGATACAGAGGTTGTATCGAAACCTCTCACCTCGATATAAATTGTATATCCACCAGACGGATGTACGGACGTTGGACGATCTGTTACGCTTAGCACGGCAGTACGAGCAGATTAAGTCCGAGGAAAAGCAACTTCGGCAAGGTGTACGAAATTGTAAGATCGAGGAGCCGCCGCGGGCGACAAGGCCCAAGGCAGAGGCTGAAAAGGTCCAGGGCAAGGTTAAACCTATCCCTGAAACCACGGAACCAGTGTGCTGGCAGTGTAGAAAACCAGGGCATTGGAAATCAGACTGCCCAGACAACGCTCCGTGTAGGCGATGCGGGAAACCGCGGAAGGACTGTAATTGTGGAAAGCAGACAAAAAAGTCTACTGAGACTGCGGTGGTGCGGTCGACAAGGCGGTTAGAATTGGACGCGGAACTAAGCCATGATAACCGGTTGTATATTACCGCCTACATAGCGGGCCAGAGGTGTCAAGCATTGCTAGATACTGGCGCGGAGTCGAACTATGTGAGCTCGGAAACGTTCGAGAGTCTTCGAAAGACAGGACTCGTGAGGAGTGAACCCGCGAAGCACCGCGCGATCCTCGCCAACGGGACAGCGGCGCGGCTAAGAGGGAAAATAGTGACAGACGTCACGATCGACCAGATAGTACTCCCATTGAGCGCTACTATCATGGAAGGACTCGGCGCTGATTTGCTCTTCGGAATGCAGTTTTTACGTGAGCACAAAGTTCACATTCACACGGACATTCGAGAAATTGAATGGGAACCGCGCGCGACCGCGCGCGAGGCGGTGGAACCCCCGCGGACACCGGCGGAGCGCCGTGATAAGGTGAAAACCGGAATGGCCCCTATCCAGACGCACTGCGAAGGGCGCCGCAAGAAGGACGACCGCATTTTTATGCGAGTTGGGTTCAAAGGAGTTGAACTCAACGCTCTGGTCGATACGGGAGCCGAATGGACGTACATTTCGGCCAACGTAGCCAGGAAAATTAAGGCGGCTGGAAACAGTAAGTCGCGGGCGGCCACTCATCAACCTACTCTGATAAACGGCGAGGTGCTACCTGTCGCTGAGGAGTTGAGAGTAGCCGCGGAAATTTGTGGAAAAGAGTTTTTTCTACGGGTTGCGGTAAGTGACGAACTAGAGTCGGAAATGATTCTAGGTTTCAGTCACTTGAAAATGATGCGAGCCCGCATTGATATCCCCAAGAGGAGGATGCAGCTACCCACTTCCAGGTCAGGGAAGGCGGCAGCAACAATATCAGAACGAGTGCGTTTTGATGAGTTCCTAGCAGCGGAACTGAAAAAATTTGAGAACATACCCGGTATGACTCATATGTTATCCCACCGGATAAAGCTAAAGGACGGCGCGGAACCCTTCCGCCAACGCCCCTACCCTCGCAACCCTGCGATGCAAGAGGTGATCGACAAGGAGGTCAATGAGATGCTGTCACAACAGGTCATTGAACCAAGCAGTAGCGCATGGAGTTCGCCGATTGTGCTAGTTAGGAAGTCGAACGGAAAGTTACGATTTTGTATTGACTTCCGGAAAATGAACGAAATAACGCATAGGGATGCTTATCCACTCCCAAATATGACGGGAATTTTAGACCGGCTCCGTAAGGCCCGGTACATATCGTCTATCGATTTGAAAAATGGATATTGGCAAGTACCCTTGGACGAGGCGAGTAAGCCGTTAACGGCCTTCACCGTTCCCGGTAGAGGCCTATTTCAATTCAAAGTCATGCCGTTCGGCCTACATTCGGCGGGCGCGACGTTTCAGCGGCTATTGGACCGTGTAATAGGGCCGAAGCTCGAACCCAACGCTTTTGCCTACTTGGATGATGTTATAGTGTTGGGAGAAACACTGGAAGAACATATTCAAAACCTTGCGGAGGTTTTTAAGCGGTTGAGGGAGGCTGGCCTGATCATCAACGTGGAAAAGTGTCAATTCCTCAAGTCCGAGTTGAGATACTTAGGTCACATAGTGACGGAGCAAGGCCTACAGACAGACCCCGAAACAATCCGGGCTGTGGTAGATTTTCCAACCCCTCAGCGGATAAAAAAGCTACGTAGCTTTTTAGGCTTGGCATCCTGGTACAGGCGCTTTGTCCCCAATTTCGCGGACTTAGCAACCCCGCTACACCGCCTGTTGAGGACGAACACCAAGTGGCAGTGGGGTAAAGAAGAGGAGGCTGCTTTTAACAAAATAAAAGCAACACTCACCAAATCGCCGGTATTAACGTACCCGCATTTTGAGTTACCGTTCCAACTCCAAACGGATGCCTCAGATTACGGGCTAGGCGCCGTACTGACGCAGGAGATTGGCGGTGAGGAGAAGGTAATCGCCTACGCGAGCCGCGGACTGAAGGGAGCCGAGGCACGTTATAGCGTTACCGAAAAGGAATGCCTGGCGGTAATTTTCGCCCTCCGCAAATTTCGGCCCTATATCGAGGGGTACGAGACGACGGTGATTACCGATCACCAGTCGTTGACATGGCTGCGGGCCATCCCTAATCCTTCCGGACGCTTGGCGCGGTGGATTATGGAGATGCAGCAATTTAACTTGATCATCAAGTACAGGCGCGGCAAGTTGAATGTCGTGCCAGATGCACTATCTCGCTCTATACCGAGCGAGAAAGGCGAGGACAATAGGTCAGAGCTAGGAGATCCAGTGGCGACGACTAGCGACCGTATTCCAGACGACAACTGGGTACGAAAAATAAAGAGGGGCATCTCTCAGACTCCTGCAAAGTACCCCGATTACACAGTACGCAGCGGACTGCTTTACCGTCACGTATGGTCCAGGCGGCGGCAGCCGGACAAAGATAGCAGCGACGGATGGAAACTCTGTATTCCGCGCGAGTACCGAATGGAAATCATGAAGCAGAGCCATGATGCGCCAACCGCGGGTCACCAAGGCGTATACCGTACGTACGAGCGAGTAGCTCAGAGTTACTATTGGCCTGGACTCTACAGGGACATAGTAAGATACGTACGGAAGTGTGAGACGTGTCTCCGACATAAAGTGGAACAACGTGCCCCGTACGGGCAGATGACGCAACCGCGGCGGATATCTCATCCGTGGGAGACGGTTAGCACAGACTTGGTAGGTCCCCTGCCAAGATCCAAGAGAGGGAATAGATATCTCATCGTGTTCCAGGATCAGTTCACGAAGTGGACGGAGGCGCGGCCCATAGCACGGGCGGATAGCGTGTCGGTCCTCCGAGCTTTTAGGGAGCTGGTTATAGCAAGATTCGGAGTTCCGAAAATGTTAATTTGCGATAATGGTACCCAATACACCAGCAAATTGTTTAAGTCGTTCTGTGAGGATAACGGAATAACGCCATTTTTTACTCCGCCATATTCGCCGAGTTGCAATCCGACCGAGCGGGTAAATAGAGTGTTGAAAAACATGATTCAACTCTATCTCGGGGAAAGTCACGTGGAATGGGATCGGTACATTGCCGAATTTTGTTTCGCAATGAACACCGCAGTACACCAAGGTACGAAATTCACCCCAGCGTACTTGAATTTTGGCCGCGAGCTACGCGAGCCAGGCGCTTTGGAAGGCGGGTACACGGACGACCCTCGCCTTGAAGCGGAGTTGGGTAGTAAGCCTACCCAACTGAGGAGGTTGAAGATCCTATCACAATTGCGGGAAATAGTGGTAGACAACCTCGAAGAGGCCTACAAAAATACCAGCCGGTATTATAACCTGCGTAGGAGGCCTCTGAGAGTGATACCTGGGCAAAAGGTATTTAAGAGGGAACACTACTTATCCTCTGGAGTGAATCAATTCGCGGCTAAGTTGGCCCCGAAATTCTCTGGTCCGTACGAAGTCGTGAAAATGTTGAGTCCGACAACGGTACAGCTAAGGACCGAGGGGGGAAGGTTAATAGTCATTCACGCCAAGGATGTGAAGCTATTTCCCCCAAGTATAGAGGATGAAGAGGAAGAGGAAACACCGGTGCGAGTAGTCGCTCTGGCGGTGCGACAAGCGGGCTAGAAGCTACTCGACCAGCATGTCGGTAAACTGCGGAGAAATAGTGCGGGCGAGGGTAACTACCCCCTCGACCAGCATGTCGGTAAACTGCGGAGAAATAGTGCGGGCGAGGGTAACTACCCCCTCGACCAGCATGTCGGTAAACTGCGGAGAAATAGTGCGGGCGAGGGTAACTACCCCCTCGACCTGCATGTCAGTAAACTGCGGGCGAGGCGAGCAAGTTGCCGCGCGAAGGGTTCGCAGGGGTGGGTGCGAGAAACCCCCCCGAGCGAATGACGTCACCACCTGTCGGTACAGACAGAGTGGGGACGAATCCGAAAGGGAAAGGCTAGAGGTTTTCCGAGGCGGGAAAAACCTGATTACACACCATAAGTTTATGGCGGTGTAATAGGCTCACCCACATAAAGTGTGGCCGGACTTGTTATAATAGCCTACCTAAGGTGAGAGAGCGGAACAACACACCCAGCGTTCCGTTCTCAAAATATAACAAGAGAGAATCGTTCCCCCTATTAACGCTTAGCAAAGAGCGTCAGATAACAATAACAGAAGGTTATTGTTATCGAAGGAAGAAAGGGTGATTCTTTCTAAGTATTGTCTTACGACATAATGTAAGATGATAATCCGAATAAAGTATTTTTCTTTATTCGGATGATACCCTGAATATTGTGTCGTGTTATTCGGGGGCATTATGTGATAAATATTTGCATAATGGATAGCCGTGGCTATGTATTAACGAACGGGGCTGTTCGTTAAGGAAGTAGTTATTTTCAATTGAAAACTGAAAATAACTGAGGAAAATTATTCCTAGAATTTTAAAGCTGTAAGCTTGAAATAACGAGTAGCCTGGCAAGCACTCGTTATTGTAGCTCTGAGATATCACAGAGATATCGGGTCGGTGACAATTGATAAATTTCGGGGTAGAAATTATCAATTGTCCACCTGAATCTGACCGTCGGTCAGGGAGATAAGGTACCTCGTTCACCGAGCCTTATCTGTACAGGTAGAAACCGGTGATCGGTTCTATCTGAATAACAAGCGTCAGTCTACTCCGGATCATCACCGAGTCAGCCGTGCCGTGTAGTGTTGTGCAATGCCGTCCAAACGCCTCGGATTTCTCGACACGTTTCTCGGCCTAGCCGAGGCACGTCCGCGTACGAACCGCATGCGGTACGCGCCATTCCAGAGTCTGAAGACGAGACATTGGAGTCTCCCTATTAAGGCTCTGGTCAGTCCACTCTCCCGGCTTAGTCGCGGAGTGCTTTGGGCTGTGCCGGTCAAGGTCGACGACAAGACGGCCGTCGCCGTTGTCGACCCGGTCACGCACCGGATACGGTTGTTTGATCCGCTTAGGATCATCAACCGGCCCCAGCGCGCTAGACTGGTAGCGTTAATCCGCCAGTTTAGCAGGGCAAAGAAGGTAAGACAGTGGGAGTCTTACGACGAATCCCGTTACCGTAACGGCGACGCGGACCTACCGCGGTGGCAAGCGGAGCGGGTCATCGCGTGTCAAATCGACGACCTAATCCGCGGGGCCCCAATACGTGGTTCCGTGGACCCTGATGAGGCCGTCGAGGAGATCCACACCTCCTACCCCACCTTAGCGCGCCCGCGGGATCCCGCGGCATCATCCACGGTCGCCGCACCTGGCGACCGGCATCAACGCCGGGTTCAGGCAGTGACAATGGTGACCGTCGGCGACATCTTAGCGGCGGCCGACCCCTTCGACAGCCTCCCTCCGCTGAGCGCCGCGGAGGAGGAGGCGTTGTTGGGCGAAGGAGGTGGAGACTTCTCGCTGTCCCCGTCATACTACGCGGAGGATGAAGACCTCATTCCTGCCCTGCCGCGGGCGGAGGAGAGACCCTCGTGGGTCGAGATGTGCGAGGGCTGGGACAACATGACCCAGGAACGGAAGCAGCTTTGCCTTCCGCCGCTCCGGCTTCCAGATCCCTTAGGGGAGGAAGACGGGGCGGAATCACCTGCGGACCCCGCCGAATCGACGGCGGAGGCTTCCGAGGAGGTGATGGGCGCGGTGGCCGTTATTACGACCCCCGCGGAGCCAGCGGTCGGCACCCCTTCCGAGATGGAAAGACCGGGGTGTTCCGACGTGGCGATGGAGGAAGAGGCGGATTTAGTTCCCTTCCTCGAGGTCCGAGAAAGGGACGATCGTGAGACGGGGTCGCTGGTAGTGCGGACCGTCTCAACGATGACGGAGGCGGCCGAACCCGGTAGTGGCTCGGCGCCGTTTGTTGCGGTTCCCAAGCCCGCGGAACCAACGCAACGACGTCGTGTACGACAATCGTACACGATGGGCCGTAGGCACCGAGCGGGACGCCCACGTGTGAGGGTGAAGCTCGCGGACGGCCGAAGGATCTGGGTGCGAGATTGCTGAGTTTAAGGTAACTCCACCCAGCCACCCGCCACCCACGACACAGGAACACTCTGCTAGCTCCCCTCCTCACCCCACTCCTCTAAGGGGCAGTGGCTTTTCCGCTCCGGCCTATTCTCTCTTTTCCCCAACCACTTAACCTTCCTCCTATGAGCAGGGGCATAGTGTTTCGGCTTTCCTACCTCTTTCCCCCCCCCATCCCCTAGTAGGTCGGGTGTGTCACGTGGCAAAGCCGTGACGGCCGGATAATTAATTAAATGATTAATTATTTAATTAATTATTGTTGGGGCGCCCGGCCAAGTAGAGAGGAGCAGCCACCGGTCAAGTCATAGAACGTTGATAACGATCTAGACCGGTGGAGTGCTCACTACTGCGCCGAGGCCTCCCCCACCAGTTCCTTAGCCATCGGGGAATGGGTCTGCTGACAAGCGAGTCAGTGAGAAAAAAACTCCTTCCTGAAGTCCTCGAGTTGATCGGTTCGTGAAGCAGGAGCTGTACTGCAGTCAATTTTCACGTGGTGAAAATTGAACTCACTAGGCCGATAGTTCGAACTTGTGCGCGGAGTGACGTGTGTTAGTTCGGTCAGGACGAAGTACGAGCGAGTACTGAATCCTGAAGTGGTGGTCGCGGCGCGGGTCACGGATTATCGCAATCCGTGAACGTGGGTTTGGGAATTCTCAATTTCCAAACGGTTCGTGGTTTCGAACGCGATCCCGTTCCTTCCCTATTTCCTTTTACTCCTAGAATCCCTCATCCCATTAACCTCCTGTCCGCAGAGGCCAATATACCCCCGCTGATATCCGCAGTGGGTATAATAACCTCCGCGACCCTCCGCCATCCTCCTAAACCCTTCCTTCCACCTCGGTCGTGAGGAATCATTTCGACTCGGCCCGCGGCTACGTCGCGCCGAGGGAGATTTGTTCCGCACGGTCGTAGAGTCATCTCCTTTATTCCCCGACCGATAGAAGGCTAAGCAATCTCCGCCGCCTCCGCGGCAGAGGTGTACCTGCCGGAGTTTGTCGTTCTCCTCCTCTCTCCCCGACTGGGAAAGCTCAAGCCATTCCGGCCGACTTCGTGTTGGGCAGGGGTGTACCGATCCCAACCAGTCGTCCCTATTATCCCGCGGCAGAGGAACAAAGACCCGCGCTTTAACCAGGCAGGTGATTTGTGCTCCGCCGCATCCTCGTCACCCTCCATCCCTCACCTCACTTTACCTAACAGGGCAGGAGAACCAGGAACGGCTAAGGTTAGCAGTGCCTGGAACTCCGGCCACAGACCAGCAGGGGGTAATAGCTTCCGCCCCCATTGGAAAGCGGCAGAGGCGTCCTCTCCCGGCTGGGTACCTTCCCGACTCCCTTCCCAAAACCCCTATTTTCCTACCCGCAGCAGCAGAGGCTGCCGCCTCCGCTGTAAAGGGGCAGGAGTAGCCATATTTCGGCCCTTCCTTCCCTATCCCCAGGAAACCCCTCCCTTCCTTCTTACGCCTCAGCGAGGGAGCAAACACTGCTCCTCGCTAGGTCGCGGCCGGTCCGCGCGGCCGCGGAATCCCGAATTCGCCACGCGGCGAGCGGGAAAGTTAAACGGCGCCCAACGACGGTACTTCCAACCGGTGAGGCAACCCCAAGCGCGGCGGGAGCCTCAAAAGGAAGTGTTGGACTCGTCGCCTTATCCCGACCACCCGCCGACTCGAGCTGGTTGGCCCGGAGCGACACCGGGATTATCAGGTCAAAATCCAGGTAACGGTTTTGCACCTCATAACATCAAAATTAAGCCTCACCTCAACTAATTGAAGTAATTATGGTATCTAGTGTATAATATTGTTGATCTGACTTGTCTTATACTCCTTAACTGGAGTCTCCAAGACGTAATCTACAAAAAAAAAAAAAAGATTATTAGAACAAAGATTTTATTGATAATAAGAGCTATTGCCAAAAGAAAATGATGAATTAGTCTATATGGGAAGTAGTATAACGGAGAGATTTAGAGGAAGATCCTGAAGGATATTTTGATTTAGAAAGCCTGAAATTGAAGAGATCACTTGTAGAATCGATAGCTTAATGTTTCAGAAGATTTCCCAATCGTGACCAAATTTTGAGTTTCAATTTGGATTTGCATGTTTATTGGAAATAATCTGAAAACGGTTTAGTGGATGTTTGAAATGGACACAGCTGCTCGTCGTGAAAAGGTAGTTCGAGTTTGTGGCAGCCGAAATAGGACGTTAATGGTTGACGATACAGGCGCATCTCCGTCATGTCGCAACCTTAAAAATTCAAAATGGCCGCTGATGTGGCTGCGGGTTTCGGATGGAAAAATAAGAAGAGACGCCTGTAGGCGGTGGTCCAACAACCAACGAACTAGAGGCGTCTATTATTAGAATGTAACGGTGCAGTCGTATCGGGGATGAACAGCCTAAAAGAAAGCAAAGGGATGTGTGGAGCTGTGCTGTGCTGTTGATGCGCTCTTCTCATTCTCAAGCAAAGGGAAAAAAGAATATTGACGGCAACATCATTATTCTTGGTCGGTCGAAACTTTATCATCTCGCGTCCCGATGGATAGGATCGGTCGGCCCTTGTCTCACGCTCCAGCCCAAAGCCAAAAAAGAAAAGCTCGGTGCGGGGCGGGGCACACGAGGGGGAAATAATTATTATAATGTCAGCGTGAACCGTGGACCGGTCTGTTGTTGCGAGAGGCGACGAAGGGGGGCTCGCAGCCGAGTCCTAGACCACCCAAGCTGATGAGTGTACAAGAAGGCGGCGTTGTTTGGGAAGGCATTTACAAGGCCTTCCTGCCTTCCTGTGAGCCCCGGGTCCCCGGGATTTATGAGAGTTGGACCACTAACTTGAATCGCTCGCGCTTGTTTTGGCCTTCCCCACTCCACATTCACTGTCGGCGACTCTCAATAATCTTGGAAAAACTTATCTAAACTTATTCGTTTTTTATGGTGACTGAACGCTTTAGAGAACGCGCTTCATCGTGGGTACTACTTACAATAGAAAGCAATAATAAAAAAAACAACGCAATAAATTACTTATAAATCAAATCGGATAATGAAGTCAACACAGGTACGTCTTGATCTATGAGAGAAATACGCATCACACCACAGCTGGCTCACTATAACTTGACCTATGTATTTATTTATTCATTTAACTAACTTACCATCTATTTAAATACAGCAGTGGCGGATTTACAGGGGGGGCTTTCGGGCTGAAGCCCCCCCCCCCAAAACCTCCAGGGTGTAAATTTTTTCCAATCAAACCTCCAGTTTGAAGCTCGTAAAATATTCATTATAGCAAGAATTACCTAATTCCACTACTAAGTCTTAAATTGTAACATTAGATCCCATATTTCTATAAGAGGAAAACTAATCGTCAGATAAAAACTTTAGAAAAACATCTCTTTTTACAGTGTGGAATTCACACAAAGTTTATCTATTAAAACTAGATGAAACATTAGTTCATTGAAAAATTTGTATCTTATTAAAGCTCCCACATTGATTTTCATTCTTAAAAATTGAATAATATGACCGTAAAACCAGAATAATACTAGGTCTATGTTCCTTGACAAACTGTTGAACACACCAGATTCAGCCATAATTCAATCAAAATTTTCCAATATACTTTAAATTTAAGTTAATTTTATCGCCGATATGGTTCAAAGCATTAGTAAAGCTATTTTTTTATTTCCCAATCATATGAATAGTTATAGTTCGGGTATGTTTGATTATGAAAAAAAACTCACAATACTTGTTTTCAGTTCACCTCTACCACCCCCCCCCCCCCCCCCCCCCCTATCATCAGTAGCAAACCAGCCACCCCCAAAAACATTTTCTGGATCCGCCACTGAAATACAGTAGAACTCCTTATATCCATTATGAACTCCCTTTCACCACGGGACCGAGCCCCTGGCCGGATAAACCAACCTAATATAAAATCGATAATTTATTTATACCTAATAATAATGGGGAATTAACTAGTGAGCCCAACGGGCTGGAGAACTCGCTTGCAAACAACTAATTTTGGAAAGGGAAACTCATTTAGGAAGCTTATCCTAGGGGAAGGTGGTAACGAAAAACGGCTGTTTTGAACATACTGATTTAGATAAAATTCACAAGACAATTCACAAGATGGTTCAACTTCATCGTTGCTCTGATACACAGATTCATTTTCCACAAAAAAGACCTACCATACTCATATACCTATATATCAGGGCAATAGAAATATTATTAGTGTATCTATAGAGTAGATATATTTACGACATAAAAAAACAGCTGTTCATATATCCATTCATCAGGGCAATGAAATTAGTAAATCAGGTGATAGAGATTCTATAAAAAGCCTGATCGCATTTATTCACCTACAGCTGATGATAACTCAAAATATATTTTGATATCTATTGCGAATTCCATATGGTGAAAACAACTATTTTTTATTTATAGTAATATCTAGATATATTAATGAAGGGCTGAAACCTATCCTTTTGATTCGGCTCAGAAAGAATGAAGGAGTGGGTCAATTTCTTTGGCAAACGAGCTTTTGGTTTTAAGGTTCCAAGAATGTGTGTTTAAAATTTGAAGTTGATTGGTCAAAGCGGTCGAAAGTTATCGTCGAACATACAAACAAACCCACAAACATACAGAAAAAGCCGCGAGCCTCCAGTCACGAGTTAAAACTTAGAACTCGCTACGCTCTTCTGGGATTCTATATCTTTTGGGATTATTTTCTAGGAAAATGAACATGTTTGTAAAACAAATAGAAAATTCATTATTGTATAGGAAAAAGTGGTTAAGTAATTAACATAAAAATATTATGAATTCAGATAACATAAATTAATGTTAAATGAAGATGGAGGTAAAAATTACACACAATAAGGCTTTGTAGATTATTAGGTTTTTCTATTATGATGTTTTTTGAAGGCATAGTCTAGGATATAGACTTCCGAAAAGTGGCTGGATAAACCGAGGACCGGTAAACCCGAGGCCGGATAGAGGAGTTTTTCTGTACAACAGGCTATTGCCCAAAACACTTTTCACAAAATTTCAAAGTAGAATCGAAATCTGAAATTAGGTGTTTTACTAGAAATTTCACATTGAAGCACAATAATTTACGAGTCTCTTACAGAAAAAGAAAATCAACTTTTGATTTAACTTTTAAGAAAGCACTATCACATGCCGAAAAAGTTGACATAATTTTTAGATTTTGAGCCAAAATGTAACTACACTTGTTACACTGGTTATCATACTTATTAAAATACTGTATTTACATTAGTACCAAATCTACGAAATTAAAAAGATAGGTATGGTATAGATGCTCGTGCAATTAAATCTAGTAAGATATTACATTTTCTACTTTCAGAACAAAAATCTCAACTTGTAGATACAAATCGTGTATCTAATCGATATATACATCTATAGTATATCTAGTTTACTGTAAGTGAGTTTACAAGCAATATCAACATCTAGTATTGTTATATCTAAACGTCTTTCTGTGCTCTGTCAACGAAATTCAAGTGCTCCATGTGACAAAAAATGAACTATAATAGGTGCATTATTAATGCGAGTTAAGCTAAGGAATATTTGCAGGGCAATGCTCTGAAATCTGCGGAACTAACCAAAGAAGAAGAAAAGGAAGAAAAAGACGAGAGAAAACAGATTATTCAATTAAATCTGTAAATAGGTTATGTCACATTCTAGATATATCTTGATTCAATAGAATCGGGCAACCTGATGCTATTATTCGCATAATAATTTATATGTGCTTCTCATTCATACTTAAGTAGGAGGTGTTCAATGCTGAAAACTGTCTAGAAACAGAATGGTGCTGATTGTAGTGTAAGACAGGTGAAGAGATACTTTTCCTTCTTAGGCCTAATTGCTTTCTTTGTCAGCTTGAGTGAAAGTTAGCGTACAACATTCATCTCTGAAAACAACTTGAGACACTAACTAAGGTGCCTACATAGCCTTGCATTGTTATGTCTTGCCATGTTATAGTTTGGACAATACACATGTATTTGGACAAGCAAAGATGTAGGCCTAGACTCAGTTGATTTGCAGCACAGTAGATAGGCTTCTCTCATTATGCAATATACTCTATTTTATACAGTGGCGAAACTAGAGGGTCAGTCTGGAAGGGAACGATCAATGACTATGGTGGGGTGGGGGTTGGGTTGGCTCCAGATACGATATAGTACACCATAAGAGGAGAAGGATGAGGTCTCTAACAATAATTTAAGACTTTAATGCAAAAACTACTCCCCCGGGAAATTTTTGAAAAATAATCTTTGCTTTGTATAGTGGTGAAGGTGATATTGTGGAAGATATCCATAATGAATAATAAGACATGAAGTTGTCACATCTATTGAAAATAGTGGGATACTAGTTTCGCTTGTTACACCATTATCAATCTCAAACAAAAACGATAAAATAAAAATAAAACACATTTTTTATTTGCTTTGAACATAAAAAACACTATACATAAACATCACTGAACTATAAACTTTTACTTACATTATACAAAAACAAAAATAATAAGTCACTTGGCCTCAGGAATTTGATTTACAAGTACGTTACTGTGATAGATATTTCTTTATTTTCTAAACTTTTTACTCAAAACCAAACTATAATAATATCGGAATTAGATAGTCTTTGATCATACTCAATTATTTCAAAAATTGAAGCACGTTTTGTGAGATATCTTTGAAATAAAAAGAACGTCGTGTATAAAATAATTCTATCATTCTCGTACCAGAAATGGCGGGCGATTGAAAATGAAAAAATAAATAATTCAACTCAACTCAACTCAAAAATTCTTTATTCCTCATTTCGTTCACAATAACAAAATAAATAATGATTTCTATCAGTTCAACATCAACTTAAAAAATATAAATTTATTCATTTATTTTCAGATGAAACAGTTAATTACTTAACATTTAGAATAAATTCATAAACAGTTCAATAGTAATAGTAAATTAAATATAGAGATAGTCAAAGAAAAATATGACACTCAGATTATTTCAATAATATATGGAACTTAAAACAATTGATACATTAAGATAGCTCGAAAAAGAGTAAAGAAAGTGATATAAATAGGAATGTGAACTGACAGGCCTTAGTTCAGGAATTAATCTTCACATGGACCTATAAAGGTAATTCAATCGCCGCTGTTTTGGATACGAGAATGGTAGAATTATTTTTGCATATTCTTCATGTTTCAAAGAGGCCTTCACTATCCCACGTGTTTCCTTATAAGAAAAATTGAGTTACAACACTTGAACCAACAAGAAAAATTGAGTGGAAACTTCATTGGGCTTAAAACGAAATGATTGCCAGAGCTTTGTGCTAAAAAGCTCACGCCCCAAGTTTCCATTGTAAAGGAATAGTAATTTTATTGTTTCAAAAGGTTTTTATTTTTCGAAAAACAACGACGGGTAATACAATGGAGTAATATGTTAGTATTTATTAGAATTTAGAGATGACTTTACAACATATTATGACTAATTACAGTGTTATCACAGCCAGCAACTCTCAGATCCAGTAGTGATATCGTGTTATGTACCAGACTCTTGATTCTTGAAAAGTTAACATCATATGTTAAATGCTTTGAAATAGGTGAGATGATAATAGTAGTTTATGCAACGATTTTATTTTGACCCTTATTAAAGCACGAGTTAGATGTAAGTTATAACACGAGCGAACGCGAGTGTTATAAATATCTCACGATTGCTTTAATGGCCAAATAAAATCGTTGCATACACTATTTTATCTATGACCACTAGTATACATTTAATTAAAACAATTTAATTTTACCTGTGACTGTCAGAGATACCTAACCTCTCATCTCAAATACAAGAAGTTATAGTAGATTGTTAGGTTAGCAGCTTAGTTAGCAGTTTGATCAAATCAGCTGATAGTTTCACAATATTGAATTACGATATTGATTCCATCAAAAATGCCTCTGATTGGTCCAGAACCCGTGTTATAATGTAGATATTTTATACAACGGGTTTCAAAAAGCATTTCGAAAAGACAGCTGTTTTGGCATCAATTGTGAAACTGTAATGTATACATTATGACATGGTCGTAGATAAATACAATAATCGATATTTTGATGGATGGAACTATAGAAATTGTTGACGTATATACATTTTTTAAATTGTTGACTACAGAATTGTCTTTCATTGTAGTGGCGAAGGTGATATTGTGAAAGGTATCCATAATGAATAATAAGACGAAATTGTCACAGCCACATTTATTAAAAATATTGAGAAACTAGTTTCGGTTGTTATACCATTATCAATCTCAAACAAACTCAAGTTGGTTTGTTTTAGTTTGTTTGAGATTGATAATGGTATAACAACCGAAACTAGTTTCTCAATATTTTTAATAAATGTGGTTGTGACAATTTCGTTTTATTATTCATTACAAAATTGTCTTTTCATCGGAGAATTTTGTTAATTTTTCGGGGAAAAATGCCTTCTCACTGTCCATACCTATGGCTATGAACCTGATGAACATGTGTCTGAACATGCGTGAAGGGTTGTATCATAGACTAGGCCTATTCTATGATGTTTGAAGCCATATTCCAATAGTCTAGGTACGTTTTGCAGTGGGAAAGCCTAACAAAGGTTCAACATTATTCATGCCTGACAGGATAGATAGTCTCTACACGTATAAAAACTACCAACACCTACTCAAACTTTAAGAGCTTGATGGGTATTGACAACGAGACTATAGGCAAATATATAATATCTTTATTCATCTTTAGCAATGATTATAACGTCTCAACATCTCAGCAGCTTGTAACTGAACAGCGGAGTCCCCTCATTAAAATTGAAAAGGTTAGCCTATGCCTATGTAAACAAGCTTTATTGACCATTGTTAGTTCGGTCACGAGAATGCATTTTGTATGAGCAGGACAATAGCGGAATAAACTAGACATCAAACTCTAGCATTCATTCTAGTACAGACAATACCAATGGTGCACTACAATCTGACAACGAATAATTGAACCAGTTATGAAAAATATTTAGTTTTATTACTTTATATCTATGATATTTAAAATTTATAGCATAACGGAAGATTAACAGCTTATTAGATTGAAGTACGTAGACCAGTGGCTCAGGCCCCCGAAATTTCAAAAATAAAAAATTCTGAAGTAACTGATAGATAAGGACTTATTAAAGCCGAAGGGTTCTGTCTGTATTGTTGTATTATAACGAGCAGAATACAGAAAGCCTGATTGTGTAATAGAATATAGCTACAGTTATAATCAGATTCATGTATCGTTCAAATATTGCCTCAATATTTACTCATATTTATAAACTTCTAAATTTTTTATTTAGGTGCTCAAATAGATAATTTTGATTTAAAATAAGCTGTGAAATCGAATAAAATATGTTAGAAAACTGTAACTACCATAATTATTGAGATATTACATTAAATAAAACGCAATTTTTCAAGTGGATTAACTTTGTTAATAATAAATTATTGATAAATTACCTTATTGGATAAACTCATCTTGTAGAAAATTTAGTTTTGAAGTCAAAATTCCGTATAACCCACTAGCCTAAACGCACCCAAAGTTCATAGAATCGGGATTTTATTAATGAAAACACACAAATAAATGCAAGTTCTATGCAAGCGTATAAAATCAGTTTATGATAAAAAAAATCCGCTTTCATGAACTTTGAATTTGGGTGCGGTTTAGGCTACTGACATATATTATATGAAACTTTATCTTCAGAATTGAATTTTCTTCAAGATGCGCTAGTTCAAAAAAGTTAGTTCAAAAGTTAGTGCTGGTTCAAAAAAACAAAAAATAATTAACATGACAAGTTAATTTCAATACCGTACTACAAACTTGAAACTTCGCGTTACAAGGCTATTTTCTGGAATACGTTAATAATCGTGGTAGTTACAGTTTTCCAACATGTTTTATTCGATTTCCCAGTTTTTTTAAGATAAAACCTGTCAATTTAAAAAAACTTCTGGACCCTCCTATCCCCCAGATCCCCCATTGTGACCCCCCCCCCCCCGAAATTTGATCTTGACAACGTCACTGACGTAGACATTACGTTGAACATAACACTGCTTGGAAACTAGGCCTTCATCAAAATTCACTAGGGCATTTTCTTTTGCTTATAACTTTAATTTTTTCGTAAATCGGTTTACAATTTTTAGAGGATTTTTGCTGCAATAAGTTATTATTTCAAATGGGCTTCTTGATCGACATTGTGCCGTTACTGGAAGATTTGTGGCGTTATTCAAGGAAATGTCGTTGGCTTTCCTCCAGATATAGGCTATTAATTGTGTTTTTTCTTGGTTCTAGCTCCACTTACTCCTATAGATTTTGGACAAGTATTTATTATCTTACAATCGGCGGAATTTTTTTGGATGTAATGGATTAGAATTAGACTATTGCAATCGACCTTGACCTAACATTGAGGCCCGCTATAACGGGAGTTCAAACTTAGACGCCTGCAGTTTCTCGTTGATCTTGCTTTTTTGATGTCATAACTAGCATTACTACTGTGGGATGATCAGGGGGATAAATCCCCCCCTTTGAGACTTAGAAACAGAATCTCCTTCTCCATTAAAAATACATTTTTGAGTACGGTACTATACAGTACCCCAATAAGTGAGGTGGGGCATCAAAAATAGCAGAGTGAAAATAGTTTCAAGTAGGCCTGCTTAAAAGTTTAGCTTCTTGAACAATAAATTTTTAGCACGAGAGTTCGAATCTCTCACTGACAATGACAAAAACTAGATGAGAAAGGCACTCTAGGTGTGTCTGTGACACACAATAATGTTAGAATGGATGAATTGGTCTCTAAAATCACTTAGAATGTGGTTTTAAAGGGATTATTTTTCAAAATTTCCGGGGGGACTACCCCCGAACGTCCTATTTGAATTAACTATACAGTCTTGAATTATTGATAGAAACCCCATCCTTTTATGGTGTACTATACAGTGTCTGGATTATTCAAATGATTCGTATATTAGCAATTGTTGAATTTTCTCTATAGTGGAATTTTCACATTAATAGATTGTTTTACAAATTAGGATGACGATTTCGAAAGATTTTCTCGATTATTGTTGGACGTTATTGTATTTATTTCAAGTAAAAAGTTAAATTCGGGTTGAAAGTTCAATTGAATCATGAAAATGAACTAAACTAGTGAGCCCAACGGGCTGGAGAACTCGCTTGCAAACAACTAATTTTTGAAAGGGAAACTCATTTGGGAAGCTTATCCTAGGGGAAGGTAGAAAGAAAAACGGCTGTTTTGAAGATACTGATTTAGATAAAATTCACAAGACATCTATCACATTAAGTTAAAGTTCATCGTTGTTCTGTAACACAGATTTATTTTCCATAAAAAATACCTACCATACTCATATACCTATATATCAGGGCAATGGAATCAGTGTATCTATAGAATAGATATATTTACCACATAAAAAACAGCTATTTATATATTCATATATCAGGGCAATGAAATTAGTATATCAGCTGATAGAGATTCTATAAAAAGCCTGATCGCATTTATTCACCTACAGCTGATGATAACTCAAATTATATTGCGAATTCCATATGGTGAAAACAACTATTTCTATAGTATAATAATATATAGATATATTTGTATACTTTGTATAGTAATATTTACATATATTATTGAAGGGCTGAGAACCTATCTTTTTGTTTTGCCTCAAAAATGATGAAGGTGTGTGTCAATTTCTTTGGCAAACGAACTTGATCTGTATTAAGGTTCCAAGAATATGTGTTTCAAAATTGAAGTTGATTGGTCAAAGCGTTCGAAAGTTATCGTCGAACATACACACAACAAACCCACAAACATACAGAAAAAGCCGCGAGCCTCCAGTCTCGAGTCAAAACTAAGAACTCGCTACGCTCGTTCAATAAAACTAATAGGCCTAGTATTAAAATGAAAATGAAGATCGAGAAGGTAACGAGGAATTAAGTGACGTTATTGTATTTATTTCAAGTAAAAAGTTAAATTCGGGTTGAAAGTTCAATTGAATCATGAAAATGAACTAAACTAGTGAGCCCATAACGGGCTGGAGATCCCGCTTGCAAAAAACTAATTTTGGAAAGGGAAACTCATTTCTAGCTTATTCTAGGGGAAGGTGGAAACGAAGGTGGCTGTTTTGAAGATACTGATTTAGATAAATTTCACAAGACATATTCTATCACTCAAGTTCAAGTTCATCTTTGCTCTAATACACAGAACATTTTCCACAAAAAATAGCTACTCTTATACCTACAGTTGCGCACCCAGAAATGACACGAGGGGGGGGGGGGGGTTGCTGGAAGTGAAAACTATTGGAGTAGTCAGGGTGTTTCCCCCCAGAGGAGGGGAGTCATGGGACCTGATTCCTAACAAAGTTCAAATTAATAGTAAAAATAATGAGAAGCGTATGACTTTTATTGGTGGGGAGACCCTTATGGGTAGTTCCAACTCGCAATAGTATAAGAGTACTTGTAGTTACTGCATGGTGCTACAAGGGTAGCTGCAAGGGTGTGCTGCAGGTAGTTTGTTAGGCAGTCCATTATGAAATAGTCCCCTTGAGTCCTACTCCCTCAAAAACCCTCAAAAAATTATCCCCTCAAACCGAAGCTATCCGTGTTCTTTTGCAAGGTTCAAGTGATAACAGAGCTGATTAATAAAATAGAAAAAAAGCCAGCTTGATTAATAAATGTTTAATTGTATAAATTATGAATTTCATGCATGCATGCATTAAAAATTACTTGAATTGCTTCATTGTGAAGATAGCCGTAAAAGTTTTCACAAAACTAAATTCAATTTTCTGAATCGTTTGCTTAAGAACGTTGATAACCTGTTCCAGGTCAACTTCTATTTCTCTATGGATATTTAAACTTGCTATTCCATTAAGTCTGTTTTTTTATAGTGTGATTGGCAACTGCCTTGCGATTAATACGGATAGCAAGCCTACATTAGAACAATTTTGAATTCGTGAATTAGATTAGAGAATATATTTTTAATTATAAATTAAAGTTAGTTTGAAGTGACTGACAATTGAATAAACTGACAAATATACATGAACAGAATTTATTAATTTCGAATTCCTTTAATTGCTATTACTTTATACTGAAGACTTCCGCAATGGCGGACATTGACAACAGCATTGAACAGCAGATGGGAATCGATGAATGCTACTGTACAAAAATATCAGTCACCACCGGGAATCGAACCACGGACCTCTCAATTGCCGGTTGAGCGCCCTTAACCACTAGACCATGGAGATCCTTCTGTACATCAGCATTCATTTTCAACTTGGCCATATCGGCTCGTATCTCACAAGTTAGTTTGAAGTGACTGACAATTGCATAAACTGACAAATATACATAAACAGAATTTATTAATTTCGAATTCCTTTAATTGAGAGGTCCGTGGTTCGATTCCCGGTGGTGACTGATATTTTTGTACAGTAGCATTCATCGATTCCCATCAGCTGTTCAATGCTGTTGTCAATATCCGCCATTGCGGAAGTCTTCGGTATAAAGTAATAGCAATTAAAGGAATTCGAAATTAATAAATTCTGTTTATAAATTAAAGTTGAGAATCACTCAACTTTCTATTTTTTTTTAACTTCGAGTTATTCAAGTAAGTATTTTATTTAAATCTTTGTATAAAAATTGACATCAATGAGGGGGGGGGGGGTGCTTGAGCATCCAAAGCACCTCACTTGGGTGTGCCTCTGTATACCTATATATCAGGGCGATAGAAATATTACTATATTATTAGTGTATCTATAGAGTAGATATATTTACCACATAAAAACAGCTGTTCATAAATCCATACATCAGGGCAATGAAATTAGTATATCTATAAAAAAAGCTTTATTGAGGTGTTATTTTGAAAAGGTGCTGATCACAATTTATTCATTTACAGCCTACATATTTTCAATTTTCCCGAAAGCCTGAATTTGACTTTTTTCTACCTTCCTAGCACTTTTAGCGTTCTCGTGTAGGCTCACTTTGTTGAATTTCAATTTTATTGAAAATTTTCCCCTCTTCAAGCGAAGCGAGCCTGCTGGTTTTGTATAAATTTCTCTGTCCTAGGGGTTTAGGGGGCGGCGCACTCTGCCTGGACGGTTAAGGTGAGCGAAGCGAACATGCCGGCTGGTATTTTATATTATTCCAGCCTTGAAGGTTAACAAAATTTCACATTAAAATTAAGCCTCACCTCAACTAATTGATATAGTAATTATTATGGTAGCTAGTATAAGATTGTATAATTGTTAATCTGACTTGTCTTATAAACTTAAAAAACACTTTTAAATGGAAATTGACTCACGTTATGGCGTGACGGCCGTTTCGCTCTGTTGTCTAGAGCATCATCAGACGACCCACAGTACACTGATTCAAGGCATGACTTTGAGAGTTATGTATGTAAATTTCCATTTAAAAGTGTTTTTTAAGTTTATAATACATATTAGTGGAAACAAGATGGATCTTCAACATCATGACTTGTCTTAACTGAAGTCTCCAAGACGTAATCTACAAAAAGCAAAAAAAAAAAACAGTCAACAGCTATAAAGGATTGGACTTGCTTGTTAACTGATTACTACTTTACATCAAGCAAAAATGATTGAAACTTAACTCTCTCGAAAGCCAGCACAATCAGAAAATATTGAGGTTCGCAGTAGCTTAGAACTATAAATTAGTAGCTAGAACCATATGATTGCTTGGACTATTGGTGTACCTAACCATGTATTAATTGCGAGTAACCGAACCCTTAAAATTGAAAATTCAAGCTTATTTCTTGTACTATATACTTTGTCAGTAAAAATACTTTTTCTCTTGTAAAAAAATTTTTGGCTTGTTTGGAAGGAGTTGAGTCTTTCCACCGGGTTTCTTTTTTCGGGGCTATCCACTTTCAGTATTATGCATTATAGATAATTGTCTTTATTTTATCACTTTGCAATATAAAGTGCTATGGGTTAAATTGAATCACAAGATGCCCCTTAATAAATAGATAGTGAAGTGTAAAAAAAGCAAAAATTAGTGAGTAGAGTGCTAGAGTCATCATTGGAAGACTCAAGCATTGGTAGATGAGAATTTAGTTTATAAGAATATAGAATAAAATTAATGGTTAGTCCAGGTGACTAGTTTTAATGAGCATTAAAAAAAAAGATGCCCGTTTTCCACTTAACCCACTCTTAATAGGTAGGTAACAACAGGCTTACAAAGTTACATAATTAGTAATAGGCTAACTAGTTATTTTTAATTTTAGTCGATTTCGCTTATGGTTCCTTTTTTACTAAAGTAAAAATGAATGTAAGTAGATATTATACTAAGGCTACTCTACAATACTCTTTGACAAATGAATAAAAAAAGACGTCTTGATTCGCTGAAAATGTGATTTTAGATTATTTCCAAAAAAATTCCGGGAGAGCACCCGGACCCCTTTTTGAATGAACAACCTAAAAAATTTTGAATTACTGTTAGAAAACCCCTCCTTCTTCTTTTAAAATGCATTTTTCAGTACGGTACTCTACCCCACTCAGGTGTGGTGGGGGATCAAAAATAGCAGAGTGAAATAGTTTTAAGTAGGCCTGCTTTAAAGTTAGGCTAATTGACAATAAATTTTTAGCACAAGAGTTCTGATTTCCCACTGACAACAATGCAAAAACTAGATGAAAATTTGACATACAGTTTAAGTTGGAATAATGTTAGAATGGATGAATTTGTGTCTTGAATCGCTTAAAATGTACTTATTTTTCAAAAAGTACCTGGAGGAGTACCCCGAACCCCCCTTTAGAATAAACTATGCATTATAGTGTTGGATTATAACATTAATATTAGTTAGAGAGCTCCTCCTTCTCCTCTTATGGTGTACTATTGGAATCTACCCCCTCCCCCCACCATTACATCATTGGTCACCCCCCCCCCCCACAGACTCAGGAAGAAAAAATTGCATTTCTAGGAGTTATGTTGGATAGACGATTGACCTGGACTCCATACATTGAGAAAATATGTTGTAAAATTTCATCTGGGGTATTTGTCCTGCGACAGCTCACTAGATTGAATGACAAAAAGTTACTTTTTACAGCTAACCATGGGCTCTTACTGTCACATATTAGGTATGCTATCTTATTATGGGGTAATTCATCAAAACAAAATCTTGATAGGGTGTTTAAGATCCAAAAGAAAGCGGTTAGGTGTATAGAAAGAGTAAATAGATTAGATTCATGTAGGCCGTTGTTTAAGAGACTTGGTCTCCTAACTGTACCCTGCTTATATGTGTATGAAGCTACTTTATATGTAAAAACGAATGATATTAACCAAAATCTTGATGTACATGATTATAATACAAGAAGCCGAGGAGATTATCACTTGGTGAGTCACAATAGTAGCTTATTCAAACAAAAGCCTAGTTATATTGGTAGGAAATTCTACAACAAGCTACCGCAGTTTTTGAAGAGTCTTGAAAATATAGAAATATTTAAAAAACAATTGAAGAAATATTTAGTTGATAAAGCTTTTTATAGTGTACAAGAGTTCCTTTCACATCAAAATTAAGCCTCACCTCAACTAATTGAAGTAATCATGGTATCTAGTGTATAATATTGTTGATCTGACTTGTCTTATACTCCTTAACTGGAGTCTCCAAGACGTAATCTACAAAAAAAAAGACTTATCCACTAGTTACGCCACTGGTTCCTACTCTTGTAGAACTCTTTGACAAGTCATTAGCTACGATAATGAAAAATTTATTCATTATTGTATTTGAGTTCTTTCCAGAGAGTGTATTCTATTATTGGTTCACCTGCTGTTCTTGCTACTCCAATATCATCATTCTTTCTACTGTCCATACAGTCTAGCTTATGAGATTACCTCTAGAGAGCTCCATCAAGAAGAATTTGAACAATTCTTCCGAAACCTTTAAATTTTTTTAAAGGTATCAACAAACTGGCTTATTTTCTTTGTTCTTGAAAGTCTATCTTGAGCGAAAAGCCTTTTTCGTCATGACTTGTATGAGAGCTTTTGCATATCAGTATTCAGGCATCTCAAACATCCCTACGAAGCGACATCAAATGAACACCGGTTTCAAAAAAGTAAAGCAAAAATGTAAATTATTAAATGCATATAATAATTTGTAAAGAGTTTCTGTTTAACTCAAGATTGTGGATATTTAATGTACTACTTGTGTCTAGTTTTTTAAAAACCTTCATGAGGGAACACTGGTCAATTTCCATCCCCGTTATCATACTATAGGTGGCGCGCCACGAGAATGGTATTTTTTCTGCAGATTACGTCTTGGAGACTCCAGTTAAGGAGTATAAGACAAGTCAGATTAACAATTATACAATCTTATACACTAGTTACCATAATTACTATATCAATTAGTTAGGGTGAGGCTTAATTTTGATGAGAAAGGAACTCTTGTACACTATAAAAAGTTTTACCAACTGGAACTGATTATATTTTCAATTGTTTTTTTAAATATTTCTATATTTTCAAGACTCTTTAAAAATTGCGATAGCTTGTTGTAGAGTTTTCAACCAATATAACTAGGTTTTTGTTTGAATAACCTACTATTGTGACTCACCAAGTGATAATCTCCTCGGCTTATTGTATTATAATCGAGTACGTCAAGATTTTGGTTAATATCACTATTTTTTACATATAAAGTAGCTTCATACACATATAAACAGGGTACAGTTAGGAGACCAAGTCTCTTGAACAACGGCCCACATGAATCTAATCTATTTACTCTTTCTATACACCTAGCCGCTTTCTTTTGGATTTTGAACACCCTATCGGTTAACATGTATTGTTACGAAGGCCAATGCCATTCTCGTGGCGCACCACCTTTACCATTTAATTTATTAGCGTTAATGTATGTGATAAAGCGTCGAGAACATCAAATATTTCATGATCTCAATTTCATGATTCCTTGAAGATTATAGCAAAGAAGAAAAAATAGGCGAAGTATAATGTGCGTATAACCCCGAAAGGTTTAAAAACTGGAGGTTTTCCTTCAACTCCTCCATCCACTCATCGTGCATTCGAGTCAACAGGCGTCTTACAGAAGTAATGACTTGATGTTATAAGCTTTATTATCACTTACCCAGTGGTTCGGAACCCACCTAAAATAGTAGGTCCACCATGTTCCCCGTAACATGGCTCAAACGGCGAGGTGGAACTACCCGTAAGGGTCTCCCCACCATTAAAAGCCATACGCTTATTATTATTATTACAGAAGTAAATATAGGCCTACTGCATGTATAAACTGAAATTTTGCAGTAGCAACTAAAAATCAGCTGTAATTTACTTTTTTTTGGTCAAGTTTGTTCATGATGGCTTAAATGTTTGATAATTGGATCAATTCAATTATGGATTGGACTGTTTGTGTCTAGTTTGTTAAAATTTGGTCTTATCATGAATTAAACGAGTGTAGTACATAGAAAATAACGCAGTTCTGAGAGAAATTTTGATCGATAAGGTAAAACAGACTTCAATCATCCGCCATTAGTGTGCTTCAAAGTACCCCAACCAGTTTGTTTTGAGCTAACGGGCTATGTCATTTTGAACCGCTGATTTATAGGCTAGGACTAATGGAGAGGAGTAATCGAATTCTAATACAGTTTAACTGACTTGTGAGGGGACAATTTTGTTGGTTATGTGAGTGGGACACATGAAAAATTGTCGCATTCACATTGATCGGTGTATGATGCGATGCGGTACGCTGTGCAATCTGCCGCTTGCGTGTTGACAAAACGCCTGTGTGTGGCGGATAATCAAAGGCAAATAGAGCAAAAGCCGGATATAACTATTTCGGATGATCGGTGCCAGAATGGGCCCAAAATTACAAACGGTGCGCGCATGTGGGTGAGTGTGCGTGTGTGGCGTTAGTCGAAGAGATAGAGCACGCATGGAAATGTCGCTACACAAACAGTCAGTTGTGAGCGGCAAAACGCGGAGCCAGAGGTAGAGCGCAAAGCTATTAAAGCAAGTAGTCTGATTGCCAACGGTGGTACTATAGAGCCAAAGAGGGCCCTCCCCCCCCTCGGGACCCACTGTCAGCTCTGGTTCCAACTCTGTTGAGTCTCTCTGCTTTGCCTCTAATCAAGCGACCGCTCCGAAACACCAAATTCCCTTCCCCATCCACCCTCCTAACCACTCCCACCGAAACACACCGTCCAACCGCCGGATGAACCGCTCGGATGAACTGTGATTACATATTCCACTTGACTGGTCAATAATTTCAAGCGAATCCACAGCTTTTATATTCTAGCTCAGGTTGCTAATGTTTTCAGTCAACTATAATCTTCCCACTTTATTATAACATCAAACTTGGTTTCTCTTGATCGACAAGATATTTCTGTTAGGCGCTGCATGCATCATGTAAATTTACAGACCCGCTGCTATTGAATCTGGAAAGTTCTATTAACCTCGACTGCATTAGAAACCTCGCCAGAAATAGACGACTCTTAATTGACACATCACGAAAATTGAGTGTGCGCTACACAAACCACACTTTTGTAAAAATAAGTGGTCATTAGCCGTTATTAGTTCACCACTTGGGTATATATTATAATAGTTTCCTATACGAGTATAGTCTACAATATACAATAATACTTGAAGAGGAAATAATTTTATACTCGTTATTCATTACAAAATCACGGTTTTAGAGCCTCAAATTTCGTTTCGAAAATCCAAAAATTCTCTCATAATGTGTATTAGAGTAAATGGATTTGAAGCTTTACTAGACATGAGTATAAAGTCTTTCAAAATACGATTTTAAAGGGATTTAGGCTATTTATTAAAATTTTCTCTCCAGACCTCCAAAATCTCCAAAACCCCCAATCAAAATCCTTGCTATGCTACTGATTGAAAACTGATACGGATACTTCAATTCACATAACTTGTGAAGTCCATAGACTATCAGAGATCATAGTTATACTATATAGATCATAGTAATAGTATAACTTATATGCTACAATCATAATCATAGTAACTATGCAGCTAATAAACTATTTCCCAAATTGACGGCCAGAAAAATCTTCAATCCTATTTCGGACCTACTCAAAACTATTTTTTGAAAATAATTTGATAAGAAACCATTGTTTGAGCATTTTTCAAAATGTTTAACTTTCTGTTGTCTACTGAATAATTGCATCTTATTTATAAAATCGAATCATTAACAATATAATAGCCTATATGGTAAAAATAACTGTAATTTTCGCGTAGTTGTCCTCTGAAAAGATTGAACTAGCTGTTCAAATTTTTATGAATGAGTTGTAATTTCGTTCACAATAAAAGGACTAACATTCTGAATATGGATATGCTATCTTTGTTTTGACAAGTGAGACACAAAAATGATGCTCCATTCAAGTAAACAACAAGGCCTGTATTTATAAAGCTACCTTGAGACTTCCGTCAAGAGGAACTTGAAAAACCTCTAGAGGCTTTTCAATTTTTCCTTGAGATAAGGGAGCCTCAAAATTGGTTCATGTTCAAGACTACGGGCTGTCTGTTTAATACCTGATAATAGGTGCAGTGTAGTAACCTGTATTACACTAACAACAATAATAGTAGCCTAATAATAATAATAGGCAAGAGAAAAGAAAATATGTAAATGAACAATTGAATTCCATAGAAACAGACTTTAAAAACTATAATACACATAACTTCTACAAAACCTTTTCAAGTCAAATTAAAGGATACAACCCTCAGAGTATATGTTTCAGAACATCTGATGGAAATCTGGTTTTAGCAGATGAGGAAAATTGCAGATAATTAGCCAAATACTTTGAGAATCTTTTAAATTATCCAGAACCAACAAAAACGTTTTGTAAAACTCAAATCAAACCTCCCAACGTACCTTTTTCTGCACCAAGTAATGATAAAATTACAAAACACATTAATAAACTGAAAAATAACAAGGCTCCAGGAGAGGACGGAATTGTTGCAGAGTTCCTAAAAAATTTGGACCAGAATCTCACCGTGAAATCACTAGTATTATTCAAAATGTATGGACTACCAATGAAATTCCAAATGACTGGAAATGTGCATTAATCCATCCACTACACAAAAAAGGGGACAAATCGGACATCAATAATTACAGAGGAATTTCCTTACTCATCATGTCTTCTGGAACAAGCTCAAAAACAAATAGAACCACAAATATCAGAATTTCAAGCTGGTTTTAGACCTAATAGATCCTGTGCTGAACAAATGTTCTGCTTAAAGTCAGTAATAAAAGTCCAAGCCATGAGGGGTAAACCCACAACTTGTGTCTTTGACGATTTTAAGAAGGCTTATGACTCTGTATAATAACCTTCCTCATTTCAAATTCTGGAAGAAAGAGGATTGGATCAGAAAACAAGAGAAATTATTGAGCAAACTTTAACAAATACATTTTCTAATGTTAAATTCATGGGGAAAGTATCCACACCCTTTGAAATAAAAACAGGGGTTAGACAGGGAGATGGACTCTCTCCTCTTCTCTTCAATGTGGTCCTCGATAAGGTTATGATAGAATGGGAAAAATAATTGAAAGTCCAAAAATTGTGGAATCCTATTTGTCTGGGACCCAAAAAGTTGAAGTATTCCAAATTTCTTTTGAGAAAACGTTCCTCATAGCTAATAGAGTTGAGCTTCAAAAATTGAATACTAAATATGGTGAAATAAACAGAGTTCCGCATTTTAAATATTTAGGAGAAATTATAGAACCTAATAGTTCTGAAAGGTTCTCTCAGTTGGAGAAACTGCAAAAGATTAGGAAAGCGTTGGGACTTGTTCAACATGTATACAATAAAAAATCTCTTTCTCGTCTAACCAAAATTCGACACTATAACACAGTAATTAAGCCTGCAGCACTATATGCTTGTGAGACTCTTTCTATGAGCCAAAAATTGGAAATGGATGACATTAAAAAAGAAGAAAGGAAAATCATCAGGAAAATGGTCCAAGAAAAACAGAAAATGGATTTAGATTACAGAAGAATGAGCTTGTAGAAAGATTTTCCAACATAGAAAAAGATATGAAGAAACGGCGTTTAAAGTTTTACGGTCATATTCTCAGACTTCCAGAATACAGATTAACCAACAGAGTGCTAAGATACATATACTGTCACTAACTAGTCCGGGACCCTGGTTATAAAATATGAGAAAAGATCTAACCACGCTCAACACAAATGAACAGAAGATATTGAACGGGAGTTATTCAGGAGAAAAGTGGGAAATTCTCTCAGAGCTGCGCCCTAAACAGTACAGACCACTATGGAGTGAAGAAAGGAAGCAGCGGTTCTCGCAAAGGATGAAAGAATACTGGGCAAAGAAGAAAAATAAATATCATACAACACGAGTCATTGAATACTTATCGTCTTCCTCTTGGGAGTTCTATCGACAATAATAATAATAATAATAATAATAATAATAATAATAATAATAATAATAATAATAATAATAATAATAATAATAATAATAATAACAATAATAATAATAATAAGCGTATGACTTTTACTGATGGGGAGACCCTGGGTAGTTCCAGCTCGGCATTTGAGCACTACACTGTTACACTAGTACTAAACAGAGTGTCTTTGAAAATGATCCTGATAGGTATAGTGTACACTTTTTGCATGCAAGCAACTTAATTCAAGAGTAGCCTATAGGATATACTCGCTAACCTTGATTAGGGACCACTGAGATGTTGCATTGTTAGGGTGGCGACAGAGTAATTTACATTTGTCTAGAGCAAGATGTTGTTGAGACATCAACGCAATGACGGAGGAGTCATAGCATGGTTAGCCCAACTTACTGTTAGCAGTTCTCAATGAAAACTATCGGATAAATTAATTTTATCAAACGTCTGATCGCACTAAGATTAGGGGGGTGAGGGGTAGTAGCATGCGATGCGAAGGCCGAAGAAGAATGTAAGCTGGAAAGAATGGTGTTTTGTTTGAGGGGGAGGGGTAGAGGGGAAGCACGGCCATGTTGTTAACAACACGGCAGCTGTCTGATGTACTAATAACAGGCAAGATGGCTGAACAAGAACATCGCCCCAGGTAGACCCGTAGACCCGTACGTAGACCCTATCTGCTCTAATCAGTTTCAACCTTTTCTAATCACAAGACCCACCCTCACTCATTCTTTCTCTCTTATACCAGCGGCCTTTTTCATTTCATCTTTATCGCCGACTCCGACACGCACACACACGCACACCTCACAAAAACTCCACTGCTTTGTTGTTGGTCTGTAAGCCTATTTTGAAAGTCCAGGGTAGTCTACAAATAATACTGTCTTAATGCACTATCACAATATTGTTTATTAGTGGTATCAGTAGATAGATGGTTATAGAGTTGATAGTATAAGTTATACACTTATATTATGCTGAAGTCAACTCAGTGGGTAGGCTAATGAACAAGATTGAGGTAAGACACAGCAGAATATAAACTTCTTGATGTTAACATTGCTTCTACACTGAAATATTAGCTGCAAGATCTAGCAGAAAAAATGATGCACTCTGCCTATAGATAAACTTGAGGCAAAATAATTGAAATTCTTACCTGGAATGAATATTATTGAAGAACTCCTATATTTTCAGGTGTTACTGAAATAGGTAGTTATTAGTGTAAATATTGGTATATACTTAAGTTATAGTAGTTTGATGTATCATAGCTCATAGCAGTATGTAATAACGTTCCTATTAATTCCTCATTTAAAATTTCATCTCTCATGGCCTTTCACATTTCATTTGTCGAAAAACTTAATTTTTTATAGTTTATTAATAAATACATAAACACAGGTTAAAGCCTGTATGTGAGTATCTAACACTATTTTTAATCATACATGATTATTTTTATTTTAGTTATGAGGTAAGAATTTTTTTCGTGAGGCATAAATTATTTGAAATTGACCTCAGAAGAAACATTAATCTTATTCCTTTTTTCTATTCAGTTATTATCCAGGGGTGCCCACAGGGGGGGGGGGGGGGCTATGACGCAGACTGCGTCATTGAAATTCTTGGGGGGGGGTGTTCCAAAAAACGTTTTGGGGGGGGGCGTGAAGTTGATTGAAACCGTGTTCAACGTGACAACATTCAAAAATATACTACGAAGTCACCAGATAGAATGTCAATTAATGAAAATATATGAATATGAATTAGCTAAAATAGTTATGTTTAGGTTTTGTGCAGGAAGTTATTATTCAAACTTAGCAAGACGCTAAGCGAGTGCTCTGAAAGTGGTTTATACAACTTTACTCTCCTTAACAGTTACTTGTTAATCAGCAGAAAGAGCAATAAGTCGATTTAAAATTATCAAAAACAGACTCAGATCAGCTATGGGAAACTCATGGTTGTCCAATCTAATGGTTCTAGCTGCAGAAAAAGATGTACTTGAGTCTATTTCTAACGAAGAAATAAATGAAAGGTTTTCTGTTTCCTCATCCCAAAGACAAAAACTTCTATGAGGCGTTCAGAGAGATAGATTTAACAATCTTAGAAGGTGCCTAGCTAACTTGTAGATGGTCACAGCCTACAAATTTAAAATTTTTGACTTCAAACTGTTGATGTTTTTCATGCATTTTAACTACTTACCTACTTACTGTTAAGTAAGAACTGCTATAGCAAAACTTACTAAATACTAGAAAATTTGTTCATTAGTTATAAAAATCTTCTTTTAGTTTTAGAAAGAATACGGGGGGCTTTTTTCGCATTTTTGGGGGGGTGTTGGGTGGGGGGTGGGAGGGTTTGTTGCTAAATTTAGGGGGGGGGTTCGTCATGAGGCTTAGGGGGGGTGGGCACCCCTGTATTATCTATGGTTTTTTCTTTCTGAGAAGGAAGTCCACGTAGGTCTGAGACCTGTGCGTGTGCAATGAGATTGATGAAGGTGATTGATGAAGTGGACCTGCAGTTTAAAGTGAGTTCCAAACCACCAAAAAGTGATTATTTGATTAGAGAAATCAATGAAGTCAGTAATAGAGTATTCTATTATTCTGCTAGACGGACTTAGCTTAGTATAGGCTTAGTTTTAGCTTAGTAGGCCTACTCGAAGTAGTCTACATAGACATTTTTCTAGACAGATGATGCCCATATAATTTTTGAGACTTGTGCGTGGGTGATGAGGTGGAGAATTACACAAAATATTCAAGGCGGAACGAGTTTCGAACTCTTGACCACAGGAGTAGTAGCCAGCCAGAGTCTTATCAGAGACAAGCGCTCCAATTGATTACGCCGCCTTGGCTGCCATGGAAAATAATTTAAAAAAAAAAACACTCAGCCTAATTCTATTCATGTACACAGAAATCATTTCTGTATCTCTATGGTATGGATGAAGATTTATTTTTTTACATTACTGCTTCTGTTCAGTGTGATGGAAAAGATTCCATCTATTCGCTATTACTGTATATTTATAAATATTTAATGAATTTAATATTTAATAACGTTGAACTCAAATGTGCTTGATTTGACAGTTGGTTTTAATCAGCTTGCGTATTATTCAAGGTCAACTTTTCTTGATAGTGCGATTTCCATGGATAAATTATTATGAAAATATGATTATAGGCCTATACTTTTTGACTCGGTAAATATTTAAATGTATTCGCGATAACATCAGTAAAACATTATTATGAATAAGCCTGAGTTCATAAAAATAGTATTTCTACGGTTTAGCATAGAAAACTAAAGGCTATAAAAACTCAGTGCTATGAAAATCAATGATTACTAAATGGAAGATTTTGTTAACAAAATTATTCAGTTCAAGTTCAAAATTGCTTGATATTTTAGGCTTCTCTATTGCAATGTAAACTGATAGTTTTTTGTATTTAGTTTATAATAATAGTTTATAACGGTATTTACTTTTGTTTAATGTCCGAATTAGAGCAGTTTCTATTCAATTGCATTTATTATGGTGATATTTCGATAGTGGTTAAGACGTGACGAGCATGGTCTCTGGGTGGACCGGGGGTTTGTAATTACTCTGGTTATAACAAACAACAAAAAATATCGTTTATCTACGACCATGTCATAATGTATACATTACAGTTTCACAATTGATGCCAAAACAGCTGTCTTTTCGAAATGCTTTTTGAAACCCGTTGCATAATGAGCTCATTATAGTACAGGTTCTACATTATAACACGGGTTCTGGACCAATCAGAAGCATTTTTGATGGAATCAATATCGTAATTCAATATTGTAAAACTATCAGCTGATTTGATCAAACTGCTACACCAGCTGCTTTAACCTAACAATCTACTATAACTTCTCGTATTTGAGATGAGAGCTTAGGTATCTCTGACAGTCACAGGTAAAATGAAATTGTTTTAATTAAATATATACTAGTGGTCGTAGATAAAATAGTGTATGCAACGATTTTATTTGGCCATTAAAGCACTCGTGAGATATTTATAACACTCGCATTCGCTCGTGTTATAACTTACATCTAACTCGTGCCTTAATAAGGGTCAAAATAAAATCGTTGCATAAACTACTATAACATTGATATGAGAGAGAAATAAGTTCAATTAAGTTATTAGTCATTGTGATTGACACCAATACTAATCCAAAGAGGAAGAACCATCCATATAAGGTAGATATGTCCAGAAAGCTAAGCGGAGGTATATTGCTAGTAGTTAGTATAATTTAGTTGGTATAATTTCATGATCTAATTCTTGTATTCTTTGTCTATTGATTGTCTAGTTCATTTTTTCTCTTTCAATTTGTCCTCAACATTATCCTACTTTTATCAAAATTTTCCATTTTATTCGATACTCCGTGTATCGAATCCATAAAAACATGTTTTCTGTCCACAGAACTCAGTGCCATAATGATAATAATATTACTCAGAGCTATGAAAATCAATTACTGTTGAAAAAACTGGTAGAATTTGTCGTTAAGAGTTGCCTATGTTATTGAGTGAGAGAATTTTTAATATTGAATTTGACTACGTATTTGAATTTACAAAATTTCATATTTGAAATTGTAACGCACACTTTAAATTTGTTGAAAACTACTGTATTATGATAATTATGTACCCTTCTTAAAGAATATGTGCTTTCCAAATCTGAAGGTCAATGTAAAGATGATTATTATTATTATGCTTAGATGAGAATTATAATGAATTTCAATCTTATAGTTTACTAGTGGTTCTGAGACCTCTCGCTCAAGAATAAGGGTGCTTGCACAGAGGAACATACATGAACAAAATTAAACACAATGATCAGACCCAACCCTTTATTCAAATTACAAATTTTATGTCATGTCTGTTTTTCACAAAACGTTACTCTGCATCACATCACCAAATCACCAAGGCTGTGTTACTATTTTCCGGACAGCTGATTACTCAATCAGATAAGTTTTCACATGTCTGATGAATGATTTTGTAAAAACAAATTGATTTTATTTGTATTATTATCATTTATTTAGTAATCACTTGTAATTATACTCAATTAAAATATTAGAAATAATTTGTTTTTCTCAAATAAATATGTTATTTTTATGAATGATAAATTAATTCAAATGAAGGCTCAACCAGATGAATAAGAAGGCCCGAGGGCTATCTTCGAAATCTGATTGAAATTGCATAAGATGGAGTAGCTCATTTTAAAAATCATATGTTTCCTACAGAAGAAGGCCTGACTGCCATTACTTTTTTCTTTTTTTTTAATGCAAGCAAATTTAAAAAATCCTCACACACATACATCGCCGGGCATTTCTTAAAGGAAGATCCATGCAAAATTTCATAAAATTTGGTGCACACGTTTAGTCATAAATCTGTTACAGACAACTGACAAATGAAAACAGTCGACTTGAAGCACAGACCTCTTTTTATTTGGTCAATTAAAAACTTTGGCAACAATGATTGGTTTTCATTGACTGATCCCTGAGACGCCACTACTATATATTTATGGATATGTTCCATGACGAACTGCGTTGTTAATATTAACTTTTTAAGTGAATTCAACGACTTGCAGTCAAATTTTCATTTAGAATAAGTAGAATTTACTTACTCTGTAGGCCGAACGTTTTCGAATCTTTGAGATCCATTTCCAGAGGCCTCTATATATTTGTTGAACGGTCTTGTTGAACAGATTCTTCTCCATATTATCTTGTTATTAAATTTAAAAAAAATGAGGTATTGATCATTTTTCGCATCGTAGATGAGCTAAGCCTTTCCGGGAAAGATGAATCACCAAAGTTAGTTTCAGTATAGAATTCGCTAATTTTATAATTGGGTCTGTCAGCTAAAGAAGCCTACACTACATATTAACTATAATGCTTTATTTAATGTTGAGGATAACAACATTAAAATAACCATGCGCAATTATCTGCACTTAGCCCAACCATAGAAATTGAATCCTGAGCTTGTATTTTTCGTTTTAATAATTCAATTTCGTTAAATAATTCAATAGTTCGGCTAGGTGCTTTGTGAATTGCATTTATTTGTTCGGAACATCGTTTCCACGGCCAAAAGTTCAAAGAACCTTAGAAAATGATTGCAGTAAGTAGAGGGCCATTAGCTTATTATAGCCAACGCACTCCTGGATAGAAATCTTCATTGCCTTGTGCACATGGGCTAGTGGGATATGGAGTCATCGACTGATTGATGCTCAATTATTAATGATACCGATAATTTGACTTGTAAACTCCTCTCAGCTAACTATAGGCCTATCTACATTGTATGAAAATTAACCGATCTTACAAATTGACTAAGTCAATATCATTCGCACATCACCTTCAATAATAATTATTGTAATTTATTTTTGTGTTTAATCAATGCTTTAACCAAACAGAGGTTCATAGGTTACAAGACAGATAAAATAATAATAATAATTGAACGAGCGAAGCGAGTTCTTAGTTTTGACTCGAGACTGGAGGCTCACGGATTTTTCTGTATGTTTGTGTGTATGATAACGATAACTTTGGAACGCTTTGACCAATCAACTTCAAATTGAAACACACATTCTTGGAACCTTAATACAGATCAAGCTCGTTAGCCAATGAAATTGACCTACTCCTTCATCCTTTTTGAGGCGAAACAAAAGGATAGGTTCTTAGCCCTTCATTAATATATCTATGTATTACTATGTATAGAAAATAATTGTTTTCACCATATGTAATTCGCAATAGATTTCAAAACATATTTTGAGTTATCATCAGCTGTCGGTGAATAAACGCGATCAGGCTTTTTATAGAATCTCTATCAGCTGATATACTAATTTCAATGCCCTGATACATGGATATATAAACATCTGTTTTTTATGTGGTAAATATATCTACTCTATAGATACACTAATTCCATTGCCCTGATATATAGGTATATGAGTATGGTATGTATTTTTTGTGGAAAATAAATCTGTGTATCAGAGCAACGATGAACTTGTGAACTTCAAGTGAATTTTATCTAAATCAGTATCTTCAATACACCCGTTTTTAGTTACTACCTTCCCCTACGATAAGCTTCCCAAATGAGTTTCCCTTTCAAAAATTAGTTGTTTGCAAGCGAGTTTTCCAGCCCTTTGGACTCACTAGTAATAATAATAATAATCTTTTCCTACAGTGACCCGAAAAAGTGCCTATTTTTGCACTAACTGTAGCACGCAAAATAGTCTATTCTTGCAACAGTGCGGGAAAGTAAATTACAGTGCGGGAAAGTACTTTTCCGAACTCCAAATTTGCAACTTAACAACACAAAATAGTGAGCATGTAATACGCAGGTTCCCTATTCTGCATTCAAAAATAGGTTGGCTACTCTGCTTCAGCTGTGAATAGTTGTTGTAGTTGTTGTTGATGAAATCGATTTGATTCAAAGATAGGTTATGTGAGGAATTTTCAGGTTATGTATGCCCTGTTTTGTTCTGTTTAAATTACTTTATACATTACTGTAGGAAAAATTTAATGTGTAATTCGAGCGCAAAGTATTGTTTCTGCACTCGAGAAACTTTTTTCACTCGCCTTCGGCTCGTGAAAAAAACTGTTTCTCTCGATGCAGAAAAATGGTGCTTTGCACTCTAGTTACACAAATAGCTATTTAAATAGCCTAGTAATCTTTTTTCATAGCCTGATGCATGAAGAGTTTTGCAATAAATTTTGATCACACTGCATCAAGTTGAGATATTAAAACTATGTTTAGTGAAAAGTAAAATTTAGAGCCTAGTTATTGGTGAGGCGTGAGTATAATTTCACTATCAAACACAGAGCAAATGCAATCGCACTCCGCAATTTAGGCTAAATTACATCTGACCGGTACTCAACAATGTCGAAGTTCAAGAAGCCATTAACATGTTAAGAGCCATCAGCTAATTTTATAATCAAATTTACCTAGCTGGTGTATTTTATCCTTAATTTTGGCGTGCGAGCGCGACTGCAGTGGCTCTGTTTAATTAGGCTCTTAGGCACCTTACTAAATTTAACAAAGTCTACCTTTGTTATCAACTTAAATTTTTCTATTGTTATAAAAACATAAAAAATATGATGAGCCCAGTAAACTATATTTATTGCTCCACCTGCTATTTTAACTAAGCCTATTTAACAATCGCTTTCTTAGTAATGGCGAAGGTGATATTGTGGAATATCCATAATGAATAATAAGACGAAATTGTCACAACCACATTTATTAAAACTTAGAGTAACTAGTTTCGGTTGTTACACCATTATCAATCTCAATCAAACTGTTTTTAAAATTTGTAACTGGTCACCCTGCTTGTGGGTGGGTAATGAGGTGAATGATGATACAAAATATGCTAGGATGAACGGGAATTGAACCCGTGATTGCAGGAGTAGCAGCCATTCGGAGTTAATTGCCCAAAGATAAGCGATTGTGAATAATAAGACGAAATTGTCACAACCACATTTATTAAAACTTAGAGAAACTAGTTTCGGTTGTTACACCATTATCAATCTCAATCAAACAGTTTGATTGAGATTGATAATGGTGTAACAACCGAAACTAGTTTCTCTAAGTTTTAATAAATGTGGTTGTGACAATTTCGTCTTATTATTCACAATCGCTTATCTTTGGGCACTTAACTCCGAATGGCTGCTACTCCTGCAATCACGGGTTCAATTCCCGTTCATCCTAGCATATTTTGTATCATCATTCACCTCATTACCCACCCACAAGCAGGGTGACCAGTTACAAATTTAAAAAACGAGGACATTTAAAAAAACCCGGACATGTTTCAAAAATGGTGGACAAAAAATAAGTAGCCTACTTGATAATTTTCAATAATTTGTTTTATAAAAACGAGTAGAACAATTGAATTAAAGTACAAGAAGCGTAAAATAAGATAGTAAAAACTGCTATTAGAACTGAACTGCACTGCTGGTGCAGTAGTCGCTATGCTCTTAGCAGTCCTGCCAATATATAATTTTCATCATAAATGCACTAAATGGCCGCAAACAGAAAAAATTTCCCTTAGCTGACATACTAATGGCTTGAATACAAAAATGCCGGACATTTATTATATTTCACGAAAGCCGGGACGGACGCCAAAAAGCCGGACATGTCCGACTTTGTCCGGACGTCTGGTCACCCTGCCCACAAGTCTCAGATTAATTGACTAACATTCCGTCTGTTTTATTTTATGTTTACTAACTTAATAAATTGAAATTCGATTATGTTCTACATAAAAATATTGTAAAGAATAAATTATCTTAGGGAAATCTATATTTATTCATTTATTACACAAAACACAATCAAGCAAAATACACTAGTCCACTAGTGCTTTCTTCACAAATTTTTAAATGCAAAACCCCAATTTTAGGCAATGTTCAAGTTAAACTGGGAATTTTACTTTCAAATACAATAACTGATTCTTTAAAAAAAAAATGTCAATTTAGAAGTCCATTCTAAAAACTTCATTAAAACAGTTCAAATAAAGTAGATATAAATTAGCATAAGATTTTCATGTTTACACTTAGGATATACATTAGCCTATTCATGTTGAGTATAATATTCCAATGTGATTATTCGAAACCTAAAAAACAGTAATAAAAATGTTGGGTATAATATTCCAAGGTGATTATTCGAAACCTAAAGAACAGTAATAAAAATATGCACCTTTTCACAGGTCACAATAGTAACTGATTATATGGGGTCATTCAATTTAATATTCGATACGCCATTCCATTCAACCTACTTCTAATTTATTCAGTTTCTAATTAATAAGATGCACGTGCAATCTATCTAAGCTGATAGAAATTTCATAGCCACAGGTGTAGTAGTTAAGTGTAGTTAGCTTTTCGAAAGCAGTCGTTGTGAAAAAACAAGGCGATCTTTATACGAAGGCGCGAATTGAGGATGTTATAATTCAGCTGTGTTGATAATAGCAATAATGATCGTTGCCGTTATGGGCTACCAATAATTATACCTACTCTGGCTCACAGAGAATAGGTTATATCTATACAAAACGAGGTAGCTTTAAACGGTTGAGATGGGAGAATCAAACAAGATGTAATAGTTGATGAGACAATTGAGGCTCCAAGTTTAAATGCCTACATAAGGCTGACCGGTTTCACGCGAATCCAGGTTAGACTCCGTCCGGACGGTAAGGATAGTGAGGGGGGGGGAGATCTGCAGGTGTCGGCTGCCTTGTTCTTACACGACTTGTTAAGGGGGGAAGGGAAGGAAAAACCGGGGGAAATGTATAGTAAAGGATAATATTATAACGTTGGGTGATGACGTGCTTTAATTAAGTAGAATAATATGGTGAGGCATGCTATACCGGTCGAGTAGGTAATTATCATTACGCCTATTAATGGATCGTGATTATAATTTCATCCAGCGACGGATTAGTAGTGACCGAACGTTGTGAGCCCGAAGGGGCCCACAACAATAACAAGATGGAGGACTGAGCTGTTTCACTGGACGACGATTAGGGTCCTCAACATTTTTATGACACCTCTTCGCTGTAATGTGAAAGTGTAGCCTACCTATGTGGGTAGTGTGAAGGCAGCTTCACACAGGAGAGCGGATCGCGTGTTGAGCCGCTAGCAATCATTGGCGTTGGCCGACCGACGGGCGAATAACTCATTTAGAAGGCAGTGCAGCCGATCAAAGATGGCGGCCGCCGCCGACAGAGCGGGCCACACACGCAGCACTCTTCCTTCTTTCCCTCGGCCATTGTTTGGAAAAATTACTCGCTCACCGGTAATATATCGTAGTAGAACACGAGTTCGTTTCAAGATAAATAGAATGTGTGTGCTGGGGTTGGGGCTGGGACCAACACTAATCTCGTTCTGATTTCGATCGCACGCCCAGCTACGACTTGTTCAACACAATCACGTTCACCTTTCCCTTCAATCTATGCACCATTCTATTTCTTTTGTTTCCCGTAAAACTACCAAAACTTATCATTTCTACATCATAGTATATGCCAGAGCCCCTCGAGCTCATCCCACATGTATCCATTTTGAAAAGATTTCCACAGACGTTGAGGAAACCACCCCGAAAACCTATTCCCCATTCCACGAAACGAAAATACTAATTTCGCTATCGAATTCTGGCAGCCCCCTCTCCCTACAGGCTATTTTTCTGTTACCAGAACCTGGAATTCGAAAGATTTGTTACTTTAAGGTTCGTTTTCACAGTATACCTTCAGTTTAAGCCACATGCATATGTATTGTTAAGGTTAACTCCAGGTTGAGCTCAATTGCCAACAGAAAATGCTAAAAAATAATGTTTTCATCAGCAATACATATGCAAAAGACGTAGGCTTTTGGGTGCAGATTCAAGCAGAGCTTGACGGTATCCGCTTAAGCTTCCTGAAATTAGCTCAACGCAAATTCATGTCCACTACACCTTAAATTAATTATAATTTTATTACAATAAATAAAGAGGTAGAAAGCGTTTTGGAGCTGGGTACAATCTACCTCTGAAAAAGTAAGCTTAACATCATACATGTTCTGTTGTAGGACTAGTGTAGTGAATGGAGGAAATCTGCGGCAGACTATGGGCAATCCCTCAACAAAGCAATTGAATCTTACTATAAGATAAATCAAGGTATCCTTCTTACTCCGAGTAGGCATTATCCTGAAGAGCTGCAAATAAGTGTACCCTAAGCTAGATTTGGAATAATGTGTACTTAAGTCTTGCAAAGCAAGAAACTCCAAATAATAGACAAGAGTTCCACAACAATAGTACCATTTGATTGACTCAGCAGTCAAAGAATATGACAAAATAATAATTAATCAATCTCTTCTTGGGACATTCAGATTTCAACTAGTTCTTTGAATGTTCTTGGAATGTTCTTTATATCTTTAAATAAGAATAAGTTCAGTTTCCTTGTGGGAAAGGGTCACTTTTAATTGAACAGTCTGCATGACAAGACGATGGCAGATACAGTACAAGACTGAATGAATTGTACTTGTCTCACACAAGTTCTATATGGTGCGGCACTATTATTTGACGAAATTGTATTTTTGGTGCACTGGAACAATTTTATCATTGACACCTGATCAATATTTTATTTTTAAACTCACAGACTCACTTTCTGTCACTTAATGTCTTCTTTCCTTGGATGGACCTCATGGAAAATCGTCTTGTGGCCTTCAGGTACAATTAGACTTTGAAGTGGCGTTTTTTATCATTGTTTACCAATAATGGATGAGCCTCTCAGTAACATATGTTTGCTGAGGAGCAGACCTTCAATGATTAGTAGTGCCCATCCACTTGAGTTGCCCTCGAACTTGGCTTCCTTCAATAACATCTTCTGACACAATATCTCAACTTGGTGAGGGTACCAATGGTGAATGCTGCATGGTTAGGCATTTTGAATACTATAACCTGGTTCTCGTTATCCTCTTTATTCTTCTCATCAAGAAAGCACCAATGATGGGTTGCCTCCAGCACCAGGTTGAACTTTATTGTACAATGATCCAGGATTTCTGCAGTGAGGGCCTTAATGATATTTTCCTGCTGTTTAGTAATGAGTGGAAATCCTTGGCTGGAGCTGCTGAACTCTGGTTGTTGTAGAATAGGGTTCTCAGGTTACTGTTGAATGCCTCCTCCAATACTGTAAACTCTCCATTTGATCCATGTGACTGCTGACATCAGCTTCTCTTCATGTTTAACTGTCTGAAACAATATGTGGAAAATATGTATCCTAGCCTTCAAAATATATAGCATCTTGCGAGGAAAAATTTGGGAAAATCACTCCTAACCTATAAAATACAATGCATCTGGTGTGGAAAATAGGCATCCTAACCTAAAAAATAATAGCATCTTGTGTAGAATTGAAAAAGTCGTCAGCTGATGATTGATTTCAGAGCATTGATCATTTGTTCCCCATCAGCTGATTCAGTTCTCTGCAGAATAAAACATAAGAAAAATGCTATTTAACCTATCAGGTCTTTGATACTCCATTGGATTGGTTATCTCTACTCTAAGTAACTGAGGTAGAAGAGGAAACTAAAGTTTCAGATTCAATTTCATATTGAATGAAAGAACTTGGGTAAAACGAGTAACAAAACTTTCAAGTAGAAGAGTGATAGTAATGGCAAATGACTTGTTGAGAGAAATTTAGAGACGTGTAGTAACTTGTAGTAGCACTGAGAGCAGAATGAAGGCTTCATTCTTGTACCACCTTATAATTAATATGCATCACTGGGTCCCCCACTCCATGTTCACTACTCCCCCACCCGCCAAGCATAACCAGATCATTTTATTTTAATTTTATTGAAATTTCTTTTTTAATGTTTATTTTTTTAATTTTTTTCTCTTTTTTAGATATAAAAATTTTTTTTTTGGGCTGGCAACAGGAGGCATAGAGAAGGGTAACGTCATGGGGTTGAAGATCAAGGTTGCGCCAGAAGTCTCAAATTTATACTTCTGGGGTCTACTGGACCCTAAACGCACTTAATGTGTTTATTACTCCAAGTATTGTCAGAAGACAATGCAATCTTTTAACAGAACTGTCAACTAAATTTACATCTTATACTAAAATTTAAGTTGCCAGATAAAATTTAGTTTCTGATCTGCACTAAGATAACTTAACAAATAATAATAATTCTAGTTATCTAATTTGTATCAGTCATGTTTCACAACAATTAAGAGCTGTTCAATACTCTTATTTGGCTCAATATTTCGCTAGAAAGCCCCTGCAACACTCCAAGTAGGCCTTCCCGTACAATACACTTCTTCCCCAAAAATAAATATAGGGATGTCGGATGTAGATATAGAACAATAATTGGACACGACCTTGAAAAATCTCACAATTAGCACCCTAATAATCCAGAAGAGAGAGAGAGAGAGAGAGAGAGAGAGAGAGAGAGAGAGTGAGAGAGTGTGAGAGAGTCTCTGCCTTTTTCGAATAGCAGTCAAGCCATTGCATTTAACTAGCCAGGTATTCCGTTCGTACATGAAAATCAGGTATCGATAAGGGTTAAATTAATGAACATTTGAAAATATTCATGATGATGCTATGATGATGTTTTCTCTGTTCGCTAAGGATACAACTCAGTCATGTTGTCACATGTTGTAAGCTCTGTTGCAAATTCAATTTCATAACCAATGACATAGAAATAAACAACAGTTTACGTAAGCAATCTAACCATAGAAGAAAGCAAAATACTTGTTCGTCTTTGAAATTGAAATCATTCATTTTGGCACTCTCTAAGACCCTCATTATCACCAACATCAAAAATCATTTATGTCTCTCAAACTATCTTGTCTTTTAGCTTTAGCATAGCCTCGGTCATTGGCGTAGCGACGGCGGCGGGGGGAGGGTTCCGGGTTACAACCCCCCTTAAGCCTGTAAAAGAGGCTCTAAAAACGAGTAGGGAAGCATCAATAAAATACGATAATATCGGTTACTGCAGGTAAAAAATGTTTCATACGTGAAGAGTAAATAATGTTACAGCTAAGAAATACTAAAATTTTAATACTTTAATTAACTGAAACAAATACTTTAATAAAAGTTACAGAGGAGGTGGGCGAACAAGGCAAGTTTCCTTGGGCCTCAACGTCAAGGGGCCACATCATTTTATATACAAATGTAAGAAAGTGACAAAAAATAAAATAAGGGGCACCAAATTGTCTAGGCCCCTTTTTTCTCCAGTTTAGACCTCTAGCAGTCCCTTAGAAGAATCTAGAGAACCGTGGGGCTGAGGAGCCTTCGGGCCCGTTTTTATTGCCAGTATAGTCATGTGAAGTGGAGATTCAAATAGGCTGCATCTAGAATATTTCAAATTTCAACGTTTATACACCAGGGTCCCCTAATTGCCTCGGATTCGGGCCTTCAGAGGCGATGCTGGTGAGTCCCAGTATTTTGTAGACCCCAAACATGGGCTCGAAGGTCCCCCAGACCACTTGAATGAAGTTGACACAGTATGCTTGAAAGGAGAAAAGGTATCTTAATTTTTTGCAGACGGGCTTCAAATGCTCATTTCTATTACTTACTGTACAGATCTGATAGTTTATTGTGATCGTGAAATTTAATCAATCAACAAATAATGTGAGGGAAGAGGTCGATAACCAAAAACTTTCGAGACCTGGAAAACAATTTTTTTTCTCCGGTGGAGAACCCTCAGACTCCCTAATGTTTTGGTGCTCCACTATTATCTACAGTGGCGTAACGTACACCCCCGCAGACCCCGCGGCGCGGGGGGGCCCGGGCTATAAGGGGGCCCGGAATGAAAATATATTTTTTCAAGAAATGGCCCGTGCCCAGACTGAAATAAAAATTTTTTCCAAAAGAAATAAAACTGAAACACTGAAGGAAGAAAGAAAGAATGAATTGGCTAAATATTGTCAGGCCAATGTTTATTGTTTACTTTATCAATTAATTCCCAGATAGCAGATAATTCGCAGATAGTGAAGGAATTCAGAAGCAGGATGTTGTGACTTCGGGAATGGAGACATACCGAGGACAAAACACTCTTCATACAAACTTATCTAGACTGTTATAAATCATGACGGCTATGTCTCCACAGTGCAAATATTAGAGGAAATTAATATTATTTTCCCATCGAATTCCTCAATGTATATTAGCATATACGAAGTAATGGAAAGTGGGGGGTTGTGTAGAAATTAAAGTCAATATTTTTCTTCATACAGTATTTTGAATTCAGTCTCTTTTGAATCGTCCTGTTGGATACACGTGTCCGGTAAATTGGCCTAGAGTAAACCGTATGTTTATTCATTATTGAGTTCGTGATCGTGAATTTTATTATTTGGAGTGCCATTTTTTTTTCATTTCTATTCTACTTTTCAACATGCTGCGTTTATGGTATTGTGATTTTGTACGGTCATGCTTTAGTTATTTCTATTTTTTATCGACTAGTACATTTTTAAACAATATGCTCATAAGGATATACCCTTGATATATCGGATAAATTACGTGATTATTGTATAAGTATATAAATAATAGTTATGGAACAATTGTCAGTTCTCCCAATGCAGTTGAATTTTTTTCTTATAATAGGATCAAGTACTGTATAAGTAGTTTACGTTTTCTCTCTTCTGCCTCTTAAGAATAAATTTCTTAAATTTTTTTTTCTCTCTTTTCCTGACTTAGTAATTTCGCGGTAATTTAGATAAAATGCTTTTTTATTAAAAATTGAACCTGTGTCCGTGTCTGCAAATGAGGCGAATTCTGAGAGAACACATTTTCTGGGAAAAGGAGCGAAGGTGCTAACAAGGAGGATGTGAATGTGGATCCTATGGAAGACATCACTTTCAAGGTTTCTAGGTTTCAAGATTAATTATTTATAATAATATAATCAACTCTCAACTATTTCCATCTTTCAGAAGCCCGTACGCTACAGCCCAAATCATTAGACTTGCCCCCCTTGAAACATGATTGAATTTTTAAATTTAATTTATAAAAGTGTGTTTAGTTCTTACATAATTATAACTGCCCACAAAATAATTATGCAAGTTTTTCAGGGAGGGGTGGGGGTGGCAAGGGTGAGGGGGGATATTTATATGATTTTGAGGGGCCCGGAAAATCGGTTGCGGGGGGGCCCAACTGGAAAACGTTACGCCACTGATTATCTATATGTAATTATTACAAAATTACTATAAGGTAAACTTTGGAATTGGATTAGTTAATAATTCATTCTCTCTTTGCAAGTTGAATCAAGTCCCATTCAAAGTAATAATAATTTTTATATATTTACACATTATAAATATTCCAGTATTAGTTCGATCCGAATTCAAGAGATTACACGAAAATAGAAGATAAGTTCCATTCAGTGCCCTTTTCCCAAGCTTCCACAGCTTCTTCATGGAATGGTTTTCAGTTGGCCTACACTCGAATTTTATCTTAAAATAAAAATAAAAAAACAATTCAAATTAGTTACACATATTCTCTTGAATACAGTAGGCAACTAGGCACAGCTGGAAGACTTATTCAATGCTAGTTGGGAAATCGAGGCATTAATTGAAAATAATTGGTGTTTAGGATGAAGGTGTAAGGGAGCCTCCAGCCACAACTCTGCCCCGGGCCACTGAAATGTCTCTGGGTGGCCCTGATTGAAATAATATTTGAAACTACTATAACTTGTTAAATTGGCACTATGAAAGTAGTATTTTTTTATATTTTATACATTACAGTATACAAAAAGTGGGTTCAGTTCAAATGCAAGCAATTCATAAATGCAATGATTTATTGAATTTAAGCTTTCGCTTTAACCAATTTATAATTTCCATTTTAATAAATACTCATATAAAACTACTGTTTTTGAGTCTCAAATCAAGCTCTCAACATCGAAAATTAGAAGATTTCCCCATAATGTGGATTAAAATGAATGGATGTAAGCTTTTCTAGTCATGAGTCTAGAATCTCTTGGAATATTTATCAAATTTTTCCATACCCCAAACCCCCCGGGGGGCCCCAAATCTCTGATAACCTCCCCTACCCACCATTAAAAACTTTTCGCTACGCTACTGGCCTCAGTCGCGATTCAAATGCAGTATATAAATACAAATACCATGCAGTCGCATTGGTTTGACGAAGATGACTGTTGTGTGAAACAAAAGTGCATTAGACCCCATTTTTGTATGCATTCCGATTCAACCAGCATTTTAACATTTTCATATTTCGAGCTGTTATTATGGCTTATATGGTATTGTTAAGATTTATTTATTTTTAGGATGAAGCCCACATAGGTCTGAGACCCGTGCGTGGGTAATGAGTTGGATGATGGTGATTGATGAGTTGGACCTACAGTTTTAGGTGGGTTCCGAACCACCGGGAAGTGATTTTACAGCAGAGAACAGTGTCTTTTTTGCTGGCCAATCTAATCGGTCACCGTTACGAACAGGACCTACGAGAACGCAGCTTATCTCTCTGATTGAACAGATACCTGCTACGGCTCGCGGCTATCGCGGCTATATTGTTTTATTTGAAGTTCTTTTGTGATTTCATATGCGAATGCATTGTACAGATTGAATGATCAATAAAACAAATATTATTATTATTTAAAATGCATTTCCATATACCATGAAAAGTAGAAAGAGAAGGCAGTCTCGATGATGAGATGTCTTTTCGCGACACAAGGGTGTCTTTTCTTTAATACAAAACTGCATTTGACCTCATTCTCTCATCTGTTTGCACAGTCTAATTCATTTATGTGTACCACAAAAAGACATCATGCCAAACCTGTCTTTCTATTTTCGCCGAGATGTGAAAATTATTCAGCATCCGCTAAAGGAGTTTCAGAAACAGTGAATACAGTCAAGTTCAAATTGACTCATCGACAGGATTGTTGTGTGTTTCCATTGTTGTCAATAGCTTTCAGAGCTCTCTTTTCCTGAATATTTCAACAATGATACGAAACAGAACAAATCGTTTCCAATTCTTGGCTCCAAAGTATCGTTCCCACAGATGTTATTGTTCTGAATGCCATTCAACGCTATTACGACCACCAACCTCCACAGGTGTAGCTAAACTGTCTTTTATCTCTCAGGTTTTCTAATGGCATTGACGTGATTTTTTACAAAAATATAATCAGTCTAGAAACTTCCTAGATGGCTCCACTTTGATGTTTTTGAGGTGAGCACTGGTTGAAACCTCATTCTGAATAAGAAAGAAATTGGGTAGGTTATGGCACTACGTGATTTCCCACCAAAATTGAACTACTCACTGATCGCGAAAATCACCTAGACTGGGGCTATAGCGAAAAACATACATAACAAGTGATTTAGGGCCGTATTCTCATTCGCCATTTATGCTTAGTTTTACTTGAACTGTTAGTTCAGCTAAGCTCATTTTGAACTAAGTTTAAACTCAGCTCAATATTAGCAATGCAATTTTACAAGTCGTTTATTTTCAAAAAAGGTTTAAATGTAATTCAAGTTAAACTATTGATAATGAATAAGACGAAGTTGTCACAACTACATTTATTATAGATATTGAGATACTAGTTTCGAATGTTACTCCATTATCAATCTCAAACACTGGAAAATGAGTTTGTTTGAGATTGATAATGGAGTAACATCCTAAACTAGTATCTCAATATTTTTAATAAATGTGGTTGTGACAACTTCGTCTTATTATTCATTATGGATATCTTCCACAATATCACATTCACCACTACAAAGAAAATTCAACTAATGATGTTGACAATAGTTCCAATGTTATCTGCTCAAATGGTCAGATATGAAAATAAATGTAAGGCTATATTTTTGTCTCATTACTTGTTAGTTTTGACTCGGAAATAGGTTGAACCTGTCTTTCTATTTCGCGATATTCATTAAATAGGTGCGTTTTCTGTTCGATTCTGAATTGATCATGGTTGACGTAATCGCAAAGCGTTCGAAAAATTTAGCCATTATGGTGAAGCAAAGGATTAATTTTCACCCTCTATTGTTTTGAACCGTATCTAGCCTGTGTGGGTTTTATAAAATATTTTCAAGTAATATATACGTTTTTTCTAATTTTGTTTAAACTGTAATTTTGTTGAAAACATTCTATTTCATGAACTCTGCGTAGAACTTGACTGTAAATTGAAACTATGGAACTTTTTTATGTGGTTGAATAATGATGATGCTGTCAATTCCTGTAATTCATTTCAATTGATTGCTCATCTCATCCATTAGTATTCATTGCAATTCATTAGGGAGATTTATAGCAGCCTTATTTAATTCCACCGAGCAACTTTGAATCAACTCTCGGATTAAGTTAACCGGGAATTTAAACAACCAAAATCCACTGTTTAAACTAAACTGCCAGTTAAACTAGGATTAATAATACAATAAAAGTTTAAACTTTAGTTTACACCAAGTTCAATCTGAACGTAGTTTAAACTGAAATTGAGAATACGGCCCTTAAAAACGATTTTAGATAGGCCTAGTAAAAATTAGACAATTCATTATATGGAATATACATGGTAGCAGTTGTTAATATTGGAAATACGTGAAAATCAGATAATACGTTATGTTACTCCGTGTAACGTTTTCGTATTTATCCTTCAAATTTATCAATTATTTGTGAGTCTACCAGCTCCCTACCGTCTCCCCTCTCACCATTAAGATCTACAGAAAATAATATGTAGGCCTAGAGATTGAATTTTTTTACTTATTCATTTTGCAATAAATTGCCATTTAGTTTGATGAGAACTATTTTTCTAATAATTTCCAATACTTTCCATACAGACGATGCATGTTTAGAATTTCAAATAATGTATGGAATGGAATGAACTAATTGATTGGAATTTCAAGAAAAACATCGAATTACGAGAATTGCCTAATGCTTTTATTTGTTGTTTTGTTGCATACAACAAAAATAAATTACTATAATTAATTTTTTCAAGGATCAGCACGATAAGTTTAAGCAACATTATTGGAAGTACATACAACAGCTCTCATATTATCTCACCATCACGAGGTGGAAGGGAAGAGACAGATTCCGGCTATTGGCTGACGTCACTCATAAATAACCCCATTTGTGTCTGTGCGTCTTTTGTTTCATTAATAGCATTATTCTCATGCTGAAGATACAAAGGGCCTCTAATAAATAATTCGGTATTCAAAAACACATTGTTTCTTGTTTTTGTACTATTTGACGTTTGACAAGGACTCACTACTTGAAATGTTTATGCAGTCTGACTCGAATGTTGGAGTAAGTTATGAAGAATGAATTGAATGAAATCTTTCAGTGACGACTGAAAAGTACAACAGCAATATTTGTCTGTCATCAAAGGAAAGTTTTATTTCTCCAATGTATTTGCTATAATCATAGTCCTTGGCAAATAACTGATTCGCAATTTTAAACTTTCTAATTTACTGAATGAAATTAATAAGTGTGTTTGAAAATAAGTGACAAGTATGACTATTAACAGAGAAGAAGAACAATTCATGACAGTGCATCAAAGGCCCTAAGTTGTACTTTTGAACGTTTTAAAAGCCTCATTTTATATTGCAATGTTATTTTAGTTTGTATGCATTTTTAATGCATCAATAAAAACATTTATTATTATTTTTCGTTTCGCCCACTTTGGGGTATGTTAAAACAAATATTATTTATTAATGTTATTATTATTATTATTATTATTATTATTATCCCACTAGGCGTCAAATCTGCAAGAAAGTAGAAACCAATCTGTCAAAACAATTATTATTATTATTATTATTATTATTATTATTATTATTATTATTGTGATCAGGGGCCTATTACATAACAATTTACAAATTACAATTACAATTTACAAGTAAAACACTCCTTAAGAGTTTGCAGTAACTATGAAGACTGCTAACGGTAGCTTATTTACAAAAGAAACTCTTGACATGGTGATGTTTTGTTTGATATAAATATTATAATTAATTGATAATTTAAGAAAGAGAGATTGGAAATTTATCAATTGAAAAGAATATGAACACTTGTTTATTATTTCTATTGTATTGACATTAATAATTGTTATCAAACTAGCAACCATAGCCTTATTTATAGTGGCTATATTATACTGATACTGATACTGTAATAATAATAATAATAATTAATGAATGCCAAAGGATAAGTAGGTGATTAGGCAAAACGGAGAATCTGTCGAATATTTGCAACCGTTCCCAATATTATCCTTGGTAGAAACTGACTGTAAAACCTTTCTTTCCCTTAAACTCTTTTAATCCATATCTTTTCTACTATGATCTACGACTGAATTAGGACTATTATCCTTCGTAGTATATTATCTCGTATCTTAATTAGATATCAAAATTTTCAAATTAGGCTCAGAATACATGCTGAGAACTAAATTGGATAAAAAACTGAATGTCAAGCATCACAGCAGTAGAAAACCTCATTTCTGAAATATTGTTGAGTTTCTATTCTGGAAAGATTCCAAAATCTTTTGAAAGAATGCTACGAACGAATTTATGTTGAAGTGTTGAAGCCACCTCCGAGAATCGAACGAATTGTAAAGAAGGGCCTAAATTTGGCTTTAGTATTAGCCTATAATGCAACCTATATGTAGCCTACATCAGCGTTAGGCCTATACTTCTTTATTTATCTTTCTAAATGTATTGCATATTTATATTTTTGCTTGTATACAATTTCAACTTATCTATCTTTAAAGAAAAATGTAGCTTAGTAGCCTAATTGTTTAGTTTAGATAGATTTTAGAGTTGAGTTTGAGATAAAGAGTTCATGAAATTGTGTTGTATGTAATAAATTGAAATGAACGAATTTGAATTTGATAACTACAATTTTAATCTAGGGAATCAATTTTAATAAGGGAAGTGATAGCCGCGAGCCGTAGCAGGTATCTGTTCAATCAGAGAGACAAGCTGCGTTCTCGTAGGTCCTGTTCGTAACGGTGACCGATTAGATTGGCCAGCAAAAAAGACACTGTTCTCTGCTGTAAAATCACTTCCCGGTGGTTCGGAACCCACCTAAAACTGCAGGTCCATCTCATCAATCACTATCATCCAACTCATTACCCACGCACAGGTCTCAGACCTATGTGGGCTTCATCCTCAAAAAAAAAAAAAAAAAAATCTGTGATGTTTTCCATGATGAAATACGTGATGAACAATCTAATATCAAAACTGACACTGTATTTCAATTAAATATATGATTTTCCTGTAAAACCTCCAAACCCTGCAAACCAAAATAGGTTTGTCACACTCACATATCCCAACAAAAAATCACACACATTTTCCAAAAATCCGGATTTAACACAGCATTCAGAATAACAAACAACCTGAAAAACCAGCTCAAACAAAAGACATCTCACCTAACAAACAGCACAATTCACAAAATTCAACAAACCAGGAATATATAAGCTCAAATGCAGCACATGCCCCAAGTACTACATAGGACAAACAGGCAGATCAGTCAGCACAAGATACAAAGAACATATCAAAGCACTACGTTCCAATTCTGACTCAACATTTGCAGATTACTTAGGCCTAATCAACACTGGACATTCACACAAAAACATCCAAACTGACTTGGAAATCCTACACACACTTCAAAAAAGCCACAATCTAAATACACTGGAACAATACGAAATATTCAAACACCATAAATATGACAGAAAAAAGAACCAACTTACTCAATGACCAAACAGTTCAAATCCAACTCAATTTTCAATTATATAATGGCCGCTCATCCTAACCTCAACAATACATGGCCCCTGGCCGCCTGGCGGCAGGCTGACAAAGCTTCTCTTTAGAAGTGAAATGCATTCCTCCAGTATCTCCAGTAAAAGGGAGCGAAAATCGTAAATTTCATTGAAATACAGTGTCAGTTTTGATATTAGATTGTATAATTTTAACCTTCCACCTCAGGTTGTAAATGTTGAAGAGAAATTTAATAATATTTTACTTAATTATTAAAGAAGTCCTAAAGATTGATTAGCATGAGTATCAAAAATATTTTTTCTAGAAATTACCTGGAAAAAGCTTCACGACTAAAGTTGAATAGTTGAAATTTAATATGTTGACATTTACTACAATAAGTTAAGATCAGATAAATTCAAAGGGTCCATAACAAGAATGGTTGTTATGATCATGAGATTTATATTTTTCTATTTATTTTTCAAAATATGCAATGATATATTTGATCTTCCCGATTGCATATAGATTAAACTAGTCTGTATCAATGTTTGAAGAAAAATATAGTAACTGGAAATTCAATATTCAAAGTTCGAGATCACCTACTGTTGTAAATGCTGATATCAGCTTAAAATTCGAAACGCCTGTGTTTCGGTGTACCAAAGCAATATGCTCCACTTAATTTATTTTCTCATGATAGTCAGAGGCTTAAAAATGTTAAACAGATTTTATAGAGTTCAGATGAAAAGTTTTTAATATCGTGCTGTGTTTATTGTGATTGAAATAAACGATTTTGAATTTGATAGCTAAAACTCTAACCTTCTATGTAAAGGTTGAAGATGGTGAAGAAATACCTGAGTAATATAATATTGTACAACACTGAAGTAGAGTACTACTACAAATACTTTTAATTAAGTATATATTTATCACGACTAGAATGCAATATAAAAATACATTGTTTATGTTAGATAATATAAATTTACTGTGATGTTTCCCATGAGGAAATACTTGATGAACAATATAATATCAAGACTGACACTGTATTTCAAATTATGATTTACTCACTTAAACCGTGGTGGAATGAATCCAACTTCTAAGGAGAAACTTTATCAGCCTCTTCATCATGCTGATGAAGCTTTTCCTCAAAAGTGAAATGCATTTCTCCAGTTTAAGTGAGTAAATCAAAAATTGAATAGAAATTTAGTGTCAGTTTTGATATCTCATATACTCATGTTTTTATGTACTCTTATTTTATATTAATAATTAAAACTTAGGATGATAAAGTATTAGACTTTTATTTCAAATTATAATAAAGGTTTTCATTTGCGTGTAAACGTTAGTAGCAGTGTCCTAAAACTAGAGGGTCGGTCTAGGATGGGGGGTAATCATGTTAAGGGGGGTAAGCTCTAGACACTGTATAGTACACCGAAAGAGGAGAAGGAGGGGTTCTCTAACAATAATTCAAGACTTAAATCTACAGTTTATTCAAAAGGGTGGTTCAGGGGCACGCCCGGGAAAGTTTAAAAGAACAATCCATTATAAGCGATTCATCCATCTAACTTATTCTAACCCAAATTGTGTGTCAAATCTTTATCTAATTATTGCATCATTCTCAGTGGGAGATCCGAACTCTCGTGCTGAACATTTTTTGTACTTTTTAATTGCAATTTAAATGTTATGATTAACTATTCTCCTAACTTTGACGCAGACCTACTCAAAACTATTTTTGATCCTACACCTCACCTGATTGGGATACAATTTAGTACAGTACTTTAAAATGATTTTCAAAAGGAGAAGGAGGGGTTTTCTAACAGTTGTTAAAGACTTTATGTGGTTTGCTCATTCAAAAGGGGGTCCGGGGTACACTCCAGGAAATTTTTTTTAAATAATCCCTCAAAAGCCACATTTTCAGCGATTTAAGACGTCTGTTCTTCGTCGTTTAAAAAATTATTGCATCAGGGCTTGTTAAAATTCCAAAGTTTCTTTTGTTTCTGGGTCTTTGGGGGGAACTATCCCCCCCCATAGCTACGCCACTGCATATGTTATGTTATTATATTAAAAATTGAACTTAGAAAAATAAAATATTGGATTATTATTTCAAGTTATAGCGAAGAAAGATTTTAATTTGCTTGTTAGTAGGCTACTCCGATGTAATTTCTTCAGAATCTCATACTAACCTATTTTAGAAGGTCGGAGTTGAATTATCAAAAATGAAAAATGTTGCAATAAATGCTGAGAGCGACTGACGGGGATTCGTGTCAGCTAGAACTAATTTCTAAAACTAAGCACCGCACTTTCCCAGGGAAGATATCGAAATGTTTGAGAGTAAATGCTGAGAAGTACGTATTGAAAGGGAGGCCGAGCGTTGTGGGCTAGCTAGCTTTTTTCAATGGTGAATATTTTCAACCTGAGAAAGGAACAGATGCGTTCAATCGTTTGGAACGAGCAGCAAGAACACGAATAGAAGAAGATATGACGTTGCGGGAGGGAGTGTAGCATGAAAGATGATCGAGGTTTGAGTTTGAGTTGGAATCGGGGTGTAGATGGATGCATCGCGACAGGACATTAATTTCGAAAAGGAAGCACAAATCAGACGTCGCGACAATGGTCGACGTGTAAACAGGACTGAGCCAGGACTTGGAGGAGTAGTGGATAAGGGAGGAGGAGAAAGCAAGCTTTCTCCGACATCTGTACAACCTCACACGTCTAATGGACCGGGGAGGGCTGCCATTAATTTCAACATCAGGGATCTGTGGGGCGGCCTGGGCCCGAGCAAAGAAATGGATTTTGGAGCCCGCTTTTATTCCTGCTTCCTGATTGGGCTGTGCCGGCCGTGTTTTGTGAGGGGTGTGGTGGGGGGAGAGCTCGGACATTTTTCTCCTTTTTATTTATCGCTGCTATCGACCCCACCTGGGGTGCCCCTGTGGGTGCGGGCGCGTCTTTCTGCCTGTATGTGTGTGCGTGCTACAACTGAGGTTTTCAATCGATCAACCTACATCACAACTATGTATCATCGCGGCATCGCTGTCTACTTGATGTGTCCATTTAATTGTCGGATATCGTTCACCTTCTCCTCTATCCTATTAATATGCTTTGGATTATCATCATGCCCCACTCCATTCTACCTTCCTGCATTCATCCTTCATGCACGCACTCACGGTCTGCGTCGTAAATTTCACCTGCCATTCCACATTCTGGGCATCTGCAGCATCTTAGTAAATTATCAACTCGCTGTACATCTTTATAGGTGAGGAGAAGAGCTCTTCCCTCCCTACACCTCCCTCCGAGCGTATCACGTTCATCACAATTCGAATAATAGACGCCGACAAACCTTTTATACGGATATTTTATTACGTAACGATGAACAAAAAAAACAGTTTGCTTCAACGGTTATCGGGTGCCATCTCTCCTTTCTTTTTCTCAAGGCAATGATGACGGCCCACCCAAGTCGAAGCGTTTCTATCACGTTCCAAGGTGAACATCCGCGTTAGACACCAACCACCACACTATAAACGAGTTGTAAGCTTTGATAAACTAATAGTCGTGGCCAGGCCTCATCATTTATTGTCGAAATACAGCCATCTTCCATGTTTGTAAAGCCCCTCTGAATTATTTGATAAATTGATCGGTATATTCTCTAGCTAATAATCAGAGTCATCGTATAAAAATATTGTTTAGCATCGCTCATTCTTAAGGTCCAGGAAGTGGGAATGGATTACTTGAAAAATTGAGGGTCAAGTTTGAGAAGTTATTATGTGGTACAGATTAAACCACAAAAATAAGAGTCTATAATTTGTTCGTGCTGATAATGTTCACATGAGTCCAAGACTTGCGCTTGGGTAATGAGTGGATAAATAATAAGCGTATGGCTTTTATTGGTGGGGAGACCCTTACCATCAGATAGGATCAATTTCTACAAAGAATTCCAAGCATTACGAATTCGTAGGTATGACGCTTTAGTTCTAGGTGTTCCACATCGCTGGTTCTCCAGCATTAGTATTTAACTGCAATTGTTATTACTGCACATTACAATAATTGTAATGTGCAGATAAAAAATGGTAATAAATAATTATTATTTATTACCATTTTTTATCTATAAATGTTGACCATTTTTAGTAGAAGAGGTGTCAATTCTGCCGATTCACTCATCAGTGGCGTAACCTGGGGGGCAGTCTGGTGGGGGGGGGGGATGACCAATGATGTTATGTGGGTTTAGGGGGGGGGGGGTTAGGTAGGCTCTAGACACTATATGGTAGACATGAGAGGAGAAGGAGAGGTTCTGTAACAATAATTCAAGATTATAATGTATAGTTTATTCAAAAGGGGGTTCGGGGTACTCGCCCGGCAAATGTTTGAAAAATATCTTAGGGGCTGCCATATTAGACAATAGGCATGTATTATATACAGTTAGCAACGATGTTTGTTTTTATTAATCAATTTGAAAGTGTCAAGTATTGTATGTGCTATTAGTCGAATAAATTATTATTAATAATGCCTTCAATACCACATTTTAAGCGACACAAATTCATCCATTCTAAATAGCTTTTAAAAGGTGAAAGAGGGTTTTTTAAACAGTAATTCAGACTTTATGTAGTTTGTTCATTCAAAAGGGGGGGTCCAAATTACAATTTTTTTTAGAAAATAATCTCTCTAAAACCACATTTTCAGCGATTGAAGTTTGTAGGCCTTTTTTACTACTTTTTTGAAAAAATTATTGTCTCTCGGCTTGTTAAAATTCTAAAATTTATTTTATTTCTGGGTCTCTGAGGTGGAGGATCTCTCCCCCTCATCCCCTCCATAGTTACGCTACTGACTAACAATCATGTAAGAAATTTCAACTACAACTTGATAACGTGTAGAAAAAAGTTTGTAAGGTAAAAACAGAAGACAGTTTTGACAGGAAACATTGGAAAATTGAAATTGATCTAGTTGTCAATGAGTTAAATGAACTGGAACTCCAAGCTGCTCATCAATACTAGCAGGGAGTTCAGTTGAACAGCCTAAATCAAAGCTGGTTGGAACAATAAAAAACAATTGCAAACACAGAAAACAATGAATCATTATGGAGTAAGTGTTAAATTACTCGTTCAAGTTATGTGTTTTCCACTCGATGACCTGAATAATGACTGACAGCGAAACAGAATCAGGTGCTCAGCATTAGGCTATATCAAGAAAAACAATCCTGAGGAAGCTAGAACTTAAAAGACAATCAATCAGTCGGTCTAAACCAACTGGCAATCTTAAAGAATTATCTTAAAAATATACCGAATAAGTGGTCAGCTGTTCAATGCCTAAACGATTCAGGTAAAACACACGCTTCCAATTCCAATTTCAATTTAACAAGCAATGGCTAGTCTTAAAAGTAATAAATAAAATTTTAATTGAAGTCATAAATCTTTTTTATAGTTATTAATTTTTGTATATAGATTAGGCCTACACATAATCATTATTATTGGATAACGGTAAAACCATGCCATCCTCATCACAAGAATTTGAGCAAACAAATGAAAGTAGTGAATCTCCTGACACCGCTTTGTGAAAATAAACATAATTTTTACAGATTAAAAATGAGAAATTTAGAAATAAATGATAGTAGTAAGCTAAATAAGCATGATGAAAACTTTACTTTATGAATATCATTAAGAATTCTCCTCCCTCATATAAGAGGATTTTAATCTCAAATTCTATTTGAATTGGGGAAGTGATAGCCGCGAGCCGTAGCAGGTATCTGTTCAATCAGAGAGATAAGCTGCGTTCTCGTAGGTCCTGTTTGTAACGGTGACCGATTAGGCCAGCAAAAAAGACACTGTTCTCTGCTGTAAAATCACTTCCCGGTGGTTCGGAACCCACCTAAAACTGTACACTCATCAATCACCATCATCGAACTTATTACCCACGCACAGGTCTCAGACCTATGTGGGCTTCATCCTCAAAAAAAAAAAAAAAAAATTTGAAGTCCATTTTTAAATATGCATGCGCTTAGTGTTTCACAGTTTCAAAAACTACATTTTTGAGGTTAGACACGTGGAAATGATTTTAAATTATGAATAAACATTGTCTTAAAGGCTCACAATCATAAGCATGCCAAAATTGGTCAAATTTTCTTCAAGTTTATTCAAATACGCCCGTTAGTAAATTGAAAAATTGTAGTTTAAATGTAGTATAACCAATTTAGCGATATCCTATAATATAGGATTATATTATGTGCAATTATTTGCACGGTATGGTACAATTTTCAAATTTATTGGATGACAAATCATGAAAAGTCATCAAATTTATTCATGACAAAAACATATCGTTCGAAATTGTGGAACAAAACGCATATTTTCACCCCTAAATTGCCCGCGAGCTTCTAAATTTTAAAAACTATAATAGTAATAATTTATTCGACCAACAGAACATCTAAAGTATATCAACAATTTTCGGTCTGGATATTAATATACAAACAGTAATTACAACTATGTCGACTGTCTATTGTCTAATTATGGCAACCCCAACCCTAAGGTATTCCTGTGTGGGGCACCTTCTATCTTATATCATTTCTATAGAGAATGAAAAAGTACTAAAAACCTATAATAAATTAAAATAATAAATGTAGTCTAATATTATTTCATAAAGGAGCAAACCATAGAAATGAATCATGAAACTACAATATCCTACTTGCTAAAGCATGCGGAAAAAACATAAATGCCTGAGATAAAAAAAAAAAAAAACTAAAAAACCATAAATTGTTTAGAATTAATTGGAATATACAATATTAGTAGAATATTTATTACTAGAATATAACTGACTACACACCTGCTAGAAAATGTGGCCGTTTCGGCAAAGGTATGCCTCTTAATAGCCTACTAATTTATTTCTCATCATCATTACATTCTACTACATTTCAAATTGCATATTCTAGTCATCTAGTGCATCGTTTTCAGACAGATTTTTGTTTTATTCTATACATTTTTCATGTAACCATCAATATTTAAAAATGTCATGCTGTCAAATCTGGAGGATTTTTGGCCCCCTAAAGTCAATCACAGCCCAGAAACTTTCAATAAGTAGGGGGACTCTTTTTTAGGATATCTGGAGGGTGGCGTGGACTTTAATACAAACCCATTAAGCGTGGACTATCCTACGAAGTAAAATTCAATCGTGGACTTTCCTACGAGCTGTTACTTGTATCTGTTACTGTTATCTGTTCAGTAATGTAACTGTTACTGTTATTTGTATGGAGCAGGTGGGTGGATTTTCAAAATTCAAAATTCTTTATTGCCAAACTCTTGTAAATAACAATCAATCACACACAATTAATACATTTTTTTTTGCGCCATCAGCAAAGCATAGCTTGTTCGCTAACTATTTGTAGTGACACTTCTCACAAAGTAATTTTGGGTGGCATATCGTAATTTAGCAGTGCAAATTTCACAAGTGAACTTTCTTACAGACAATACACCATGTGCTAAAGTTCTATTCTGTTTGTTTTTTTTCTTTAGGATGAAGCCCACATAGGTCTGAGACCTGTGCGTGGTTAATGAGTTGGATGATGGTGATTGATGAGTTGGACCTACAGTTTTAGGTGGGTTCCGAACCACCGGGAAGTGATTTTCAGCAGAGAACAGTGTCTTTTTTGCTGGCCAATCTAATCGGTCACCGTTTCAAACAGGACCTACGAGAACGCAGCTTATCTATCTGATTGAACAGATACCTGCTACGGCTCGCGGCTATCACTTCCCTCAACTTCCCTGTTACTTTTTAACATGAGATAAATACTCAATGAGATAATCCTCTAATGTTGTCACCCTAAAAACAAATATACAATGAGGACTCTCATCCCTATCAAATTCTTAGTTATCTCAATACATCCCTTTACTTACATATTACATTCTGGTATCAAACGTCTAAAACTGGTTAAAAATTTAAGTTACAGTACTCAGTTTTGAAAACAAAACCCGAGTTATCAATTCACTTGAATCTCATTTTGAACGTTTCAAACGTTCAATTTTCAATGGACTGTGATGCGATTCAGAGTGATTTACAAGTAGCAGTTCGTAGGAAAGTCCACGGTTGAATTTTGCTTCATAGGAAGCCCACGCTTAATGGGTTTGTATTAAAGTCCACCGTATTAAAGTCCACGCCACCCTCTAGATATCCTAAAAAAGAGTCCCCCTACTTATCGAAAGTTTCTGGGCTGTGATGGACAGTTGTTCAGTGATGACCACTCAAGACTGCATTTCGATGGGTGACCGTGCTTCTGTGACTTGATGTATAAGCTGTAGTATCACTTACCCGTTGGATTGGAACCCACCTAAAATTGTAGGTTCACCGTGTTCTCCGTAACATGGCTCAATCGGCGAGGTGGAACTGCCCATAAGAGACTCCCCACCAATAAAGCGATCTAAGGGGGTGGCGCGATCTAAGTAGGCGTGAAATCTGCAAGAAACCAGCAATCTCTTTAAAAAAAAAAAACAATTCTTTTGACTTTATTCATTAAGTTTATTTGTATGATTTCATGTATTCATTTTTCGAATAATAAAACTGAGTTTGAATTGGAATTTATCCGATTTTCAAATAAGAGAACGATACGATACAGCCCTTACTCGTTTTGCACATAGTAGTCTAGCTTGTTGGACGTGACGTAAAATGGTCTATTTTTCACTTTTGGTGGAAGATCTATGTGAGCTAAAGAATTGTGACCACGACCTGTAAAGAGATTAAATTCAATAGACCTAATGTTGTGCTTCTTTCCCGAAAACGCAAGTCAGAATAGAAGGTATTAGTTACTATTTGCAAGAAGAGGTTTGAAAAAGGCACATTCACAGCGATGGTCCACAGAGATCACACTAAATCACTCACTGATCGCACAACTTTGGCAACAAAATGCTGCTGGCAATGTTCAATATAGAATATCGATCCACTTTGATCTTTGATCTAGCCTACAAAAGACGATGACTATCAATCCACCTGCATAGTGCAGCATTGTAGGTGTGCGCTCGAAGCACAAAGTAACAAAAGCGACCGCAAGAAGTTTCGCCTAGCAAGAATGGGAAAGACAGCGATCAAAACTTGACTCCCTGTGGTCAAGGTTCGCTCTTTGCTTGTTGTGACAAGTCGCTTATCCCGCCCGCAGCAAACTGTGTTCATCTTTCAGACGGGAAGCCGACCGCTTTGTAATGTCATGTCAAAATAGAGGCCGTTTCTTCAAAAGCTTTCTACAATTCGGTTTGACTTTTTCCGCTCAGGTAAAAAGAGGCGGGTACATCAATCGGGATCAGACCACACAGCATGACCCACAAATATTCAAAATCCTCGCATTTCCACTGAGCGCCTTTTAACAATGATGGTCACACATTTATTGATTCAATAGCTGCTGGTAGCCTATACTAACTCCTGGTTGCACAAACGTCCTATCATAATGATGATTCATTATCTGTTCCATTTTTATACCAGGCAACTATCCATCACATCATTCAGTAAAAAAATTAAGTTTAATATACATTATTTGGTATAAAAATGTTCTGTTATTCGAGCAATGATAGCTAGATTACAATACAGCCAACAGAGTCAACTAAAAATTCTAACTCCGAGACCAGCTGAGCGTGAAATATAATAATTATATAAATTAGTTAAAAAATTTGTTATGAATTGAGTAATGTAAATAAATCATATTGTTCTATGGTCTGGAGAATAAATAAGCTTTTAAAATTATGAAATACATGCATTTGTGACTTAGTTATTTGTAAATTGTGACTTAGTTTTTGTAAATTAGTTAAAAAATTTGCTATGAATTGAGTAATGTGAATAAATCATATTGTTCTATGGTTTGGAGAATAAATAAGCTTTTAAAATTATAAAATACATGCATTAGTGACTGGTATTGGCCATTAATATAAGGCTTGTTTTAGGTTAGGTTGAGTTATAACTAACTATTAGGTTGAGACTTGGTCTCCTAACTGTACCCTGCTTATATGTGTATGAAGCTACTTTATATGTAAAAACGAATGATATTAACCAAAATCTTGATGTACATGATTATAATACAAGACGCCGAGGAGATTATCACTTGGTGAGTCACAATAGTAGCTTATTCAAACAAAAACCTAGTTATATTGGTAGGAAATTCTACAACAAGCTACCGCAGTTTTTGAAGAGTCTTGAAAATATAGAAATATTTAAAAAACAATTGAAGAAATATTTAGTTGATAAAGCTTTTTACAGTGTACAAGAGTTCCTTTCACATCAAAATTAAGCCTCACCTCAACTAATTGGAAGTAATTATGGTATCTAGTGTAAAATATTGTTGATCTGACTTGTCTTATACTCCTTAACTGGAGTCTCCAAGACGTAATCTACAAAAAAAAAAAAAAAAAAAAAAATAACAAGATGGTGCATGTACGTGAATGATGGTACTACTTTTATACATTTTATACAATACTCTGTTCACGGAAAAGGGAAACGATGTTAACAATGATGCGCGTGAGAGAGCGTATCTTCGAACAAGAAGACCAATTCACAGCAGCCGATTCACAAATAACTACAGAAATACAATTAATGCGCAGTCTATGAGTGAGCCGGTAACTGTGACAGCGAATGCGATACTGAACCCAGTGTGAACTGGCAGAAATTAATCGATCGGTCTACAACTGATAAGAGTCATCACCCCACACAGCACAAGAATATCCCTGGCATATCCTGAGAATGTCCCATAGGGATGACAGGAATATCCTGAGGAGATCCCGTTGTGGGATATGAATATCCTCAGGATGTCCCTAGCACATGTGAATGTCCGCCAATATCCCTATCCTGGGGATATCCCTCTAGGATATTCTGGGGATATCTCTCTAAGATATTCTGGGGATATCTCTCTAGGATATTCTGGGGAAATCTCTCTAGGATATTCTGGGGATATCTGTCTAGGATATTCTGGAGATATCTCTCTAGGATATTCTGGGGAAATCACTCTAGGATATTCTGAGGATATCTCTCTAGGATATCCTGGGATATGCTAGGGTTGTCCTGAAGATATCATCTGGTCACACCTCCAGGATATACTAGTGATATCCCTTTAAGTATATTCTATCATATCCCAAGGATGACCTAAGAAAATCATGTGAGCACCCCATCAGGATATTCTAGCACTACACTTCTAGAATATCCAAGGGATATAGGACACGTTTCAAGAACTTTAATCGAAGTTTGAAGTTATTTAATATATATAGTGTTAATAAAGGTGATGGGAAATCCAAAAATGCAGCATATATGCAGGTGCAAGCCACAGATTAATGATTTATCTAGTGAAGTTGATTATAACTTTATAATAATGGCCGGTTTAGTTTGTCTTATTAAATTACTGAAATTATACAACATTTTATGTAGAAAATCAAATCAAGTGAATAAATGAAACTTTTATGTCTTGATTTACAAAAATAATGTATTGCAATAATTCGTTTCAAATCTTCCAGAAAAATTATTCATTTAATAAAATTTATAGAAAATTAAAATTTATTATTCCTTTAGAATAAAAAATATTCATTAATAAAAAATAATTGATCATCATCTGTAATGGGCGCTTCTGTTGCACCCGTCATCCCCAAATATCCTCGGTCGCAGGCCATTTGTTTTCTGGAAAAATAATAATAGATTGAAAAAACAATAATGTAACTGCCTATTAACATTGCCACTTTAAAATTTGTAAACATATGTGAATAACAATCATAATAGTGCAGTGTTAACAAAGGTCTGTTTTAATTAATAGAAATCATATACAAATTTGAAAACAATAATATCTACCAAGCCAGTTCCAGAGACATGCGCATGCACAGAACACTGTTGCTAATAAAAGTTATCTAAAAAATCTTCTAAACAAGTTGCTCAGAATCCGGATACTGCAATGAAGCATTGTTGTCATAAATGCTGGCATGTACAAATGCATGTATAAATGCTGCATGATTTACGTTTTGCAGAAATCTCATTACCATCACATTACAAAAAAAAAAAACGATTATAAAAATTAATAGTTCTGATGTACTATATAATTATTATATATGAATGAATAATTCATATTGAATTAATGAGTATATATTGTCAGGTCACTATCAAAAATCTTTTAAAAATGCCAATAACAGCTGGTCATTGTTTTTAAGGAATCAAAGATCAACATGAGAAATTTGAGTTTAGAAAATGTTTACTGACAACAGTGTTTTGTGCATGCGCAGTCCTCTGGAACAGGTTTAATAAATATGACTTTATGCTGATATTATCCAGGTCTAATTTGTATTTACACAAACATAACTTTATGCTGATATTATCCAGGTCTAATTGAAAAACATTTAAAAACAATTATTTATGGAAATGAATATTTTTTATATTATATAAATACAATCAAAAAAGCTATTTTATTCAATATAAACAGCTGAGTACCCGGAACCAAACATATGTAAGCACTTGAACAATTCTCCACAAAACTACTTGTGTGCGCAGCTATATGACCATGCTGATGTGTAGAAATTCCGTTAAACAACGATCGCCGCCACTCAAAAGGCACGCACCGCTTTAAAGACAATTGAGCGTCCATGTGGTGTCTGGCCCAATGTGCCCTTTTGTTGCACCCTGCGAGGGCGAACCCCATTTTAAATTTAAAAGCCAGAAAACACAATTATTCATCAGCATGATGCAATGAACCAGATAAGTATAGTCGACTGATATAACTTTTAATCCATATATTTACAGTTACATTTCCCACATTTGAAACTTTTGTCTGTGATGTTTTTCATGACGAAATACTTAATGAACAATCTAATATTAAAACTGACACTGTATTTAACTTTTAAATAATGTTTTACTCACATATATTGGAGATGCTTGAGAAATGCATTTCACTTCTGAAAAGAAGCTTCGTCAGCCTGCCGCCAGGGGTCATGCTTTGTTGAGGTTAGGATGAGCGGCCATTATGTATTTGAAAATTGCGTTTGATTTTAATTGTGTTTGGTCGTTGAGTAAGTTTGTTCTATCTTGTTTATGGTGTTTGAATATTTCATATTGTTCCAGTTTATTTAGTTTGTGGCTTTTTTGGAATGTGTGTAGGATTTCTAAGTCAGTTTGGATGTTATTGTGTGAGTGCCCAGTGTTGATTAAGTGATCTGCAAATGTTGAGTCAGAGTTGGAATGTAGTGCTTTGATGTGCTCTTTATATCTTATGTTGAATGATCTGCCTGTTTGTCCTATGTAGTACTTGGGGTGTTGCATTTGAGCTCCAAAACCTGCAAACCAAAACAGATTTGTCACACTCACATAGCTCAACAAAAATCACACAAAATAGCTTACATCTTCCAAAAATCCGGATTTAACACAGCATTCAGAACAACAAACAACCTGAAACACCAGATCCAACAAAAAACAGCTCACCTAACAAACAGCACAATTCACAAATTCAACAAACCAGGCATATATAAGCTCAAATGCAACACATGCCCCAAGTACTACATAGGACAAACAGGCAGATCATTCAACATAAGATATAAAGAGCACATCAAAGCACTACATTCCAACTCTGACTCAACATTTGCAGATCACTTAATCAACACTGGGCACTCACACAATAACATCCAAACTGACTTAGAAATTCTACACACATTCCAAAAAAGCCACAAACTAAATACACTGGAACAATATGAAATATTCAAACACCATAAACAAGATAGAACAAACTTACTCAACGACCAAACACAATTAAAATCAAACGCAATTTTCAAATACATAATGGCCGCTCATCCTAACCTCAACAAAGCATGACCCCTGGCGGCAGGCTGACGAAGCTTCTTTTCAGAAGTGAAATGCATTTCTCAAGCATCTCCAATATATGTGAGTAAAACATTATTTAAAAGTTAAATACAGTGACAGTTTTAATATTAGTTTGAAACTTTCTTTATTGTTTATGTGATCGAATTAAGTGAATTCAAGAGCAGAGTGAGTTTGCAATTATGAAGTGATCCATATAGAGTGGGATTATAATATTTCAATATTTTGTCTGCACTTTCAAGGTGGATCAAAATCACTATAACATCAACTACATATTTAAAGCATCAACTTACTTTGTTTCTCTATCCTTTCTCTCCTTAGCCTTTGATAGCCCTTTCTTTATGGTCATCTCCATCTCAGCGTTTGTTGCATTTTTAACTGTTACCTATATTGTGTCTAAAAGCCAAAATAAAAAAGAATAGTAAAAAATAAAATAAAAATGTTCTATTGAAACAATAGAATGTTATCAAAATTTAAAATTGGTAATGATGACTTATGAACAGAGTAAAAAAAATTTATCACTCTCCACATGCATTCCAGTAATAATTTCTGTCATTTGAATGACACTAGTAGATACTCAGTGTTGAAAAAATATTTTTCCCTTTAGCGCCAAACCAGCTATTACTGCAAACTTCATTGCTTATTTAGATAAGGCTCAAAATCCAAATTTTTTTATTCAGCCATTGAACATATAAATTTAATAGGTCATGTAAAAATCAATATCACAAAAATCAAGTTAAAGCATAAAGTCGCAAGCATACAAAGCACAAAATCACACAAGCAATAATACAATCCCAATTTTACAATCATATAAAAGCACAAATCATATCATACAAAAGCATAATCATAAGTCATGCCCAATAGTAGAGGCGAAGTGATTGGCTGGATGTGAAGGGATTGGATATTGAGAGTAATTGGCAGAAGATTGTACAATATTTGTTTCATGTTCATGCCACATAATTTAGTGAACAATTTAATATCAAAACTGACACCGTATTTCAGATATATATTTTTCACTCACCTTTATACTAGAGATACTGGAGGGTTGCATTTCACTTCTAAAGAGAAGCTTTGTCAGCAGCCTGACGTCATGGAAAACATCACAGATTATTTAGTGAATTCTTTCACCTGCAAATAAATTAAAACTGGAAATTATGAAATTCAAATGTTACTTCATAAAAATGAGATTTTATCGTAAATAGGAGTGTCACATAGGCTAAAGCACCAAACCATGTTGTTAATTAATTGAAGTGGTTCTAATCTGTGGAAATTTGATACTGGGGAAGTGATATGGGAGCCGTGTGGCGTGGCTTGTATCTGTTCAGATAAGATAAGCACCTCAAGCCCCCCTCACTCTAAGTGCCTGCATGGAACTTATTATTATATAGGCCACTGCACTGCTAATTATTAATACTGCTATGAGAAGACTTTTATAATAATGACCAGATTTTAGAAAGGCTTGAGGTGAATCAACCTAATTGGCAGAATTCAAAAGAGTTAGCCTACGCCAAACCCATGTTAGGTACGGTAATTCAATAATAAATTAGAGTAGGAAAATAGCTACTCAGTATTTACCTATAAGCTATCATCATAGAAAATTTTCGTAGGTTTCAATCAACTTCATAAATCACATAATAGACTATTAGAAATTCCAACCTTACACATAGCCTAAATTGTATCTAGGCAAGAGATCTACATTGCATTCCATGTCTAGCTAAAATTAAACAAAGTAGAGGACAGTAATGTTTGCACTTACCTAGAAATGTTTCGGTTGTAGTCTCGTTGACGATTGAACAACAAATTAGGCTACAAGTTTTCTTGATAAAAATCTATGATAAATAATAAACAAACCAAAAACAATCAGCAAGCAGCGATTTGACGCCAGAGTCAGAAAACGATTTTTCCACAAAATTAACGAACTCACTCAAGGATGACAATATAACAAACGTAATTAATTCATTACTAACGAATTAATTTGCTTAGGCCTACTGTTACTGCACCTATATTCTCTTAAATAAAATAGTTTTATATTTACTCTGATTCATTTTTCTTCTGTATATTAAATAATATTAACTACATTGTATTTGTGATAATTACAATCACATCTAGCAGGATTATAAAGTTCAAGTTTGGCAATACTGCTGATATGTTAATGGGATATGCTGAGAATATCCCTGGGATATGACCGTTGAAATGATGAATGATACGTTATAGATTTCCTACGCATGTCCCTAGGATATGACCGTCACATGACAAATTAATGCAACATTTAATGTTTGAATTCTTATTTGACCAATTTCCTTATTAACAAGGTGAAATTAAGATTGTATGGTCATTTTCTACATTACTGTAAACCTTAAACGTTCATGTTGAGATTTTTCTTTTTCAATATCCTGAGGATATCCTAAAGATATCCCAAAATGCCATGTCCCTGTGGGATATTTGGGGATCAGTGTGGGATATCCTGAGGATATTCTGTGCTATGTGGGACTTTTTCACTCACACAAACGCAAACATTGTTTTGGTTTGTCTATCGTTTGCCTGAACAGAGTATAGGTATCTGTTCCACATTTGATATATACAGATCATACGAATGCTAGCATGTATATAGGTATAATCATATGCTTTCACATAGCAGCTTGATATAAAAGTGGAACGGATAATGAACCATCATCATGGGGATTGATTTCCACCCCCCCCCCCCTCCCACCAAGTATACCTAGAAAAAAAAAAATTTGGAGTTTTAAGAAGCCCTGAAACAATAATTTTTGACAAGAGAGACGTCTTGAATCGCTGAAAATGTGGTTTTAGAGGAATTATTTTCAAAAGGATTTCCGGGTGAGTACCACAATATGAATCTAAAATTTACTGATAAGATAAATTTTGAGATTCTTCCATCACCGATAACGTCTTGGAGACTCCAGTTAAGGAGTATAAGACAAGTCAGGTCAACAATAATTATACAATCGTATACCCTAGTTATCATAATTACTATACAAATTATTTTAGGTGAGGCTTAATTTTGATGTGAAAGGAACTCTTGTACACTATAAAAAACTTTATCGACTAAATATTTTTTCAATTGTGTTTACAATATTCCTATATTTCCAAGATTTTAAAAACTGCGGTAGCTTGTTGTAGAGTTTCCTACCAATATAAATAGGTTTTTGTTTGAATAAGCTACTACTGTGACTCACCAAGTGATAATCTCCTCGGCTTCTTGTATTTTAATCGTGTACGTCAAGATTTTGGTTATATCCTTTTTACATAGTGGTAAGGAGGGTAAAAGGATGATATCCTGTGGAAGAGAGCTGCACTCTGGGGAAGCTGGTATGTGAAATAAAGTATCAAATTGCTCTCCGGTGGTGTAATTTTGGAAAATAAGCAAAAATGGCTCAAAAACTTGTTTTTTCAAGTTTGGAGTGGAAAAACTTATTGATTGTACAATTGACATGTAGTTTTTTCTAACTGTATAAACTTGTAGAGAATTTAATTTTCAAAAAAATGTCCAATAACTTGATGGTTGAACACATCTTCATAAAACTGGGACTTTAATGAATCATTCATCACCAACTTGTCATGGGCGTAGCCATGTCCCGGACCGCTTCCCTTGGCGACGACTCAAGCTCTAGATAGCATTCACTTGAACCCAAAATTAGAATAGAGGATAAATAGTTGGATTTGGGTTCAGAAACACTCAAGAACTCAAAAAAGACTGTTCTCTGCTGTAAAATTACTTCCTTGTGGTTCGGAACCCACCTAAAACTATAATAATAATAATTTTTATTCGACCAACAGAACATCCACAGTACATCAACAATTTTCTGTCTGGATATTAATATAGGAACAGTAATTACAACTATGTCGACTATACAATGAACTGCCTATTGTCTAATTACGGCAACCCCGAAGGTATTCCTGTAGGTTCAACTCATCAATCACCATCATCCAATTCATTAACCAACGCACAAGCTTCATCCTAAAAAATGCGACTTTAGAGAGTTATTTTTCAAATTATTTCCGCGGAAAAGCCCCGGACCCATCCTCCCACCCCCCCCCCCCTTAAAAGATACGAGAGAGTCATATTATATTAGTCACCTTAATACTTTGAGGTATGGGTCTAGAGTCCATATACAAATCGGTTTAATTGTGCGTACATGTTTGAAATTCGATGTGAATTAGGTATGTGTGACAAGCAGGGCTCTATTTAAGGGGGTTCCCCGGGTCTGAACCCTTCCCCTATTGGTAATGACTGAAGCAATTCATTTTACTCATAATTCAAAAATCGAAGGATTTATGTCTAGAAGCGCTTAATATGCTGTTTTAGAGGGGTTAAATTTACAGGGGTAAATTGGAATACATTATTCACAGGATATATCTGCAACATGATAAGTAGTAAAAGTTATAGAACTAATTTATTGATTAAGTTTGCGGAAAGTAAGTCAAAAAGAGATTTTTCGAGAAATTTCAAGACATTAGATTAGAATATTATTTATGGATTTACATACATTTATAGACATTAGATTTCAATATTATTTTATTGAAAAAAAAATTATATTTTTAGTGTATTTTCCGCGAAGTCAGAATAGTATCTGAGATAAAATAATATTATCTTTGGTGGTGGAGGGGTATCTTGCTGACATGAGAAATTTCTGGCTACATGCATCTAACCCGCATATGTATGAGAAATTTATGTATATAAATGAAGCAGTAATCCAAGACAGGTAAACTAAAATTTTCGATCCAGGAACCTGCTGTGTAGCAGTTTATGAATTTAAATAACAATCCACAAGTGAAAAGATATCTACGATGTTTGGCATGACGAAATAATTATCATAATTATTGTATTTATCTAGTACTAAATCCATACATTTCATTATATTAAATTAATCTTGTCTTAATTTAATATTAGAACTGACACCGTTCATGTACGAGAATTATATTCGTATATTAGAATTATCTTTTTAAACTGTTTACAATTTAATTCCAGTTTACAGTGGCAGTTTTGATATTTTATTGAAAACTCAAATACGATTTTGCAGTCTAACTACAAACTATTAGTTGTACTAATAGAATTCTTCTGTAAATTGGCGGCTCTGGTAGCGCAATTGGTTGGAGCGCTTGTCTGTGATAATATAAGGCTCTGGCTGGCTTCGTTTCCTTGGGTTGGAATCTCTTTCAGCCATGGATGTTTCTCATCATTCATCCATTCACTTCATCACCCACGCAAAAGTATTCAATTTCATATGGTATCATCAGCAATAAAAAAAATGTTATAGAAATATCACAATAAAACATCATTTCACAATACATCGTGAGCGTCAAAAGATATAATAAAAATAATATCACTATAATCAATGTTACAAAATTCTGATACACTATAAAACACTCATCCTCTGATATCAATTTGATTATAGTTTTAAACTGAGTGCTGGAAAGATTTTTAATGGGTACAGGTTACAAGCAGTGAATTACATAATTTCTTGGAGGCAGTTGCGTAACTAGAGCTGACTTAGGCTATGGGGCGGGTTTAACCCCCCCCCCCCCCCACGTCAACCACTCTTACATATTATATATTCCCAAAAATTCACAGAATATAGATATAATATACATTGTATATTATGCAATATTCATATAGGGTAAAGAAAACAGAAGCTGACCCCCCCCTCCCCACCAAGTAACAGATAGATATTCATATTTTTTCTTATTATTAAGACCATACGCACTGTTGTAGTTCTTCCTTGAGCATGGATTAAGACCTACTCATTGATTTCAATTGTTTGCAGTAAAGAAAAAATGTGGTATATTAAAAAAAAATTGCTGTGCATACTCCAGTTAATGGAAAATTCCAGTGTTCCTGAGATAAATATTTGAAGGAATTTTGAAGTGCAATGTAGTAAACAGTTTTTATAGTCTTTACTTCAATGGTATTTCCACCCAATCCTTATTCATGAGATGATCTTATTCAATTCACTTTAAATTCGCTTTGAGAATTCAGATTTTATTTCATTTATTGAATGAATTTATGAAAAATTTCCTTTTTTTTGTTTATTTGTTTTTTATTTCTTGGACTATATTGTTAGGTCTTTTTCAAAAAGAAGAAAATAAACAAATTATTTGATTACAATGAGCACTCTAAGCTATTATTATTGATTTTCAAATTTCTCTACTATGTTTATTAATATATTATTATAGTATATTTTTTATATTATCATTTTATTAAATTATTGTTAATATCTCCAGTGTGTGTTGTATTATGTTTTCCATGTATTATTACCATTTGACATATAAAAACAAATTAGCTCATTCATTACCTGACACGGATGTCAGCTACTGGTGTCAAGGTATGTCAGCTACTGGAGGTGACAAAAATAGGGGAGTCAGCTATTGGTGTAGATGTTAAGTGATTTTGAAATCAAAATTTCAAGTTGAAATTTGTATCCAAATTGATTCTAATTTCAATTAGTTCTTCAAAAGACTTGAATAAATTGATTCTAAACACTTTTTTATTAATCCATACAATAGATCCAAAGTTAATAGATAATATTCATTAATTAACTCATTAAGGTGTCAGCTACTGGTTCCTTTACCCTATTTTCAAATTAAATAAATAATATTTCAAATTGTTATTATTTAAAATTATTTTTTACAATTTTTTTAAATTTCTTTCATGCAATTGTGGGGGGGGGGGGTTACGTCCCCAATAAACCCCCTCATTACGCCTATGCTTGGAGGTAAACAGCCAACGTTTTTGATATCTAGTACAGTGGTAGAAACTCCATTCTAAGATCATTTCCATGTCTTGTATTATAGCTATGAACATAACTATTAATTTGCAATTGAGCTTTATTGAGAAGTACATGAAGCAGCAAACTTAATACATAAATTGATGGAAAAGTCAACAAACATAGCTTTCTAAAAAAGGGCTTCCAATGAGCTCTTAGCAGTGCATTCAGAATAATCCTTATGCTCTTTTTTGCAGTCTGAATATATTAATACATCTTGAGCTGTTACCCCATATGATAGAAGACAGTATATTTGAGCATAATAAACATTTAAAAAACATCTGTAACTGCTCCTCGTAGTCTTCATAAAAAATATAAATCTTAAGACAACTTCTTATTCAATGACTCAGAAAGTGCAGGCGAATTTAATCTTGTGTCGATATGTATGCCTAAATGATCTATTCTGTTTCTTGATTTTATTGTGGTTTATAACTAGCTGAGCACCAATCAGGAACAAAATTAGCTGTAAAACTTTCAGGAGGCTCCCATGCAATTCATATTTCCAACAAGAGACAAACTGAATTGCCGCCAGTCCCAGTGATGCAGTTTTTATCCTTGAAAGGAGACTGGTTCTAGCTGTCTCTTAACTGTCATTTCCAAGTCAAATTATTTTGCTCTGTCAATCACAGATGTAATGGTGCTTGGATAATCGGGTGACTTTTGTTATCTGAACGACACAAAATGCAGGTTTAATTATTTAGTGGGATGAAAGACAAGTGAGAAGCCTCCAGTGTTGTGCTGGTTTCATAGATAAGAATCGGTTTAGTGACAAGTTTAGTTTGGGGGAAAAATGTGTGACGAATTGGTTTGATACATCTAGAGATCAGTGTCTTTGGGATGAATGTTTGTTTGTGCTTGTTTCTGATGCTTTGTGATGTTGGGTCTCGATGTGGTTTCGCACGACCGTAACTCACAAAGCGGGCTGCGGCTACAAGCTACAATGTTTTGAGTGCAATTTAGTCAGCCGTGTTAGGTGGTTGGGCTGTGAGGGACTCGATTGTATTTTGTAGCTTTTGTGTCGATTTGGAAACGGCGAAGGGCATGACGAGGACTTGCGAGTAGAAAAAGCACTCGACAACAAAGGCCAACATCGAAAAGGAAAGGCAAGGGCGAAGTTAGGTGTCGCGAAGGAAGACAACCCCCTGCTGCTGGGCGAGCACGCTCCATTCTCCTTTGTTTACCCCTCGGCAATCGCTTCACCATTAGTGTTAACGTTGGGAGAACGATCAACTTGCCTTTCTCACCTGATTTCCGATCTCTGACCACCATCAATCTGCTTTGATTATATACAGACAACTAGTAACGACACTTTCTTGTAGAAACGAAAACAACTACAGTAACATTCCCCGGCGAGCAATAGCATAACTAAAGTTCTAGACCTATTCGACTCGGCTCGTAATCGTAATGATCTTTCTCGTCAAGCACTGAACTAAATTACCTGTGCCATTGTGTAGCCAAGTAATTCTTGTTGCCAAACACCGAGTTTATTGCTCTACTATAAAGTTTTTCTCTATTTTAAAGGCCTAATTTTAGAATTTTTGGGGTGTTGCACCATCATAATTTATAATTACACCTACCCAACAAAGAGTGCGGTCGATTTTTAACTTCCAAGAATAATATTTGATCTAATGAAAAGAAAAAGGAGAATAGGAATTATTTGTAACATTGATGCTATGGAATCATGTAGATCAGCTTTTTGTGAACAAAATATTGTGAAAATACCTGCGCATTTATCTACTAGAATTTATGATGTTGAAGATCCATCTTGTTTCCACTAATATGTATTATAAACTTCAAAAACACTTTTAAATGGAAATTGACTCACGTTATGGCATGACGGCCGTTTCGCTCTGTTGTCTAGAGCATCATCAGACGACCCACAGTACCCACAGGTACAGACAACAGAGCAAAACGGCCGTCACGCCATAACGTGAGTCAATTTCCATTTAAAAGTGTTTTTGAAGTTTATAATACTAGAATTTAGTATATGTTAAACAAAAAAACAAAATATTGCCAATGCGATACCCATTCAAACTCTCAAAATTTTAGTACAAGGAATAGGGAAAATTTAACACTATCTGCTATTGTTAGTTCGCTTAAGAAAAACTTACAAAAGACACTAATTTTTGTTCCATAACGATCTGCGTTGTTAATATTACTTTTTGTCCTAAATTTCACTTTAACGATTTGCAGTCAGTTTTATATTGTGAATGGATTACGTTGGATAGACGATTGACCTGGACTCCATACATTGAAAAAATATGTAGTAAAATTTCATCTGGGGTATTTGTCCTGCGACAGCTCGCTAGATTGAATGACAAAAAGTTACTTTTTACAGCTTACCATGGGCTCTTACTGTCACATATTAGGTATGCTATCTTAGTATGGGGTAATTCATCAAAACAAAATCTTGATAGGGTGTTTAAGATCCAAAAGAAAGCGGTTAGGTGTATAGAAAGAGTAAATAGATTAGATTCATGTAGGCCGTTGTTCAAGAGACTTGGTCTCCTAACTGTACCCTGCTTATATGTGTATGAAGCTACTTTATATGTAAAAACGAATGATATTAACCAAAATCTTGATGTACATGATTATAATACAAGAAGCCGAGGAGATTATCACTTGGTGAGTCACAATAGTAGCTTATTCAAACAAAAACCTAGTTATATTGGTAGGAAATTCTACAACAAGCTACCGCAGTTTTTGAAGAGTCTTGAAAATATAGAAATATTTAAAAAACAACTGAAGAAATAGTTAGTTGATAAAGCTTTTTATAGTGTACAAGAGTTCCTTTCACATCAAAATTAAGCCTCACCTCAACTAATTGAAGTAACTATGGTATCTAGTGTATAATATTGTTGATCTGACTTGTCTTATACTCCTTAACTGGAGTCTCCAAGACGTAATCTACAAAAAAAAAAGTATTAAAATAAATGTACTCACATTCGGCCGAACGTTTTCGAGGTATTGAATCTCATCTTCAAGGCATCCTAGATCGGCGATGTTCGTTTGTTGGTTAGATGAATTGTGGTTTTTGTATAATGTGGTCAAAACGTTTGTGTGATTTAAAATTAAATTGTTCATTGAGAATGTTTTGTTTATTGTGTGTGGTGTGTTTGTAAATTTCAAATTGTTCCAAGAGGTGTTGAGTTCGTTTCTTTTAGATTTTATATATAGAATGTGCAGGTTGGTAGTGATGCCGGTAAAAGTGTGTCCAGTTTGAATGATATGGTCTGCAAAAGTCGATTCGGTTTTTGTATGTGAGGCTTGTAAATGTTCTTTGTAACGTTGTTTGAATGTGCGGCCTGTTTGTCCTATGTAAAATTTGTTATAATCAGAGTAGTTTAGTTTGTGTTCCCTGGGATATCGTATTTGTTTGTGAACAGGATGGTTTTGGGTGCAAGTGCATTTTTTATTTTGATTTTTGTTCTGAATGCGATGGTGTGGCTGGCATATTTTTTGATGATTTTGGCTAGTCTGTTTGATTGTGGATTAATGTATGTCATTGTGTCATTGTGTAGGTTAACTTGAAAAAACAAAATATATTACTTTTTCTCCAAAAGCTGCAGGTCAACCAAATGATTTATTTATTTTATTTTTTTTTTGTAGATTACGTCTTGGAGACTCCAGTCAAGGAGTATAAGACAAGTCAGATCAACAATATTATACACTAGATACCATAATTACTTCAATTAGTTGAGGTGTGGCTTAATTTTGATGTGAAAGGAACTCTTGTACACTATAAAAAGCTTTATGAACTAAATATTTCTTCAATTGTTTTTTAAATATTTCTATATTTTCAATACTCTTCAAAAACTGCGGTAGCTTGTTGTAGAATTTCCTACCAATATAACTAGGTTTTTGTTTGAATAAGCTACTATTGTGACTCACCAAGTGATAATCTCCTCGGCTTCTTGTATTATAATTATGTACATCAAGATTTTGGTTAATATCATTCGTTTTTACATATAAAGTAGCTTCATACACATATAAGAAGGGTACAGTTAGGAGACCAAGTCTCTTGAACAACATGACAATTGAAAATGCATGATTCACACTGTGCATCAAATACTATGATTGTTTGTGCCAAAAAATTGAAAAGGTTATTTCTATAAAATATCTGGGAATTATGGTCGATAGACATTTGAAATAGGATTCTCATATGAACTATTCATCTTCTAAACTTAAATTTTTAATCTATAATTTTTACAAAATTAATCAACTGAAGAACTTAAATATAAAACGATCGATTTATTTTGCTTATGCCCATTCTTTATTTCAGTATGCTATTGAAGCATGGGGTGGTGCGTTTGATTGTCATTTTAATAAAATATTTACTTTGCAAAAACATCTTATAAGGGCAGCATTGGGTAGACCGAGGAGATACCCAAGTAGAAAAAATTTTGAAGAATTTGATGTGCCCACACTTAGGCAGGTGTTTGTAATAATGATTGTTTTGCACCTAAATAAAAATGTAAATAATTTGGAAACCAGGATAATACCCTATCAAACGCGTCCGGCAGTATCAAGTTTTTTTAATATAGATTTTATAAGATTAATGGTTTGCAGAAAAGTTACTAAAGTTTTTCTAAAGGAAATAACTATATGGGTTCAACAAAATATTTATTCCACGCTACCTAAATTTTAATATTATCATTATTTTAATTATTATAGACTTAGTTTTTCAGTAAAATCGATTGCAGGCATTGAATTGGTGTCACAAGCTAATTTTTTTTGGTAATTTTACGGTATAATAATACAGGGTTTGAACTAAACAAAAACCTGTAATTAACATTGTCCTTTTTGTAATTATGGGTATTGTTTTAATATTTTGATTGTTTCTGTTCTTAAGTTATGGAAGAATTATATCTGTTTATTTTGTTTTTATATATTTTTAAAGAGTATATGTTATTGAATTGTATTTCAGTGAATATTTCTTTTGCTGTGTTTTTCGATTGTTTTACAATGAAAGGATGAGAATTGTGTGTTTTTTAGTTTTGTCACCTCATGGAGATACTTTAACATCTTTATTACTTTACCTTTAAATTCATTATTGATTTCTCTCATTTCACGAGCTTTCTATGTTTAGCTAGCGCTCAAGTATTTACTTTGCTGGCTGTGCCAATACACTTTATATTGTGAATTTCTTATATTTGTATTTTGGCGAAAAAAAAATATTGTGATGTATTTTTTGTCGGTGGTGTTGGTGTTTTGTTTATTGGTTGTTATTTTATGATTGAGTTTGTCAATTAGGTCGTGTTTGTAGCCGTTTTCTTGTGCTAGGTATTTTATTGTGTTTAGTTCAGAGTTGTAATTGTCGGTGGATAGTGGTGAGTACCTCAAATCACCCTTTTGAATAAACTATGCATTGGAGTCTTGAATTATAGTTAGAGAACCCCTCCTTCACCTCTCCTACCCCTCCTCCATTATATCATCGGTCATTCCCTCATACTGACCCTCTAGTTATGCAACTGTTCTACTCTAATCTATTCTTTTCACATCTGATCGTCAACAATTAAGCATTCTATGTTATATCAATATTTGAGTAAGTTAAAATGAATTACTGTATATTAGCATTTTGCTTATTGGTAGTCGCAGATAAAATAATGTATGCAGCGATTGTATTCAGCCCTCAAGCCAGTCGCCACATGATTAGGACACTCGATTTGTTCGTTTTGCCCTGAATTAAATATCACTTCTGGCTTAGAGTCGATTGAACAGTCCTAATACAGACGTTACATAAATTACTATTATTGAAAATTAATTTTAAAAGCCCACGAGGTTTTCAATAACATTTCAACAACAAAATTTATTTACAATCTAATATTAAAACTGACACTGTATTTCACTTTTAAATAATGTTTTACTCACATATATTGGAGATGCTTGAGGAATGCATTTCACTTCTTAACAGAAGCTTCGTCAGCCTGAAATGCATTCCTCAAGCATCTCCAATATATGTGAGTAAAACATTATTTAAAAGTGAAATACAGTGTCAGTTTTAATATTAGATTGTTCATTAAGTATTTCGTCATGGAAAACATCACAGAAAATTTATTTGCTGTAATAAGTTATAAAAATCTGTGATTGATTTCCTTAAATCTCTGTATTTAATTCAAATAATTCCTAAAATTTGAAGGGGTTAAACTGAAGAGAAATAAGAGTTTATGAAAGTATATATATGAAAAAAATAGGAAGATTTTAAAAAAGAAATAGGTCTTTATAATAAAGAGGGTTTACAACTTTTAGAAAATCCGGTTTTTGTTAATTAAACTGGTTTCAACAAAAATGTTAGCTATCTGTGGAAATGCATAACCATGTTAAAATATTTAGCAGTTTTGGTGATAAGTTGATCAACTGATCAATCCTATCGACAGGCTGAATTAATAGAAATCGATTTTCACGTTTGATGGATTCTCAAGTGCTGAAGCTGAGAAAAGTTCATTTCAAGTTGAAAAAACAAGAACTAGAAAACTCCATTAGGTGGGTTGATTTTACGGAGAATACATGACATTCTTTCAGACTCAAATAAATTCTGTTGAAAAGTTGAAATGAAATAATGATTTGGGATTTTTTTGGTTTCTCATGTTTAGTAGAACTACAAGTTTAAACAACCTACTGGGAGAAACTTTTGTTACAGCCTTGTGTGATTGAAGGGTTTTCCATCTAGAGTTAATATGACTTTGGAATATATGATCAACATCTCATTTATTAAAAAAAAAACCTAGAAAAAACCTTACTGTTTAATAGGTAGCTTACACATATCAACGTTTTGAGAGTTAACTTCTTATGAGAGTTCGGCTTCTTATTTTAGATGTTTATTAATATTGCAACAGTTTTCCACTGTGGGCTCTGGGATTTATTTGCAATAAATACGACTATTGCAAAATGAGTAGCATTACTTCAGCAATAGCACTACTATTAATACGACTAGTACAAACATGTATTGATTAACACTAATAAATCACAAATGAACTGAATCTGATAACTACTATGGCACAAGCTTACTAATTAAGAACACAACTAAGAAATTAACAGTAATTATAATAAATTGATCAACAAAATCAAATAATCTACAATGAACAGTTTTCTAATAATCTAATTGAAATTTCAATTCTAATAACAATTACAGATCGTTTAACACTTCTAATTATTAAATCTCAACAGTTAACTCTTCTGGTTAACAGTTCTATTACACAATTATAGATCTTTAGCACTACTATTAATCAAATTTCGTCAGTTAACAGTTCTCTTATCTTATCAAAGTAACCTTATTTTTAAGTATAGAAACGGCTTTATATTGCGTAACTGAGACGTTCTTGGCAAAAGAAGCTTATGCGGATCTGCATAGTTTTAAAAATCCAACTTTTTGCTGGTTTTAAAATTTTTGTCCGCCATCTTGGATCCATTTTTAAATGGGATGGTGGTCATATGTCACATCATTTCAGTGTGAAATTTCAAGAAAAAACATTATTGGGCCGTATTGGAGAATTTTTTAAAAAAATGTAAAAAACAATTTGAAAAAATAAAAATTTAAAGGATTATTTATTTAATTTGAAGCTGGGGTAAAGGAACCAGTAGCTGACACCTTAGTAAGTCAATTCATGAATATTATGTATTAAATTTGGAGCTATTGTATGGATTAATAAAAAAATGTTTAGAATACATTTATTCAAGTCTTTTAAAGGGCTAATTGAAATTGGAATCAATTTGGATACAAATTTGAACTTGAAATTTTGAAATCACTTGGCATCTACACCAATAGCTGACACCCCTATTTTTGGTCACCTCCAGTGGCTGACATACCTTGACACCAATAGCTGACATCCGTGTCAGGTAAGGAATGAGCTAATTTGTTTTTATATGTCAACTGGTAATCATACATAGAAAACATACTAATATCAGCAATAATTTGATAATATCTAATATATCAAATAATTAATAATATAATTATTATTGATATACATAGTGAAGAAATTTGAAAATCAATAATAATAGCTTAGAGCCCTCATAGTAATCAACTAATTTGTTTATTTTCTTCTATATAAAGCAGACCTAACAATATAGTCTAAGAAATAAAAAACAAATAAATACAAAAAAGAAATTTCTCATAAATTCATTTTAATAAATTGAACAAAATTCAAATTGTCAAAGCCAATTTAAAGTGAATTAAATAACATCATCTTATGAATAAGGATTAGATGGAAAAACCATTGAAGTAAAGACTATAAAAACTGTTTTCCTTCACATTAGTGATTTATCTCAGGAACACTGAATTTTCCATGGTCATTTTTTTTTGTAGATTACGTCTTGGAGACTCCAGTTAAGGAGTATAAGACAAGTCAGATCAACAATATTATACACTAGGTACCATAATTACTTCAATTAGTTGAGGTGAGGCTTAATTTTGATGTGAAAGGAACTCTTGTACACTATAAAAAGCTTTATCAACTAAATATTTCTTCAATTGTTTTTTAAATATTTCTATATTTTCAATACTCTTCAAAAACTGCGGTAGCTTGTTGTAGAATTTCCTACCAATATAACTAGGTTTTTGTTTGAATAAGCTACTATTGTGACTCACCAAGTGATAATCTCCTCGGCTTCTTGTATTATAATCATGTACATCAAGATTTTGGTTAATATCATTCGTTTTTACATATAAAGTAGCTTCATACACATATAAGCAGGGTACAGTTAGGAGACCAAGTCTCTTGAACAACGGCCTACATGAATCTAATCTATTTACTATTTCTATACACCTAACCGCTTTCTTTTGGATCTTAAACACCCTATCAAGATTTTGTTTTGATGAATTACCCCATACTAAGATAGCATACCTAATATGTGACAGTAAGAGCCCATGGTAAGCTGTAAAAAGTAACTTTTTGTCATTCAATCTAGCGAGCTGTCGCAGGACAAATACCCCAGATGAAATTTTACAACATATTTTCTCAATGTATGGAGTCCAGGTCAATCGTCTATCCAACATAACTCCTAGAAATGCAATTTTTTTCTTCCTGGTCTAATTTATTATCGTTTACAAACACGTTTATAGCCCTATCTTCATTTATATTATGTTTGTTTTTGAATTAATACTCATTAACTGGAGTATGCTCAGCAATTTTTTTTTAATTACATTTTTTGAATACCACATTTTATCTTTATTGCAAACAATTGGAATCAATGAGTAGGTCTCAATCCATGCCCAAGGAAGATCTACAACAGTGCGGAATGGTCATCATATATAATATAGTGTTCACATTCACAATGATATTACGGTACCTAGCAAATTATTAATTTATGTTAAAATGAAATCATTTGAGAAAGCAAAGCAATGTATAAAAACTGTATATTTTTATTTATTGTTATTTTTTACTACTTTCATTATTTTGCATTGCCATAGTTCTTATTAGACTCAGTAGAAATTGTAAAATTGCAAGAGATGAATAGATGTGAAAATTTATCATATCCAACAGCCTTGTTATACGCTCAGTATAACAAGGCTGTTGGATATGATAAATTGTCGCTCAGACTGTAGTTGTGGTCGCGCGCCACAATTCAGGCTAAATTATAGCAGCCAAGCGCAAGACCAAGCTCAACTATATGTCGAAGCATAGAAGGCATACACATGTTTAGAACTGTTTGCTAACTGATTTTCTGATCAAATTCACCAGGCTGGTGTAATTTAGCCTAAACTATGGCACGCGACCGCGACTGCAGTATAATAAGGATCTTACACAATCATTTGACTGTTTTGACATAGCCTAAGACCGGCCTTCCACTGCAAGTGGAGCGGAATCTTTTGCGACCAAACTGCAAATACAAATTAATATTTTATACACTAAGAACCCTAAATTAACTTATTTGTAGAATTTTGGTTGATGTTGTGGAAATCCATAATAAAAGAATAAAACACTGTTAATTGTTGTCAATTCCACTTCTTTGGTGAAAATGTGACTGGTGAAGCCACGAAACCGCGGTCCAGTGCTGTACTAATAAAGAAGTGGAATTGACAACATTTAACAGTGTTTTATTCTTTTAACCCTAAATTAATTATGTGTATGACAGGGGTGCCCACCCCTCCTAAGCCTCATGACGCACCCCCCTAAATTTAGCACTAACACCCCCATAAATTAGGCCCCCCCCCCCTAAAAAAATGCGGAAAAAACCCGTATTCTTTTTAAAACTAAAAGAAGATTTTTATAACTAAAAAATTCAAACCCAGTCGATAATATACAAAATGTATGTATATTTCTTGAGATTTTTTCCTTGGTAACATTTTTTTGTAAAGGTAAAAAAAGAAATATCAATGAAATGAATATATGAACTTCTGCTCAATAAACTTAATTGCAATATAGCTAAATAAGAATTTGAACCTAAATGGTTTTTAAATAATAAAATATTATTACAAATACACAATGTTCAATAAAAATGAAATACCTATAAGTTTATGTTCGGTGTACCAATTACACCTAATCATCGATGAACGAACATGTGAATTTGAAAATGATGGCCGCTTGGCGCCTTCTGAGGGCGATACGCAAGAAATAGAGTGGCCAGGCTATCGATGAAGAAAGTCAGAGCGTTGAAGCTTGTTATTCTAATAGTATGACATCTTGATGATATGATAGTTAATAATTTGATAATAATAAAACATGATTGAATGAAAAAGAATTATCCAATGTATGAATGAAATTCACATTGTTGGCTATTTTCTAGTTTGTTCATGTCCACCTCACAAATATTTGTTCCGATCAGCTGATAGATCGATATTTTTCATGCATCCAATCCTCGTCTGTCGTCTGTTTGTGCAGTGAAAAGGTTAAGTTGTGACAAATTTATAATAGACATATTTTTATTTATCTTGTGGGTTTTTGAACCATGCAACATTCAACCAATTTGTTTAATGAAGTATGCAATATTCCATGGAAACAATTAATTGTAACCTAATATAATAATGACATCAAAGTTATCATTGATTATATTTTTGTGCAGTATAATGGACAACAATTATTCTTCATTGCTTCTGTAATATTTTCGTCGACGAACCGTTTGAAAAGTGAACCAGTTTACTGAGAATCATTTGAAGTATGGAGTCGAATTTCGGCGCAAAACATGAGAGAGCACAAGCCGTCGATATTGATGATGAAATTGTAGGCTAATTTTCTACACATTTTAATACTATTTCTTAATAGTTTTTTTTGGTAGCCAAGTTCTTGGTTCTAACTTTTTGAGAATATTATACTCAGCAGTATTCGCCTTTCACTGGAATCCTTGGTTGTCTATTCATGGAGTGGGTTTTAATCAGTTTTCCATATCTTAGTATATACCATTGATATATTCTACTAGATGATTAACTCTAACCTTCAAGGCTGGAATTGTGAAGCCAGACAAAATCGGGCAAAAGTACCAATGCCAATAGATTCTTATGTGAAGAAATCATCAATATCTTATATGTTTCGTTCCCATTAAAGCAATACAGTTTATCCCGATTTGTAGTGACTTCACAGCGGAGTCCGTAGTCACTTATCTTGTAGTATATAGATCAATGTTATATAAATTATATCTTATGTAATCACTATAAATCTGAATGAGATGTATTTATAGAAGCTGGTCTTGTATGAACCAGATGACTTTCAATAAAACATAAGAAGAACAGTTGTTTTTGGGGTGCATGCACAGTGGAACATCCAATACTCAAGGATTATCACCATTGCAAAACCAAGCACATGCTGTAGAAAGAGTACTACATATTTCAAGAGCGTAAATACAACTACAGTATTCAATCGTATTAATCCTGACTTGGTTCCATTTGTAATTTCATTTTTTTTCCAAATCATCAATGAAATGTATCTATTTCACATATTATTCCTTGAATAAAGGGATAGAAGTATAAATTTTGGTGTTTAACATCAAATTAAAATTAAATCACAACAGTTTGTTAATTATTTACGATCACGTATTGTCTATCCTTTTGCCTATACATTTATGTATCGACTACTGTAAGCCACTTTATCGACACTGGCTTACATTTTAATTTTATTTCTAGTACAGTATTCAGCTCGTCTATTTTGCTGGATAGGTAGGCATTTTATTAGATAAATAGATAGCATTCTTATGGAAGAATATAGCGTTAGTAAGATCTGCATGATTTCATGTTTGTAATAACACAACCGGAATAATATACAACAAGAATCCTGAAAAAATCCCACTTGAAAATATGAATTGTTATGTGATTTTATTGTGACAAAAACATTATATCTCTTTGTTATTATTATTTACCATGCCAACATACTTTGGGGGCCGCTTAGCACAGTTGGTTGAGGCGTTGCAACTTCAGCTTGCTGTCGTTTCAGCGGGCGTGGGTTCGAATCCCGCTCCTCCGTCTGGCATCTATGTGTTATTATTCACCTCATCCTATCCACGCTCAAGTCTCGGACTCATGTGGGAATCATAAGCAATAAAAAAATACTCAATGAAATATTTTTTTCAAGTGATAATTTGAGCCATAAATAAATTTGTACAGTTTTCCATTACTATTGAATTTTCTGAAATGCGTTTCTTATTTTTTCAGATCCATGGTATGACTGCATCCTACACTGAAATATCATTTAATAATTCATCGTCAGAACCGAGAGACTGTTTAGAAGATTGCGATAAAGTTTGTTCACTAGTGCTAGAGAATATCGACAAAAATGAAGAAATCAATAAACAGCATAAAGAATATCAGAATGAACGACCAACAAATTTGGATTTGATCAACGATTTAGAATCAAATCTCACAGAAAAACAGAATGTATCGCATAAGGCGGTTGGCTATTTGAATCAGTTGAATGGTACGGTCACTCAGGAAGGCGATATGGTTCTTTTTGTTGCTGAAGATTTGGAAAATAAAATCAAACTATCTAGTCCGGTTGGTAAGAAAGGTAAAAATTGAATTAATCTGATAAGATTTTATTTATAAATGCAACCCATTTATAATTTGTAACTTTTTATTGCCAATCAACAAATATACACAAAAAATTACATTGGCGTGGCTAGAATAAGTGAGTTTTGAGCTCTAGCCACGAGTTCTAAAAAAATATTCTTACTTTAATTGCTTACGTTACTTTAATACGATACCATTATAACATAATAATAGAAACAAGATCGATGATCATACCTCAAGCTACAGACTAGAACATACACAATATTAAAAGCTAGATCAAAATCACATTGTCGTGGCTAGAATAAGGGTGTCTTGAGCTCTAGTCACAATTTCTGTAAAGGAAAATATTCTTTCAATATTTGATATACACAACCTACCATTATGACACAATAATACAAACAAGATCGATGTCCATACCTCAAGATACAGACCAGAGCATAAATTTATCAATCATCAGCTGCAATTATTATTGAAATACAGAAAAAGCTCTAAAAGTTTGTATTTTGTTGCATAAGTATTTTTATTAGAAGCTCAAGTTTCTATAGCATTACATATCATATTCGATTCCCTTCTTATTCCTTATCACATAATTACCCGTTAACTCCTAACCAGGTGCCTGTTACACAAAAACTAAAAAATATTATTAGTGTATTGCTTATACTTTCTCGATGTTTTATAAATAATGTTTAGTCTGCGTAGTTTGTCTTGAAACAGGAATTATTCAGTAAACGCATTATTTTCAAACTATGATCTAACGCGACCCATAGATATTTGATACTACTATAACTGTTGATAATGTGCAGTATTCTAGTATATTTTATTCTGGGGCCTATCGCATGAGAAAATACAAGCTAGAAATACTAGTCCTCAGCTGGTAATTTATAAAATGTACCAGGTTAGTTTATATTTGGGGTGCGCAATTCTCTCAAAATGATCTTCATAATCTAGAAGTTGATTAGTTGACTGGTAATTTTCGAAATTTCATTCAAATAAAACTACTATAAAAAATAATAAGAGTAACATCAATTTTTTGATGCAACACGAATTACTGGGTACTAGTAATTTGAAAATTTCAGACTTGTAAAATAAACTAGTCCATCTATGCTGTAGACCCCTGCAAGCATAAATTATATCGTCAACTTTCACACCGTTGACATCTTCAACTAAGGGTGCTTGTGCAGTGGAGCATCCAATACTCGATGATAACCACCATGGCAAAATCAAACACATGCTGTGGAATGGTGGTATTCAAGCTGCTCCCATCTGTCATACACTATTCCATGTATGTGGTTGTTTTGTAATGGTGATTATCCTCGAGTTGCTTCACTGTGACTTCCCTTATTCTCGAGTTGCTTCATTACGACTTTCCTCGATGCTTCGCTGTGCAAGCACTGATGACAGTTTGAAAAGAAGAAGATGGAAGAGTTGTCAGTAATAGAGGGGCCAAATATTTTTCAAAGGTTTTAAATCTTACCATTAAAAACTAATCATGTATTCAATATGGAAGAATGATGAGTAGTGAGGATCCACCCAATATTCAAGAAAGGAGACAAAATGAAGTACTTAAAAAAAATACGCTACTGAATGCAGATTAGAGCCATTTTCAAGATCATTTCTTGTAAAGACCTCTGTTGAAATTTGTATTGCTGTTTTAGATCCTCTGTCAAGCTGTGGCTGGGAGAGTTCAACTGCATCTTGGCTTAAACAAAGTTTCACTGGTGAAATCCCAGTTGTGGATATGACAATTTTAAATGACTTGGAAACCGAAGTCAGTAAAATTGCTACCTCAGTCGATAGTCTTACGGAAAATTTGGCGGAAATATTACACAGTGTAAGCGGTGCTAGTTCTAAAAAAAACTTTTCAAGGCTAATATTTATTTGAGCATGAGATTTTTAATTATTCATTTATTTGACAGTTTTTACGCTTTAACTTCGTATTTTTTATTTTGATAATAATTTAACCGTATCTAGCCTTATCCGCCTTTAGTTTTCTTCTTCCTACTCCACCCTCTCCACTTTTCCTCGTCATGGCTTTTCCTTTTTACTGTTTTCATCCCTTGTAGTATCTTTTGGAAATAAACCTAGCCAAATAATAGCCCTGACAACCTTTGACGTAGCCAGTTATTATCATTTTGTCATCATTCGTAGTAAATGGTAGTTGTTCAGTCCTACAGATTAATGTTTCATGTATGGTTTTGATAAAAAAAAATATATTGTGTATACTGAATTTACTCACTGTACCATATTATATAGATTTAGTATCACCATATTATAAGATAGAGTAGTACTGTAGTTTTCATATAACTTGGCAGCAATTGGGTTCAGATGTAGCAAGAACTCCCATCTTCTACACGCTGTCAAATTATATGAATACTACAGTAGTACCATTTTTAAATAGTTTATAGGAGGTTGAAGATTAATAATAATTCTTGGATTTCTTGTTCCTTAACGATCTGTGATGTTGATATTAACTTTTTAGTGTAAATTTAACGACTTGCAGTCAATTTTTAATTGTAAATAAATAATAATTTTACTCACACTTGGCCGAACGTTTTCGAGTTATGGAAACACATCTTCAAGGCCTCGAACGTTCAACCAAGTGTGATTACGTTCGGCCAAGTGTTAGTACAATTATTATTTACTCACAATTAAAAATTGACTGCAAGTCCTTTTTACAATAGTCCTTTTTACTTTTTACAAGTCCATTTACAATAAAAAGTTAATAATAATTGTTGTTTTTTGGAGGATGAAGCCCATATAGATCTGAGACCTGTGTGTGAGTAATGAGTTGGATCATGAAGATCAATCAATCAAAATTTATTTATTCACAATAATACACAAGTACAGCACGTCATATATTACAGAATAAATGAACCCGCAAAGACTGTCAGAGCGGGAGCGGTCCTCATCTGTCCAAGTACCATACAAGTGTAATCCAAGGAATACGTTCAGTAGCAATATATGCAATAACTTACGGAAGTGATAGCCGCGAGCCGTAGCAGGTATCTGTTCAATCAGAGAGATAAGCTGCGTTCTCGTAGGTCCCGTTTGTAACGGTGACCGATTAGATTGGCCAGCAAAAAAGACACTGTTCTCTGCTGTAAAATCACTTCCCGGTGGTTCGGAACCCACCTAAAACTGTAGGTCCAACTCATCAATCGCCATCATCCAACTCATTACCCACGCACAGGTCTCAGACCTATGTGGGCTTCATCCTCAGAAAAAAAAAAAAAAAAAAATAGAAAAATTAAATTTACTTATTAGAGGTATAAATTCAAAGACATATTATAGTAATATACACAATAAAAAGAAAACTACATACCAGATGATCAAGCAAGAATGCAACAGGAACAGCTTACTACTGCTTTCTTTGTAAATGTTCAACTAGAAAATCCAAATTTCAGTTTATGAGTCACTATTTACATTGTGATTATTGGTGAGTTGGGCGTACAGTTTTAGGTGGGTTTCAAACCACCGGGAAGTGATTTTACAGCAGAGAAGTCTTTTTTGCTGGCCAAATCAAACCAATCATCGTTACCAGTTCAGTCTAAGCGCTGGTTTTTTGTCTCATTTGATATGACTTAAAAGATACACAGGGCGGCTTGTAGTTAAGCACATTTGCAGTTGATTGCCGTGTTACAGTTTTTAGTATATATTTACTGGATATGCTTCATTTCAGATTTCTGCCTTGACTGTTGATTGTTTGGAAACATATAGAGATGTAGTATGCAAAACATGTGATTCGGTTGATGTTAACATAAAGGTAATGATGTTTAAATGAATATTACATACCAATAATAACATAACATGTATTCGAGAATCGGGAATGATTGACAGTAACTGTTATAAAATGGATTTTTTTCTTAGATACCAGGTTCCATGAATTTTTAAGAAACTGCCATTGGAAACAAATACATACTGAAAATCTCCGCTCTCGTGAACAATTAACTCATAATTTTATTTTCAGTCGTATTGCGTTAGTGATATGGTAGATTTTTCTCAATCACGTCTTGGAGACTCCAAATGTGGATCATGTAATGTATAAACGCCTTGTAAGCGGCATCTGTCTTGAAAACTCAGGCTTTCCATGTAGCAAAAAAATTTGCGGAATGCATTATCGATATGAGAGTTGAGAAGAAGAAGAAAAAGTAGACTATTATATTAAATTTGTAAATAGGTTACCATATTTCACGTTCAAGAAATCTCGCTCCAATTAAATGGGGCAAGCTGCTAGAAAGTTATATGACAAGTCATTTCAACATATATCCATGGCAATTATAAGTTAACTGATACAATTACGCAATTACGACCGTGATTTATTAAAATGTATTTATTCCACAAAATTAAATACAATACAGTACATAAACAGATTAAATCCCAATTAACAAAAACATTTCCATTTTATATGCAAGAATTACAGATTAAATTTAATAAAGTTCTTCTTGTTATCACACAATATTTTGGTATTAGGGACCTCTTGAAATGTAAAACAGTATTGGAGGTCAACATCCTAATTATATGCACTCGGAAAGAAAAATATATTGATGTATTTCATAACTACAGTATGCACATCAAAATTTTTACAACCTTTACTACTGTCAACTGTTTCAACTTTTATTTCTGACTACACTAATACTAATTCTGCTACATACTTGGCGCGCTTTAGTCATTCATCAAAACTTTACAACAAACTTGTATTTAGAGATCTGTAATAACTTGAGTAATTCTCAGTAGAAACCAGAGAGAACTCATTTCAATCAAAATCGTATGCAAGTTTTAAAATTCCATTTTATAAAATTTTACTCTCTAAAAATTTCTAGTCTACAAGTTTTGCATCTTTGTCCTTAGATTATTATGTAGAATGTTTATTAGTTCACACTACAAATACGGTACAATTATGGTGTTTCAACACGATTTACCTAACCAATTTCTCCAAGGTGTTTTTAGAAATGTATTATGTTTCAATCATTGCATTTTGAAAGTTGTGTGTAAATAAAAAAATATTAACATTAAAAACAAATTACAGTATAACCAATTGAAGTTATAAAAATGTGATTTATTAATTTCAATTACTTAAAGTGTTATTTTTCTTCTTTTTTATTCTATTTTGAGGCCACATAGGACTACTTTAGTCAATATTTCAGTCATTTCTACGTCCTCGCATCAGCCTAGATTCTAATTTCTTTCTCCAATATTCCTTCATTCTATCAGATCGTTGTTTTCTGATCTCCTCTGAAACCTCCACTGTCCTTTGTCTTTCTGGTCTTTCAATGTTAAACTTATTTGTTCGTAAAATTTTGTTAATTTTTATTTTATCTGGAGCATCTTCAATTCTCAGACCAATTTCTTGAAGTGTTATTATTTATTACAGTACAATGAAAACTTCTGAAATGGCGGATATTGACAACAGTATTGAATAGCTGATAGAAATCGATGAATGCTACTGCAAAAAACTATTCAGTCACCGCCGGGAATCGAACCAACGATCTCCCAATTGCCGGTCGGGCTCCTTAACCTCTAGACTACAGTGACCCTTTCTTATAGCACCGCTCATTTTAGACTTTGCCTATCGGCTCGTGTATCAAGTTGGTTTATTCAATGCTGTTGTCAATATCCGCCATAGCGGAACTCTTCAGCATTATTAATAGCACTTTGAGGAATTCGAAATTAATAAATCAAGTTCTATATATCTGCCAGGTTGATAGATTGTCAGTTCCTTCAAAATCAACTTGGGATATTCGAGTCTAAAATAAGCGCTGCTATACGGAAGGGTCACTGTAGTCTAGTGCTTAAGGAGCCCGACCGGCAATTGGGAGGTCCGCGGTTCGATTCCCGGTGGCTACTGATATTTTTTTTGTGGTAGCGTTCATCGATTTCCATCAGCTATTCAATGCTGTTGTTAATATCCGCCATTGTAGAAGTCTTCAGTGTAATAAATAATAACACTGAGTAATTGAAATTAATAAACCAAGCTCTATATATTTGTCAGTTTTATAAATTGTCAGTTCCTTCAAAACCAACTTATCATAAATGATTGATAATGGTTTGTTAGATCAAATTAATGGTACGTTTTATACATCCTGATTACAGTATTACTATATATGGTTAAAGTTCATCATGTTGAAGCATTAAAACCGTGTATACTCATTGAAACAGTTGTGTTGTTCACCATATATGTTTCTTTCTATGTGATAGTGGCCATTGCAGCTTGCTGAACACTAAAACATCGTGAATCTCTGTCAGTATCATAATTTTTCTTAATTTCTCATTTTCAGTCCATGTACCAGCTGATGGCAAAATGTGAAGAACTGGGTAAAGCCATGGCCTCAATCTACAAACTTTCAGATCATATGTATCCTTTTGATTATTTTACAAATATATTCTTCTCAGTCACAACTTGTCTGTTAAGTAGTCTGGAAAATTAAATAAGTGCGATTCCCACAAGAGTCTGAAACTTGTGCGTGGGTAAGAGGTGAAAATTATACAAAAATGCAGGCATAAATTATGATTCGGACCGGGTCATTCACTGTGGTCTTCAGTCTCACTAGCTTTGACCAATTTATGAATCTCAAATGGTCTTGAAGCTATAACACTGATGAAATGTGTTTATTATCCATCATAATATAAATCAATTTATCATTGCCTGCATTCGCAGGTTGCAATCTTTTCTTTTGGTTAGAAGTTGGCGCTTCATTAGTCAGCTAACCAATAGATTCCGGGTTGGATTTACTGACAACTGACTGACTATTTGCTTTGCTCAAATAACGGGTGTTTCAAAAATGATGCAACCCTGAGATCAAATGGCGGAAGCCATGCATGGAGGTGAATTTTCTGTGCCCCAATCGATATTTGAGCAACATTCAATTCAATCTAAACTATCTGAGTCTATCTGGAATACTTTACAAATTACCAGTCGAGCATTAGTTTAGTCACAGCAGTTGTTTCATTAAATTGAGTTTTTAAGATGATTCTATTCTTAAGATCCTTTCTGATGTTTTCTTACAGGGCTCTTTGCTTCACGAAGTTGATGACAAATTTATTTTTCTTGAAACCCAAACGACATTCAAAAGATTCAAAGAGAAAGTTAAAGGGCATCAAATCCAACATTTAACATCCTAACATTAGAACAAGATGGATTAGTAACCTATGGGTTGTGTCATTTTTGAAACACTGTATATAATAGGAGCCATCACAATAAATCTTGATTGATTTATTCATTTCAAGCTTAATGAAATGAAACAACTGTACTTAACATGTTATATAAACTTAATAAAACAACTTTTGAATGGAAATTAACTCACGTTATGGCGTGACGGCCGTTTCGCTCTGTTGTCTAGAGCATCTTCAGACGACCCACAGTACACATGTTATTGCTATTATTAAGGTATTGCAGTCGTCGAGAATTATGCAATATATTCAAAATTGTTTCATACATCTTTTAGCTTCCAGTTCAGTTAGGATGCTTGCACAGTGAAATTCAACATCGCAAAATCAATCACATGCCGTGGAATGCTGGTGTATACCATGGTTACAATGATATTGAATACAATAGTTTGCAGGTTATTTTAAAAAACTTCTTTAGAAGTTGCTAGGCCAATATGCTATGAATCATTCCATGTCAAATCAATACACTTTTTTCGGTCACCATATCAGATTTTGATGAAATTTGGTCAACTCGTACTGAGTGATGAGACGAACAAAAACACATAAAATTAGATCTGTTTACGAGTTACAGCCATTCGAAATTTCAAAAAATCCCCAAAGATTGGAAATCCGACATTTTTAAGATTGCTCTAGCAGCTGGTGCAATCAAGCTAGAGAGCCTTAAGTGGTATAATTTTGAATTTTGCGATGATATGTAACACTATATGTGCTGTGATTGAATAGTTTTAAGTTAATTACAAAAATATATTTATTTTTTGATTTTCTCAAAAAGTTCATATTTGAAAATCTTCAAAAAATTTACATAGATACTTTATAGTTTTGTTAAATATATGCCAAAATATGAAAATGGTTTCAGCTCTCCGGCTTGATTGCACCAGCTGCTAGAGCAATTTTAAAAATGACGTATTTCCAATTTTGGGGATTTTTTTAATGTAATGTTACGGGTTCTAATAGCTAGAATAAGGCTAAACACTTGCACTTTATTTACACAAATTAGTCTATTCACACACACTAATTGTAAGTTCAATTAATAAAGAAAAACAGATCAACAAATGACAAGCTAATACTTATTTTCAGTAATTATTTACAAGAATTTATGAATAATTACAGTCTGATCAATAATAAGGCTAGGCGTTCACCGGTTAGTCATGACAAGACAAGACACAATTAGACTAGACAACTTTAGACAAGAATAGACTAGACACGTTTAGTCATGTGAAAGCAACACACACCAATCAGTCACATCAGTCATGAACAAGATGCAGAAGAAATAAAAATAGCAGAAGAGTGAAGCTATCTTTTTCAATAAGAGATCGATAAATTAGTATGTCACAAGTTAGTTCGAAGTTACTGACAAATGAACAAACTGACAAATTTACTTAAACAGAATTTATTAATTTCGAATTCCTTTAATTGCTATCAGTTTATACTGAAGACTTCCGCAATGGCGGATATTGATCGATATTCATCGATTTCAATCAGCTATTAAATACTGTTGTCAATATCCGCCATTGCGGAAGTCTTCAGTATAAACTGATAGCAATCAAAGGAATTCGAAATTAATAAATTCTGTTTAAATTAGTATGCTTTGACTCAATAAAACTCTACTTTATAAACTTTGGTACCGTTCTTGACTATTGAGTACAATCATATTTCATTTCAAAAAATTATTTGGCAAGTTTTGAAGGAGAAATTGAGCAAAATGTTTGGTTCATTGGCAATTGAATTGGTTAACCACTAGGCCTACAATAAAAAAAACGTGTTTTTATGATCATTTTGTGAATTTTTATAAAATATCCCACCAATTTAAAGATTTGGTAATCTCGATTTGCATTCAGACTGGCATTTTTCGATCACTTTATTACCAACGCAAAAGTCTCAGAATGATGTACTATAGGCATCATAAAAATTTATAATAGTAGAGCTTGTAGCATGTTTTAGATAATTTTACATTGATTCAATTTAATTCACACCATCTATATGAAGACCTTAGTCATTTTTGAATGCATGCTGGAATAGCTGTAATCTTTCGCCCTCTTTATTTCTGTAACAAATCGTTTTGGACCTACATTCATTCTAATTTTTATATCGTCATGAGAAGTTGCTTATGCAGTCTGGCAGAATCATTTTGAACTCTTGAAACACTACACAAAAAATACTCATGATGGACACATTTTGTTTCCCCATAGCTACTCTAATACTAATACTCTTTAAAAAGTAAAGTAATGAATCCCCGCCCCCTCAATAAACTTTATCGGGCAACAATCGTAAAAAGTGCTCTAAAAAATCCCAATTTTAACCACACCCTTCCCCCACCCATTCAAAATGTTTCCTGGTAGTACGGGTAAGCTCCCCACAAACCAAAAGTCTGGGTGTGCCCCTGTGTTGAGATGAGACAGACCAACAGCCGACAAACCTAACCTCACAACTCAACACTTGTCTGATCGTGACTGATAGAAATAGTGCATGCCCTATTCGATTAGACACAAAGAAAAGACACATTTAGACATGTCTAATTACAATGACTAATCGGTGTGTGTTGCTTCATAAGCAACTAAGTGACATACTGTGACTAAACATGACTAATCTTGTCTTGTCTTGTCTTGACTAACCGGTGTACGCCTAGCCTAAAAGAAACAAGAGTCCAATAAACTCTACAATAATGTAGAAAGAAATTATAAAAAGAGCAACTAATCACTTACAAAAACACAGTCCAATTCGTTGTTTGACAGTCCCAAATAATATCACTTAACACAACGTCTTTAAACTATTAGTAAGCTGCACAAACAGTAAACACTTGTCTCTGCACTTGACACTGGAATCGGGCACTGTTTACTCAACGGCACGAGATCTGTAACACAATCTGACACACGATCAATCAATCAATCAATTTTATTACATAAAAAGACATTACAAAATGGTCCCGCTAAACCTGAAAAAGGTTGTAAAACTAAATAGCTTGTTCATGTGGACTTCTTTATATAGCTGTTGTAGTTGTATAATTCCAAGAATTGGCGGCTTCTCGAAGCTTCAAGAATGCTTGGAATATAGACCTCGATTGTTCTAGAAGAATGTAGAATTGACGAGAAGATCAATTAGTGAGAGAGTTGCAGACTTGAAGAATAAGAGTGACAAAGACATGTGAAAAGCAAGAGAACGCAGATTGGGTTTCAAGATACATACGACCATGAATGGAATGATCTACGTAGAACAACGTAGTTCTATGTGCGTAAATAACTGCTTTGCTTGCTTTTGTAACAGTAACTCTTAAACAGATTTGAATAAATATGTAATATTATGTACTTTTGTTCGTCTCATCACTCAGTATGAGCTTACAAAATTACATCAAAATCTGAGCTGGTGGCCGAAAAAGTGTGTTGATTTGATGTTATGTTAATCACCATCATTTAAATCAAACATATTGTGTGGAATGGTGGTGAAAGTTATGGTATTTTTTTTACTGATGATGCCCACATGAGTCAGAGACTTGTGCGTGGGTAATGAGGTGAATGATTACACATAAATGCCAGACGGTGGAGCGGGATTCGACCCCACGACCGCTTGAACGACAGCAAGCTGAAGTTGCGACGCCCCAACCAACTGCGCTAAGCGGCCCGCCATTTCAATGATATTGAATACAATAATATGCAGGTTAGCTATAGGCCAATAATCTATGATAATTATTTACCATTGTAAATTAAAACTCATGCTGTGGAATGGTGATGAACACCATGGTATTACAATGATATTGAATACAATGGTATTCATCATCATCCCACAGCTTGTATTTGATTTTGCCCCACTGTTCAAGCACCCCAATTTGAAAAAGGATATTCTAATTTTAACCAATTCTAATAATTGCTTTGTATGTGGAAAATACATTTATATTCGAGCTCTTTCTATGCTAACACTGCATATTTTAGAAAAACAATGAGAAAGAAAAGTATTGGTACCTAAGTTCATTTTTTCAAAAACTTTCATTGAATAGCTTCTAAAAACTTTCAATAAATAAACTACACGTTATACATTCCTTGACAGAAATCTATCCTATTACAGCAAGGAGATCAAACACTTTCTGGATTTGTTTGAAAATGTCTCCAACTGATTGCTATAACAAACTAATTCATCGATGTATTTATTTTTAGTTATCGTAATAACATCATGTCACTTACTGCAGTGTTCCCCATCATTTTGGGGTTGCGAGCAATCAATGGTTGTTGAAATATTTTTACAATTTATTTAGACATCTATTTTGTTTCTATTTAAATTATGATTTTACTCACTTATACTGGATGCATTTCGCTTCTAAAGAGAAGAATCCCTCCAGTTTAAGTGAGTAAAATTATAATTTAAATTCACTGTGTCCCTAAAAGAATGACCCGATTTTAAATAGATTTATTTATTAGAAAGAAGGGCTCAACACCAACAAATTGCATACTAAATTACTCACTAAAGACTGAAGTTAACGAAAATGCATCATAAATATATGTCCTCAATTGGCTGCATGGACATCTAGCCGATAGCTGAATTCATCCCAAACTGTGCGTAAGGTGTCTTCTGTCACTGAAGCTATAGAAGACATGGAAGATGACACTTTTATGCCACAGTTGATTTTCAGTGATGAGGCAACGTTCCATGTTAGCGGTAAGGTTAACCGACATAATGTGCGTATATGGAGGCTCGAAAATCCTCATGGAACCATTGAACACGAACGTGATTCACCAAAAGTGAATGTTTTTTGTGCAGTTTCGTAAAGCAAGGTTTATGGACCCTACTTTTTTGAGGAACAGGACAATCATATCTTGCAATGCTATGGATCTGGTTATTCCCACAACTTACTATTGAATCTGACAATTTCATCTATCAGCAAGATGGAGCACCACCGCATTGGCACAAAAACGTGCGCAGTTTCCTCGATGACAACTTGCCTCAACTGCGAGACCAGGCTTTACACTCTTGGCCTCCTAGTTCCTGACATTACACCTAATGATTTTATCCTGTGGGGATATGTTAAAGATCGTGTTTATGTTCCTCCCTTACCTCGTGATATTGATGAACTAAAAAACAGAATATCAGCTGCTGTAGCTTAAGAGACACAAGACACCTTACACACAGTTTGGGATGAATTCAGCTATCGGCTTGATGTCGTCCGTGCAGCCAATGGAGGACATATTGAACATTTATGATGCATTTTCTTCAACTTCAGTCTTTTGTGAGTAATTTAGTATGCAATTTGTTGGTGTTGAGCCCTTCTTTCTAATAAATAAATCTATTTAAAATCGGATCATTCTTTTAGGGACACGGTGTATAAATACAATGTCAGTTTTGATATTAGATTGTTCATCAAGTACCGTATTTCTTCATGGAAAACATCACGGATCTATTGTTTCTATCATTGTTGGTTTTTGTGTACAATCAATTAGCTAAACGTCAATATACTATACAAGTCTGTTATACTATATATTTATTTTATACTATTATTTTATCTGTTATATATTTTGAGTTTCAAAGCACAACATTTACAAGACAAATTGAAATTTCGGTTATTTATTTTTGGAGCCTCTTGCAATTTTTCTGCGACCCACCGATTGAGGAACGCTAAGGGGCGTTAACCACTGGTGTTTCAGACATTACGTCTAGCCATCAGCAATACTAAAAATATGGAGCCAAACTAGTTTAGTTTAGTTTAATATGCCATTTTATTCCCCAAGGTAACTTTTAGTTATAAAAAATTATCAATAGTTTAAAACTTATTGAAGAAATCAATCGCCCCCAAAATAAAAAAAAATTAAACTGAACCCCCATATTTATCAAAATAATTGATGAAAAACATTTTTCTTGCGGCAATAGATAACATGTCAATGACTTTAATAATATCTAATACAAGAAACTTCGAAAACAAATTATGACTAGATACTGCATTATTGTTTAAATATACACAGCCTTAAAGAGGCAAGACTAATAATCAGCTAAAACGAATTGCTATGGATAAGGACAATGGTGAAAGTGGGTGCGGTATGATGCAAACACCCAACGCTGTGAAAAAGGCAAATCGGGAAAGCTGAAAAAGAAATTCATTCCTGTGTTATTGATAAGCAAATATGTTTTGTGACTTTGACTTGATATTCTTATTCTGTCAATTGATAATTGATATTATCTAGCATATTTTTCGCATAGTTTTCTTGTAGTGATTGTTTCTAACTTTATTTTTATGTATTCCTTCTATTCTAGTTACAGCAAAGTATAAGCATACATTCATCAACAATAATTTATTATTAATAATAACTTAACAATCATCATCATCCAACTCATTACCCACCCTCAGGTCTCAGACCTATGTGGACTTCTCCGATGAAACGATCGTGCATGAAAAATAGCACACAATTAACTAATTAATGACAACAAGTACCTGCAGAGAATAAACTGTGCGTGGGATATGAGTTGAACATTATAATTTTTATGCAACAAATATACACTTCAGTATAAAAAACGAAGAAATATGAAATCCTAGAACAGTAATTGAAGAAAACAAAAACAGGAGGAAAATTTCAAGAGATTAAACTAATCTAACAAACTTGTTTGAAATGTTGATGCTTAGGAAAATTTCCATGATTAAAACCTAAAACAGTAATAACTAAACATGAGTCTTTCAACTTAGTTAACGATTATTTGAAGATGAAAACACATTATTGTTCTTCCCAACAAGAAGAACAAACTTTTTCTTTGGTGCTGAATTACATGTATCTGAAATGTTTCAATTATAACTAGGTAGTTCTGCATTGAAATTTATTGATTGAAATATATCAATGTAATCATAGTTCACATTGAATTTATGGCTGTGGAGCACTATATGGGCTTCTGTCAATAACTTGTTGTCAATTGAATAACTTTTGGACTTTTACGATTATGTGAACATGGGAGACATACTATGATTATACTCATTTTCAGATGGATATCTAGTCTGATAAAGACATAATTCACTTAATCGCGTCATTTTAATCGTGTCCAAGGGAGTGCAGTATATGGGCTTCTGTCAATAAAGTGTCTAAATTGAATAACTTGGACGATTATGATTATGTGAACACTATTAGTATTATTCATTAATACTATGATATTCATTAATTGAATAAAAAAAGTTTAAATAATAATAAAGGGTTAGGTTTGGTTAGGTTTGGTTAGGTTACATTTGGCTGGGTTAGTTTCAGGTTAGGTTAATTGGGTACGGTTTTTTAGAGTACTAGTTTAACTCACCTTTTTCTTAGTTCCATAGAAATGGGAATTGCCGGAAACTGAACCGTTTAACAGGGAATGAGGGAAGCCCATTTACTGCACTCCCATTGAGTTCAGTATATGGGCTTCTCTTAAAAAAAATAACGTGAATTTTGTTTTTTTAGACTATATATTCATCTGAAAATGATATAAATCGTAGTAAGTAAACTCTCCCATGTTTACATTGTCATTAAATGTACAAATTATTCAATTAATTCATTTTATTGACAGAAGCCCATATATAGTACACTTTATCCGAATTTATAGTATTCAGTTACCATTCATATAGTATTCATAGTATTCATTATAGTATGCATCTGCTATTGCACTCTAATTTTCTTCCTTTTGCAGGTTCACAGCAGTTTTTTTCTTAATTTGTACATTTTCTATGAACAAAATGAGTTACGGTACTTTTTCAGTGATGGAACCTGTAATTAACATTTTTCATAAAAATTCACCCTGCCTCACCTAAATTTGCGTTTTTTTTTTTTTTTGCCTTAGTGAATCAAAAGTTACCAACTAGGGAGTGTAAGATTACATTTTCAAGAATAGTCTTATAAAGGAATAGCTCTTGATATTTTGTGATAGAGATTAGATTTTGAATTTGATAAAAAATATTGAATGCTCATAGACGTTCCATGTTTTATGTATGTATATATATATATATATATATATATATATATATATATATATATATATATATATATATATTGCATAAATAATTAATATAGTATTGTATAGTAATGCCTCTTTAAGTTTCAATATCTCAAATAATAAATTGATATTTCATCACATGCAATCAAATTTTCCTACTTCTTATAATGGCTGTGAGTTTTTGCTTATATATTCATAGGAATATGATATTATCTTTTTCACTCCAATTAATTTAATCTCAAAGAGTATTGACCATGTTTTTCATTCAGATTGTGAGCAATATTTTCTTTACTATTTCAAGTTTTTGATCCATATAATTTTTTTTCATGAGAAATTGATGTGTCATACAATCAGGTAAGTTAATGCCTAGATGTCTGGTATCCCCCCAATTCATAAATAAATGTTTTTTTATTCTTACTATTTGTGTATGTGAGTTTCCATATACTTGGATGAATTTTTGGTAAATGAAGTGATGTGAAAGTTAAATAAGTCATATTTAAGAAATTCAATAAATTTGAATATTTTTAATAAATAATCATTTATTATCATTTATTTGCAATGAGACTACTTGACTGTATCAGACAGCTATTTTTTTTTCTAAATTGTGAATGATAGGCTATTTATTGCATGTATCCTTGATGGTTGGTTTGGTTGTGCACTAGGATGCTTGCACAGTGGAGCGTCCACTTGAGGATGATTACCATACCATCGCAAACTCAAACACATGCTTTGGAATGGTGTATGACAGATTTGAGCGGCGTGAATATAACAATCATGCTCAATTTAATTCAGATGAAAATAAATTTTTTCTGTTGGAGATTTATTTATGTCAATAATAATAATAATAATAATTATTATTATTATTATTATTATTATCAATAAGATGCATTCCCTGATCAATACCAGTCATTCTTCCTCTCTGAGCACATTAGTCCAACCCAAAAAACATGCCAATGCAGAAATGCTCAAGAGTATCTCTGCACTACACCAATGGCCAGCTTAACATATCTGTTTTGTTGACTGCATAGATCTTGAGGTTATCCATATAGAACATAATTATGTATGCATTCTTATGAAACCTAGAACCTGATAAGGGTAGCAATGAGATGCAAAATAGAAGGGGCCTAGGAGTCACCCTTTTTGTATGACACAAAACCAGTTGACACCGTTCTTTTCTGTGTTGTAATCAGGAAATGGGTCTTCCAGAGTGGGAATAAACCTTTTAAACATATTATTATATTTGGTGACTCAGGAAGGCTTTCAAGTAAGTGCTCAAGTAGCTGGTGAGTGGTGCTATCAAATGCCTTTCTGTAGTCAACTCAGTCCATGGGAAGGTTTCATTTATATTGCACAGTCTTGTGTCACACATCTGTCCACCAGGAGACTCTCTTTGTATCCTTCCATGCCTCTTTTGCTGCCCCTCTGCTCAAACACCTGCTGCCATATTGGTTGAATGTTCTGTAAGATTCAATTACTGATGATCATTGTGAAGACATTCTAGTAGGTGAAAGGCCTGAAGTTCTTTGGGTCAGACTAGTTTCCCTTCTTTGGAATTAGAATTGTGCAGCCCTCCTCCAGCCAGCTTGGAAGTGGGTAAGGGCCAAATAGAAAGAAGTTGAATATCCTTGCCAGATGACAATGAGTGCTTGGAAGCTTTTCCTACAAATACCCATTTATGCCAACTGAACCTGGAGAGGCAAAGTTTTTCATGCCTTTGACCACCTTTCTCACTGACTTATGGGCACTCCTCAGCTTCACCTCCAAGTCTTCTGCAGAAGGCAAAACCCCCCAGTGCTAGAGTAGTATCTCTCCTGAAAGGTGGGATAGTGGGACCTCTTCATAGATTGAACCCCAGAAATCTCTCAACCTCCTTAATTGTTGGTGCTGCATCCTCATGGCATGCATATAGGCTCTTGAATCAGCTTTGAAGGATTCCAGCAAAGCATCCCATTCTCACTGATCCACTTAATGTGCCTCCACAATTTTTACAGGCATTAGAGTACTTTTGCACTCTATACAGTGCTGCTTGATAGAGAGCTACAACTGCATGTTTAGAGAGTGTGATGTGGCCATCTAAGTTGGTGAGACAGGTGCCTTATCTTTGGGGTGAATGATTTCCCCAGCTCAATGAAATCTATCACACTCTTAATATAGGATGCATGCTGTCTGACCTGCAAAATCTTTTTCTGGAGCCAGTTGATTTTTCTTCCTTGTATTATTTTAAAAATTGGACTCATTTCTGGTCATGGCTTGACCTGAGACATGACAATTTTTTACAAATCTCTGACAGGGTTTGGTCCAACTGATGAATCAGTTCTTGTGACTTCAGGAAGACTTTATGGCTGATTTTCTTCCCAGTGCCAAAGTCAGAACAGGCGTCAAGCAATGTAACACTCTTGCCAGTGTCAGAAACCTGATTTATGGCTGCAATCATACTCTGGACTGTTTGCTCCTCAGGCTCAAATCAAGTAACAAAATTTCAACAAAAGGTGATTGGAAGGATGTGAATATAACCATACTACAGGAAGTGTTTAGTTTTGTGATGGTGATCATCATTGAGGAGAGTTTCTTGAAGTGGAGCATCCAATACTGGATGATAATCACAGTAATTGTGTACAAGAGATTGATTATAATAAAGTACAGTATCAGATGTTTCACTGTTTATTTATTGTAGTTTAAAAACTCTATCAGTCTATGACTCAAACAACAAGGGAACCGAACCTTTAATGGCTTATCCATGATTTATAATATTGATATTTGTCCATTTTATTGGGATACAAACCTTTGGGAACATTACAGTGGTGAATTTGAAATGAGTTATAGGTTGTTAAGATTTATAATTCGAATCAACAAACCGTACTTTTTCTCATTTCTTGCAACACGGTTTTTGAATTTCCGCTCAAAAGCTCCCCTAAAATGGCGCCGATACTCAATTTGCAGACTGTATAGTGTTATAGGGATGGTAGGGGCTCAGATTCAACTGACTATTCGAAGGCTGCTATTTTATAGCAACTCTATTTCATAGCAATCATCGTACGGACGTTTAGAAGGCGGCGCCATTTCGTTTGCATTCTCCATTCATTTTGAACGTGTGTTACTGACAATGTAAGTTACATTTTTCTAATAATTATTTATTTATCATATTGTTTTGATAAATAAATAATAAAACATGTCATCAGACGAATTTGAAGATGTTGGGAAGTATTTCATACCAAGTGATTGGTCAGAAATGTGTGAAATTGAAAAGAATTCTCACTGCAGAGTATTCAAAATTTATAACCATCTAACATCATCCGGTGAGTATTTTATTTTATATTTCAAATACAGTTTTGTATTATTTAATGAACATTACATTTTTTCACATTTAAACCCTAATGTCAGTAATTTTCAGATTCATTGTAGGCCTATAGTGTAGGTTAGTAACTGTATAACCTATACCTAAAGTCTATAATAGTACAGTAGTATAACTAATTTAATGAGTATTGTGTATATCACTCATAATTGAAAAAAAATGATTAGGCTGCAGTTACATATCTTCCTCACAAAACAATTTACTACTGTATGAGAATGGATTGTCGATATGAAAGGATCGTTAGGTTTAGATTTAGGTTTGGTACAGATATCAGTTATAGACATTTCTATTAGAATGTTTCGGGGAAGATAAGGCACTGAAACCGATTATTATTACTCATTGTATTGGTCGTTGATGAATAAATATTTCAGATAAAAATATGTACCCTGTATGAAGTATTAAGTATCAGGTCACTTACTTTACTTGTTACTTGATCAGTCTGCGACCGGGGAGTCGTCATATGAAGCTAACCTTCCCTTGAAGACACCCTGTAACCACTAGTAAGCGAACATTTTTTGTTAGGAATTAATTAATGGTTTGTAGGTTATCATTGATAAATTTCTCAACAATCTAAAACATTTTAAACTTAAAAGTTAGTCAATATCTTAGCTTTTCTCATTTTTGTGCTGATTTTGCCAAAATTGAATTTTGTTTGATTTTTGTGGTGGCCGAAATTAATTTTTTTTAGAATTTCTAATTGACTGGGTTTTCAGGACCGAAAAAATTCTCATAGACTGCGGTCTTTGGCATTAAAAGTTAAATTACGAAAATTACCGGTCGGCTGGCAATCCCAAATACTAATACTACTCAGGCTCAATAGTTATATATTTCCTCTTCTCGTCTTCTAGCCCCCACTGATTGCAGTTTGATTGATAAACTAAACTACTAGAGCATTTTATTATTTAATGACATACTATACTGAGCAGATTATCAATTAGTAACTGTATTTGATGAATTTGGGCTCTTTAGGTTTCAAAAAAGTCTTAATCTCTCTCAACCCAAATTGGATGATAATATTGATATATCGCACTCTGCGCGCCTACCTCGCTAGCTACAACCAAAACAGAGTCCATGCTTTCTAGAGTCCATATTTTCATTAAAGATATGTCTTAAGAATAAGATGTAGTTTTATCATTAGTTTTCGTATGTATATTTAGTTTCATATTTTCTAGGAAATAAAATATTTATGTATTCATCAACTCGACCCTACTTGATGATCAGTACATTCACAGGTTAACTCACAGCTATTGCATGAGTCATTAAACAAACTATACTATTATTAGTCGGAATTAATTACAATGATCTTATGTTTTACGGTTTATGTAAAAGGAAATTTATACTAGTTTTTTTTTTAATTTTGTCAACAGTAATTGCTATTTAGACCTACATGAACGAAATTAAAAACAAGTTGATTGCATTTTTTTCAACGCAGGTATTCCGTCTTATGGAATATTGAAGGGGCCTTAAATATAAATGTGAAATAGGTGCATTCGCGTGACACATATTTTTTGCTATTTAGAGACCTAGAATAAAAATACCCTAGCGAATGTGAAATAAGGCCTGTTGTATATTTATTATTAGCAGAAAGGTGTTTACAGCCATGGATATTTATGGACCATCATTCTCACCTGTCACCATGAGCCAGCCCTTTGAACTATGCGTTTTCGACATTACCATCATGGCCATATGGAGATTTATAGCGACAGTGCAGCTGTATGTATACTGGTAGAATGTATTAGATGTATTTGCTTCTGTTGGATTGCAACTTTTTAATGCCTCTGTATTCATGGGGCATGCTTATGTGTAGTATGGCACTGTTTAACATCTCATTAGGAAATTAATATCGCCAGAAATGTGTACATTATAACTCTCATATAGTTCTTAGCTGCATGCTGCACTACTTGGTGATGATTTGTTTTCTCTATAGAATTAACATTAATGTACAGTATTTCTATTGTCAAAATACTTCAGTAATATAATGGTAGACTTTCCATTTCTTTCAATTAAAACTAGAATCTTCTCTTTCTGTGTCCAAGTAATTCTTCTTATTTTCTTCTCTAAAGCTGCGTCTCTACTATGCATTGCAAGACGTTTGGCTGAGAGATAAGCTTATGCATGGCTTTATACATATAGGCTCCCGTCTACACTATTCAAGGCTTCTTTGTAGTCATGTGTTTCTCTGTGCGAGAAAGGGCTATGTCTAAAAGCCGCGCATAGCATAGTGTGGACGCAGCTTAACCAAGGTTTTTTGTGTGTTGTTTTCCAGGACAAAAAAGTGTTTGCACTACTTTATAAATTCTTACACTGTATATTTCATATATTCTACTTGCTGCAGTCTCTGAGCAAACATGGATTTCTTAGAAAAGTTGGTAAAATCAAATTGTATATCCACAAAAATTACAGTGGACGTTTTCAAGCTTCAGTTTCCAGCCACGCGAATTTGGACAAACGAACAAGTCAAATTGGTGTGGTTGGAAACCGAGGCTTTATTTCAGATTCAGCTTTAAAGAAGTGAACTTAGAAATGAAACTCATCGCACTGCTCTCTATGCAACTGGAGTTAGAAATTCAGGAGTTCAACTTTTTAATGTTTTACCGGCCAGGCTTAAGAGTTCCTCTCAAGAAATTTTAAGAGGTTTTCAAGAGAGAGCTAGAGGACTGTGGTTTCTATTCAAGCCAAGAATATAGAGAGTATCATAAAAATCCTAAATTAATATAGCCTGAATGGAAATAATAATTTTAAATTTAACATTGGACAAATCCAGATGCCCCCATGATAGGAGACCTGTGGATGCTTAAATATCCATCTACCTATCTATTCAGCTTTTAGTCACTTGTGTTGGATGTTTGCTTTGAAGGGGAATTAGTTTTAGAAACAAAAGCGCTGCTTAAGATTTATTTGTGTACTTGTTAATTTAATTTTGATCCTTAAGATGAGATTATGGTGGAGGTATCATGTTCTTATATTCTCAAAGTCCATAGAAATTGTTTGTAATAATGTAAAACTTCTTGGCATTCATACGCGCACTTGGAATGATGATTGTGTGGACTCCTGAGTTTTCCATTGTTAATAATCAAGCAAAGATGTACTGAAACCAAAATATCAAGTTAATTTTTGGTCATGTTAATCTCTGTTGTACAGTGTTTCAGGAGGAATCTACCAAACTTCTCAATGTTATTTCTTTTATCAAAATGATAATTTTTGTTTTTGATATACCTTATCAACTTTGAGTTCCAAGAAGTTGAGCATCGCTTACCATTACATTTTTCTTATAAACATTGGTCCGGAAACGCTTTGTTACATAAATAAATATGGCGAAAGTTGGCAGAAATCCCTATCAATTTACTCATTCAAAAATGTCTAGAGCCTTCAGTGAGTTGGTAGATAAGGAAGGGTTCATGTAATGCCAGCTGAAAAATCGAATAAAACATGTTACAAGTCTGTAAATATCGTAATTATTGAGATATTTCACAAAATACGCAAAAATGGCTATAAAAACGGGATTTTTTCAAGTTTGGCTTGGTTATTAATTGGAAAAGAGCTATTTTTCTAACAAAGCTTGTAAAAATTCAATTTTGAAAATAAAATGTTAAATCACCCTGCAGTTCATGAAATCGGATTTTATTGGTCAAGACACTCGGAATTTGTACAGTTGCTTTCAACTTATTTTTATGTGTCTTGATCCTATTAAACCCTGATTTATGAACTTTCTGTACATTTTAGGATATTGGGAGATTCAACATTTCATGGTCAGAATTAGATTCTCTACTCGTTGGAAAGAAATAGTTGTTTATTGCCAAATAACCACGTTAATCCCCTTCAAAATCGAAAACCTTGCTTCTATAGCCATTTTCGTGTATTTTGTAGAATATCTCAATAATTACGCTATTTAAAAACTTGTAACGTGTTTTAATCGATTTTTTAGCTCGTTTTACATGAACTCTTCCTTATTTACCACCTCAATTTCAGGTTGGGACCCCATTGAGGAATTTAAAGTTGATGCCGCAGAAATTTTTGATTGGATGAATTGTTAAGGATTGCTGCCAACTTCCGCCATCTTTATTCCTGTAACGAAACGTTTCCGGACCCATGTTTATACCAAATTTATTTTTATTTCTATTAGAGAAATGCGCTGGAGCAGTATGGCAGATTCCTCCTGAAACAATCTTTATAGTGTTGGTATGATGACGATGGTGGTGGTGGTGGTGGTGTTGATGATGATGATGATAATGATAATGATTATTATTATTATTGAGAGTATATGCCCATTTTGATCAATACTATTCATTTACGGTAATTGCATTTAGCATTTAGTATTGTAAAATAATAGTTGCACTATGTATAGACTACTGCTTATTTATACCACTTCATATCTGTATGTTTTTAATATCATGAGCATGTTATATGGGTAAAGAAAACAATATCAAATAACATAGATCGATATTCTAGTCACTGGTTTCTGAAAAATTTTATGAATTGTATCGAATTGTTTTGAATTTTTTTCAATTCTCGATTTCATTTAATTTTTATTCTGTGATTTGTTATTCTTGGCCAAGCGTTTTCTGATAATGAATTGTGATGAATGAGCTTGAAGTTGAAATCGTGGGACATGGGATAAACTTATATATTTTTTCATTTTCACTTCATTAACTACTTATTTATTACTTCTAACATCTGAAATGTGAATTCGCATGTTAAGTAGGTTCAAATGTTGAAACTTTTATGATAATGTTCAGCTAATGATGATATAAGTTAGCTCATAGATATAAATACTTATTAACAATTGTTTTTATTAAAAACTTTTTTTATCGAAACAAAAAAGTTGTAATAAATTTGATTGTAATTAATTTTACTGCTTATGAATATTGTTAAACCGTTATTTTAGTTTCGTTTTGTGCCTCTGTTGAAAATAATTTTGTGTTTTGATATGAAGAAATTCAGTTTATTCTCTACTCAAATCAATCATGGAACAAACTACTTAAATTCAGTTTTGTTTCTGAGTCGTTTAACGCACACCTTGATCACAAACTGTGGTTACTAGTCGTGTTTATTGTTTTCGTATATTGCCTCTTCTATTGGGCAATAGCTTTAGTTTATAACATTGAATTCTTCAATTTGTTGTGTTGGATAATGTCTATTTTGCTATAAGAATAATTTACTGTACTAATTAGAAATAAAGGTTTATTTGTTTTAAGACATAATTTCTTGTTAACTGTCAGTAGTGTCTGAGAATGCTCGAAGAATAGAGTTAAACGGCCGCCCATCCTAAATGTGAGTGTATTTCGACTGCAGTCTTTTTATTTTAGTTTAATTGTAGCATTTCATGTTTTCAGGCTGCGACGTAGAAGAGCCCGATTTTATAAAGGATTACAGAGAAAGGAATAAAAAAAATGGAGGACCAAAAAAAGGATTACCAATTATAAAAGGTGAGAGTACTAGCTGAGGTATTGCTTAAAATTCAGTTCAAATTTTGAAACACATTAATCCACCTAAAAATGCAAGTCAAACGTAACATGACTCAAATGGCATGATTGTTAAGAGCATAAAAACCTTTTATAAACTCCTCTTTCAAAGAGTAAGATAAGTGTAAATAGTTAATAATAAATGTAAATAGTAAATAATTCTCTGCCAGTTCAAGTAGCAAGGATATTTTAATTTTACTTAGCAAAGTTTGCTGGTATTGGTGTTGAAATCGTTCATACCGCCTGTAAGTCTAAGGGCATCCTGGCTAGATTTGACTATGTTAAACAATACAGACTCCAAGTGTAATAATAGCTGGAAACTGTTATAATTTTACAAGCCTTCTTTGAAATAGGCGAACTCTTAAAAATGGATGCATAGCTTAGACTTGGACTCAGACTTTGAATCTTTTAATGCGTGCAAATACAGTACAGTACTAAATTTTCCTGATTTCTGACAATGGGTCACAGTTAGATATCTGCAATATATTTTATCCTTATAACAGACTGCAAATATAATCATTGCTCAGAAAAAGAATTAAACAATTGTAACTGTTTCATATTTTTCCGTATTATCCTCTAATCACAGTGGTGAGGTAGAGTTGTAATGTTTTCATGTTAAAAAATTAGTCCTTTATTCAATTTATTAAATTGCAATCACACAGTAAAAAATCTGAATTTAGTCATTAATTTATTATTATTAAGTGTAATTATATTGAAATTAAGATTGTAGTATTGTTAAATTGTTGATACTTCCTTCTTTTGTTTTCAGAAATGAGACAATACTGTGTATTACATTGATTCCTTCAATAATTATTATTTAAAAAAATCTTATTGTTTATTAGTTTGTAGGGTTATCAAAGTTGTAACAATGCTTTGACGCTTTGACTGGCTCTATTTGAAAGGAAGACAACTGTGTATTATATGTCAACCAAGACGTTCAGAAGGTGCTTCAATGTCATTGCAATCTCTATTAATTTTTAGCACTGTAGGTCGTATTTCAGTTGATAGATCTTTATAATTATTTATTCAATAAACTATTCATTTTTCATTTTTAGCGAACAAGTTATTAACCGTGTCATCGAAAAAGTATGAAGATTTTGAAAAATATTTCCTTCCAGAAGAATGGTCCAATATGTCTGACTCGCAAAAAGAAAGTTTGAAAAGACTGTTCAAAGTCTACAATTTACTGACAAGTTCTGGCGAGTATTTTATATCAATATTCCAATTACCATTTTTAGCAATTGACACGTTTTATTTTTTCATTATTAATCCTAATTTTCCACATCAATGTTACTTCAAATCGCATTGATTGTATAGATCATGAAATGACGTTCTCTTGAAGATATTTTCTAATCACTAGTGGACGAACATTTATTAGGCCGGTCAGTTTTGGATCCACGATTTTTATTTAATCAGAGATTTTGAAAGAAGTTGAATTTGGCAACATTGTAATTTTATATAAAAAGTTGTGTTTCAGATCATAATAATTGTTAGTTAACATAATATAATCAAGTCATAAATTGTCATTATTTAAAAAAAATCATAATGTATTGGTTTATTTCAAATTAATTTAAACTCGCATTTTTGTCAATTGTTCCTATATGCGGTGCAGTATTCGATTGGGTATCAGTGATTTAATTCTCGAAGATTGGCCGTTTAATCTCCAAATTTCCAGTCAAAAATGTACCGGAATTAGTTTTCATCTCTTGATTGTCCTTTATGCAACGATACTGATCTAGGATTAGTTCGACCAGTGATCGGGGATTGAATGTTGGTTGGCGTTTAATGTTTCAATTTGTTTTTGCCTCAGATAATGTTTTCTTTGCTATAAGAATAATTATAATTGTATTATAAGTATTATTTCTTCAAAAATTATAATCTCATGTTAACAGTCAGCAGTTTCTAAAAATGTTTGAATGATAGAACGGGTGAACACAGAGAAGTGTGCCTATTTTCTCTGCAATAATCTTTAGTTATTTGTATAATTTTATGATTTTCAGGCATCACAGTAGAAAAGCCTGACTTCCTAATTGATTATGAAAAGAGGAATGAGTTAGCCGAAGAAAAGGCAACAGATCTGCCAAGATATGCTTTCTTAACTTCGCCTGGTACTTCCAACTCAGGTACACTTCATTTTTTCGGTTTTGTTATTTTTGGCCAAGTCAAGAATTTTTAGATTCATGCATTATTATTTTTCTTGTGCCATAGCTTCAGTTAATTATATTGAAAGTTTCATTTTATTGTCTCAGATTATGTATTTTTTATTTGCAAAATACGATCAATATCATGAGGACTACGTTTATCATTTAATATCAATTTATTATACAAAATAGTCGAATATTTACTTAGCCTTTGAGTTTAAATTGTGTTGTCAGTTATTATGGTCAGAAATTCGTACGTTCATGTTGTAAAGTTGCCTTTTCCACCAACAATTTCACTTTTGCCTGTCCGAAGGAAATAGTCTCTTTCACTCACGTTTTGCCACTTCTATTATTCAATACCATCTAAAGAAATACATCTAATCAAAATACATCTCGTTGTTCTTTATATTCTTTCTTTATTCAAGACCATTCAGAAAATGCGAAGTGACATGCTATAATAAATAATTTTGTAATGATCACAAACGTAGTTTCTTTTCTTTAAGAATTATTATATTCTAATTTTAATCGTTAGCTGTGTATGAACATGCTCAAACAATGAGTTAATTGATTGTCTTATGAAAATGTGAGTATCGGTTTTCACTACAAAGTCATATCTATTTCAGTTCATTTTTTTTTTTTTTGAGGATGATTGTTTAATCTAATTTAATGTTCCTACAGACTCTCGTAATAAAGACCCAAATCTCAAGAAACTAGCAGATCTTAAGAAACCAGCTCTCAACAAACAAGCAGAGCCACCTAGCGTGCCTAAGCAGTTACTTCTACAGGGGAGTCCCAAAACAGGTATCACTTTATTTATTTTCTGTTTTGTTATTTTTTGGTCAAGCTAAGAATTTTTAGAGCCATTTTTCTCGGGCCATTTTCCACTACAAAGTCATTTTATTTTAATTGTATAATCTTATGTCTATGTAGGCACAGACACCCGTATTGTAGTGCCAAAATTCGAGAACGAAGTAAATCAAGCGGCAGTTCCAAAATCTAAAATTCTCTACGTTTCACCTGTGACTTCCACCTCATTCATTCTGTGTTCGTTAGTTTTGGCCAAGCCCAGAGTAATCAGAAAATGAAGTTTCTTTTACAAAATTTTGTATAATTTTATGTTAATCGTCTGTTTTATTACTTTAGACACGTTAAGCATTTTTAGATTTAATCATGGCCACTCTTTTTGAACAATAGCTTTAATTAACAACATTGATTTTTTTCTATAATAATTATTGTAGTATTTAGAATATGTTTCTTTGTTTTGATAGTTATTATAATTTCATATTAGTTTACAGCAGTTTATGAATATGCTCGAACAAACTAGATAAACCGCAATAACTTCAAATATAAGTGATTTGACTAAAAAATCATTTTTATTCAGTTTTTGTTTGTATGTGTAGTACTATAGCTGATTTCGTCTATGAAGGTGACTGCAGACCTCAACATTATGCTTTGGTCCAAAGACTGTCTTACGCAGATGAGGAGTGAGTTACACAGTGCGAGTTGCTTACCAGACAGTGGACATCTGCACTCGCACGTTCACTCGCATGACAGTAGCTTGACTAGCCTCACCCGGTCACACAAGTGCGAGTTGCTGGGATGAAATTAGACAGCTACTGCTTGTGTGTACTCGCATCAAGTAGTTGCTATTCACACATGCTTTGCTTCGTACAATTATGTCGCAAAATGCACGACTGCTCATGGTTCATATAGTGACAAAAGCGTTGACAAAAATACTTTGTGCGGAATTACTTTGAGCTTAAACTGCAAGAAAAAAGAACAATTTGGGTGAGAAGTTTGATGAAAAGGAAAGAGGCAACGGATACAATTTTGAGAGAACTATGCTATGAAGATCCATGGGAGTATAAAGCAGTAATGAGAGTAACACCTGAACAAGTGGAAATACTATTAAATTTTATTGGACAAAAAAATTCAATGTCAAAATATACACATAAACAAACTTGGTCCAGAGACGAGCTACTTTCATTTCACGGCACCATGACGGGCGAGTCGCATGCGAGTATCGTGGTGGGGGAAGGCGAGTGGCCAGTAAAACAAAAATATTTGTAGTTACTCGGATACGAGTTACTGGCCCACTTGCTCATGACAGTAACTCATATGATGCGGTCACACGGTGACACGGTGCGAGTAGCTGCAGTGCAGTAACTGGTAAGGTCAACTCGGACGCTAGCTCGCACTGTGTAATTAGGCCTTTAAGGTTGCGATTGCTTTCTCACTGAGCTAACAGATTTGTATCTATGCCAAGCCTACCAAACAAAATCTGAAGCTCTGTGCTTGACAGAATTTTTGGAATCATGCATGGTCATTTCTCTTTGGTAACAACTTTAGTTAATGACATTGATGGCCGTTTGAACAAGCAACAATAAAAAAGAACTGTTCTCTGATCACCTGACCAGAGATTAATTTGATTCGTTATTTGCGTTGCTGAGAGGCCTGGCATTTTTTAATCGACGATCAAAATCTCTGGTAATGTGACCAGAGATTTTGACGGATATTTAATTTATCAACACTGTTTTATGATCAATAGCCGATTTAAAAAGTTATTTTGCGTATTATAATTTCAAGTTATATAATTAAATTATATGTTGAAATTATTATAAAAAATCATAATAAAGTTTTTATTTTAAAATTTAAATTCGCGTTTGCGAAAAATGATTAGAAAACTGTGTGGTTGCTATACACGGAACAGCACAGAATTTGATCGATGATCGAAGGTTTGAACTTGAAATGAATTTCAATTCTCGAAAATTGACCCAAGATTGTCTGAACCTCATAATTCTTCTTCGTTCAACAGATTTCTCCTGATCGAAGATCAGTTTCTGATCAGGTCAAGGATCAAATTTTTATTGGTGTTTGCGCAAGCGGGCGTGAATGTTTCAATTTTTCTTTGCAATAATAATTAAAAATTAAGAACCATTACATTATTGGAACTATACTAATAATATTATGAATAGCATATTATTACATTTCATTTTTTGGAAGGTGAAGCCCACACATGGGTCTGAGACACGTGCATGGGTAATTAGTTGGACCTACAGTTTTAATTGGGTTCCAATCCACCGGGAAGTGATTTACAGCAGAGAACTGAGCCTTTTTTACCTAACCAAACGGTCACCATTACAGAGAGAGCCTAGCTGCTCATGTCTTATCATGTCTAACTGATTATTAATATAATTATAAATATGATATTAAATTAATTATATTTTTAATGAAGGATTTCATGCTATTTGTCAATAATGTCAGAAGATGGTTGCACGAGTTAACCGGACATCACGAAAATGTGGGTATCTATTTCCACTACAAAGTCATTTCTATATCATTTTAATTTAATAATTTTATGTGTTTTTCAGACATCCCAATACAAGAGCTAGATGTTGAGAAACGAGTGCAGCCGGCAGCCTGGCTAAAAGATGCATCCATTGAACCAGCCACCACAACTAGTTCAGGTACTACTTCACTTATTCTCTGTTTTGCTATTTTTGGCAACATTTTAGATTCAATCACGGCCATTGTTGTTGGTCTAGAGGGGGGGGGGGATGATCAATGATAATTATGTTTAGGGAGGAGGGTAGGCTCTCTAGGCACTATATATTACACCATAAGTGGAGATTAATTTTTAATATTATCCCTTTATTTTTTGTTTTCTCTGTCCTGTAACCCAAGAATAGAGGCATTTATTAAACACAAAAATAAATTAAAAATGTATTCAATACTACATTTTGCTAATCAATTGTAGCATCCCATTATAGAAACTATGTGTTAGGGTGCGAATATAAGTCTAACAACCAAAATAAGAGTTACTCCAATCTAAATGTAAACATAAACATAGAGTATAATGTATATTATAATAACATAAATATAAAAAATAACGATATTTACAACAAAAAAGATATTAAATACATAATAAATCCTCACTTTGTATAATGCCAATGTTAATTAAGAAACATTTGATACTTTTTTGAAATTCAAAATGTTAATTTCCCTTATGTTAGCTGGTAGTAGATTAACAATTTTACAGCCTATATACAATACAGATTTCTAACCATAGGTTGTATTGCAACCTTTGTAAAGCTCTTGTGATCTCCATTTCTGGTTAATCTAGGAAATAGTTTGATGAAAATGAGAACCAAATGTATATAATTATAGTTGCTGCACGCTTAAAACTTTATACTCCTGAAATAATGAGTCTTGGTTTAAAGTAAATTCTCAGTAGAAGGTTCTGAGATTTTATGAGTGGATCTACATGATTATATTATTATATTAAATTTAACATTATAAACTATTTTTAACAGTTTTTAGTGTTTTGTTTTAAGTGAACTTTTAAATTAATAGTGGTTAAGTGAGAAGATTCATTCTGTTATTTTTTGAGTGAAGGTTTTTAGCAAATCTTAAATTTTTAGTCTATGTTAACCTCAATGGTTTGGACAATGTAACAATCAAATTTGTGAAGGGAGCAGTTTTGGACTTGAGTCTGTTGCGCCTTCACATTCGTTGTAAATTTGTCACAATAAATAAATAATTGGTCCCTCCCCAGGCAAGGATTCCATATCTAATGAGCGATTCAACCAAAGATTAATAGACTGTCCTTAGTTTTTCTTTAGACAAGATCTGACAAAGTTTTATAAATATGTATACAAACTATCTTACTTTTGTGACTACATTGGATATTTGTTCATCCCACTTGAATAAGTCATCAACTATCAATCCCAAATATTTAATGTGGTCAACTCTTTCTATTACTGGACATGTGCAGGAATTATCAAGCTGAGTACAATCATGCAGTTTGAACATGCTTTTATCTGGTTTTCTTTTGTCGGTCAGTGAGATCCAGAACTTTTGTTTTATCAATATTAAGGGTGAGAAGGTTACTATTCAGCCATAGAATGATTATTTACATTTAAGAATCTGCTAAAGCTATTAAACTATTCCAATTTTCACCCTGGAACATAATGGCTGTATCATCAGCAAAGGCTACCATTCTTCCTTTAATGTCCAAGGAGCACAGTTCGTTTGCAAAAATTAAATACAGTACAGGATCTAATACTGTTCCCTGTGGTACTTCATATTAAACAGTAGTTTCTCTGCTAATATGATCTCCGATTCAGATTGTGTTCGTTCTTGCAGATAAGACTCAAACCACTTTAATACAATACCTCTGCTTCCAATACTCTTCAGCTTCTTGCATAGTAACTCATTTGACACGGTGTGAAAACCTCAAGGGACCCTAAAGAGTTAGTTCACCGAAAATGCACTTGGAAGACTATCTTCAAATTTTTTGGATGACTAACCCGGGAGTGAATGACTTTTGGTGGCTGACCACCTCTTTTGTAGTAGTGGATATGTGAAAGGGGCAGTGGCGCAGCAGTGGATGCATGTGTGCTAGGTTTCTTATTTCTGTGCCACCAGCTACTGCTGCCACACTGTTAGTGTCGATAACACCCCTTTAATCCTCCCATCAAAACATTGTCACAAAATATTGGAATTTGATTCCAGAGATGGCAAAAGTTTCTGGTATAATAGCAACAATGAACTCCCTTTGCTATTTGTTATATTCAATAGTGCACTCTATACTATCTATGTTGGAGCTGGAATAATATTGAACCAGTTTCCAGTAAAATTTATTGTACAGAAAAGAAAATCTACAATAAATGATTTTTTTTACGTAAAAAACATTGAATAATTTCATCACATATATTTTTCAATATTTTTAAACCAACATGAAGTTTTGTTACATATTTCCATTTCTAAAATGTCACTACTGAATATCTTTATAAATATAATACCTTTGTATGGGAGGCCCAATTTTGACAGTTTGTCACCCCACTGTCCCTTCAAAATAGAAGTACTGTGCATGTTATCATTATTTTTCAATTTCCAATAGAATGCTCCAAGAATTGAAACTGCCATCGTTCGTTTGACATTAAAAAGGTTCCTGAAATAGAAAAGTTACACATTAGTATACATTATGTGTACAGCCTAGTGGCTAGCATTTCAAAAAAACGAATGTTTTCTAAATACTAGCAATTCAAAGAGCTGATATTTTTCTATATACAAGCATTTAGTTTTGTCTGCTCAACTACTTTTTTATTTATTCATAATTTGTAACTTTTATTCCAAGATGAACAATCAAGTATTTCTTCCTCAATCATTTCTTTTCGGAGGATGAAGCCCACAGGTCTAAGACCTGTGCGTGGGTAATGAATTGGATGATGGTTATTGATGAGTTGGACCTACAGTTTTAGATGGGTTCCGAACCACCGGGAAGTGATTTTGCAGCAGAGAACAGTCTTTTTTGCTGGCCAATCCGATCGGTCATCGTTACAAAGAGCGCCAAGGAGTTTCTTAGCTTATCTCTGATTGAACAGATACGGCACTCGGCTATCGCTTCCCATTGAGAGGAAGGACTTAATTCCAAATCATCTGTTTGGTTTCAGAGAAAAACACTCAACTATTGACCAAGTACGTAGAATAGTCAATATAATAGAGAATTGCTTGGAGGATAAAAGTTTGTTCAGCAGCTTTCCTCGATATTGGGCAAGCTTTTGACAGAGTATGGCATGAAGGACTGACTTCTTTTAAACTGAAACCAAAGCAATTTACAGATATTTAAAGTCAAGCATGAGATTCATATTCTGATTGGAAGGAAATAAAAGCAGGAGCTCCGCAAGGGAGTGTTTTAGGCTCCGCCAACACAACAAAGTCGAGGCAATCCAGCTGCCAGACAATGGAGGATTGGTGCGGAGGCTTAAAAGGAAGAAGCCGTTCGAATTAGTGTAGTGCTTATTCGAGTGGTGTCCAGTAAAAAAGCAGAGCAGTGATTGAGTGAAATCTAGCTTTTAGTGCAGTTAACAGGTGTACATAATTATCATTAGCAGTAAGAGATTCTAATGAGTGTCTCAGTGTATTATTTTAAGATTAGTAAGTTAGGATAGAACAAATTTGCTCATTAGTCTCAAGACTAGATAGCAATAGTATTAACATAAAAAATGTTGCAGGCACTCATTCTTAAGACGCTGCTATTTAATTTGGCTATTGAGATTTTTCAAATAGAATCGCTTGAATGGATGTAAGAAATTTTTCATATCGTCATGGAAACATTATCAATGGCTATTCTAATTCCATTGTAATCAATTTTGAAGAACAAGGGGATATTTACTCCAGTTTTTATTTTAGTTCAACTGTAGGATTTTATTTTTTTTGCTGGCCTCGAGATAGAAGTGAATCAGCAGAACATTCTGATTATGTCCCTAGCCAAGAATCATATTCAGGTATATCTTCATCTATATTGATTTGCTAGTCTTGATGGTGTTATGAAACACCAGCAGAAAGAAAGAAATATTTGCGTCAATAGTGCTTCTGTTTAAAGTGATAACAGGCACGTCTTGTTTACTCCCCCTGCTCACCCCTCGCCTTGCAATCATCTAGAGTATTCCAGTCTTTGTAAACAGATTTTTATAGAATTATCTCGAAAATAGAAATGAATTCTCTAGCGCCTCCTGAAATGTGATAAAAACATATATAAACATATATAAGGATGCTCTTGTAAACAAACAGTCAGTTAGTTATTGCTCAAACTTCGTTGACAAGTGGAAGTTCCCAGTTTCCGTTAATACAGACCGTGTAATCCAGTGAGCATTACTGCAGACTGTGTTAAACGATCGTTTAATGTGTTAAAGTGATAAACACAGTATATTGTGATAGTGACTGTATTATTGAGACTTCCTTTACAGTTTATTCAAGTGTACTAATACTCATTGCTATTATTGTAATACATTGACTGACCTGTGTTTTAACTGCTATTTTGTAGACGTTTCTGAATCATTGTATCGTACAGTTATTTGTTAAATATTTGATTGGCCTATTAACAGTTAGTGATTCGTTTTGGTAATATAGCAAATTCATTATTAGCTGAACATTATTCAGCCCGTTTGATTCATTCGTTTCTGATTGATTTCTTTTGTGACATAGCTGATTGGTGTGTGTTATTTGTGTAAATAAAGTGCGAGTGTTAATTTAAAGTGTCGCCAGCATATTTTAGAGATAGAACCCATAACAATATAACATCCATATAATTTATAATTGGTCTGAAAAATGCTCAGATAATATATCTGGAATGAGTTTGAAGGGTGCATACACTGGCACACACTAGCAACGGTTGCTAGGGCAACATGGTTATATGTTGGAGTGGGGAGCGCAAAACCAAGTTGTAACTACAGAACTTCTGTAAATTAATGTACCCATGAAACAATAAAATTGGACTTTTGTTGTGTCAGCTATATTTGGCAGATATTCGACGCACAACTTGGTTTCAATTAGTGCAATAAGAATAACTGGAAAATTATGTTTCTTTGCTTGAGGAATTATTATTGAACGAGCATAGCGAGTTCTTAGTTTTGACTTGTTACTCGAGGCTTGCGGCTTTTCTGTATGTCTGTGTGTATGTTCGACGATAACCTTCGAACGCTTTAACCAATCAACTTCAAATTTTAAACACATTTTCTTGCCACCTTAACACAGATCAAGTTCGTTTACCAATGAAATTGGCCCACTCCTTCATCTTTTTTGAGGCAAAACAAAAGGATAGGTTCTCAGCTCTTCATTAATATATCTATATATTACTATAGTTTTTATCACCATATGGAATTTTGCAATAGATTTCAAAATATATTTTGAGTTATCATCAGCTGTAGGTGAATAAATGCGATCAGGATTTTTATAGAATCTCTTATCAGCTGATATACTAATTCCATTGCCCTGATTTATGGATATATATAAACAGCTGTTTTTCATGTGGTAAATATAAATCTACTCTATAGATACACTAATTCCATTGCCCTGATATATGAGCACGGTTGGTATTTTGTGGAAAATAAATCTGTGTATCAGAGCAACGATGATACCACCTTCCCCTACGATAAGCTTCCCAAATGAGTTCCCTTTCCAAAATTAGTTGTTTGCAAGCGAGTTCTCCGGCCCGTTGGACTCACTAGTATTTTCATGTTCATTGACAGCAGTGTCTGAAGATACTGTAACAATAGAGTAGAATGGTCATAAAATGTGAGTATCCATTTCCACTACACAGAACATTGTCAATGTTAATTATAAAAATATTTTCAATAAATTTTGCAACTTGTTAATATTGAATTGCAGTTTTTATTTTAGTTCAGGTGTTTGATTTTATATATTTTTTTTGCAGACCTCGACAAAGAAGTGAATCCAGTGGAACAGACTGATAATGCCTCTAGCCAAGAAGCAACTTCAGGTATCTATTCATCTATTTTGATTTGTTTGTCTTGGCCAAGCCAAGGCTTTTTATATTTTTGATGAATATTAAGCAAATTATATAACATCTTATCCATCTACAGAATTTATTAATTTCGAATTCCTTTAATTGCTATTACTTTATACTGAAGACTTCCGCAATGGCGGATATTGACAACAGCATTGAAAAGCTGATGGGAATCGATGAATGCTACTGTACAAAAATATCGGTCACCACCGGGAATCGAACCACGGACCTCTCAATTGCCGGTTGAGCGCCTTAACCACTAGACCATGGAGACCCTTCTGCACAGGAGCATAAACAGAATTTATTAACTTCGAATTCCTTTAATTGCTATTACTTTATATGCAGAAGGGTCTCCATGGTCTAGTGGTTAAGGCGCTCAACCGGCAATTGAGAGGTCCGTGGTTCGATTCCCGGTGGTGACCGATATTTTTGTACAGTAGCATTCATCGATTGCCATCAGCTTTTCAATGCTGTTGTCAATATCCGCCATTGCGGAAGTCTTCAGTATAAAGTAATAGCAATTAAAGGAATTCGAAATTAATAAATTCTGTTTATGTATATTTGACAGTTTATTCAATGTCAGTCACTTCTAACTAACTTGTGAGATACGAGCCGATATGGCCAAGTTGAAAATGAATGCTCCTGTGCAGAAGGGTCTCCATGGTCTAGTGGTTAAGGCGCTCAACCGGCAATTGAGAGGTCCGTGGTTCGATTCCCGGTGGTGACCGATATTTTTGTACAGTAGCATTCATCGATTGCCATCAGCTTTTCAATGCTGTTGTCAATATCCGCCATTGCGGAAGTCTTCAGTATAAAGTAATAGCAATTAAAGGAATTCGAAATTAATAAATTCTGTTTATGTATATTTGACAGTTTATTCAATGTCAGTCACTTCTAACTAACTTGTGAGATACGAGCCGATATGGCCAAGTTGAAAATGAATGCTCCTGTGCAGAAGGGTCTCCATGGTCTAGTGGTTAAGGCGCTCAACCGGCAATTGAGAGGTCCGTGGTTCGATTCCCGGTGGTGACCGATATTTTTGTACAGTAGCATTCATCGATTGCCATCAGCTTTTCAATGCTGTTGTCAATATCCGCCATTGCGGAAGTCTTCAGTATAAAGTAATAGCAATTAAAGGAATTCGAAATTAATAAATTCTGTTTATGTATATTTGACAGTTTATTCAATGTCAGTCACTTCTAACTAACTTGTGAGATACGAGCCGATATGGCCAAGTTGAAAATGAATGCTCCTGTGCAGAAGGGTCTCCATGGTCTAGTGGTTAAGGCGCTCAACCGGCAATTGAGAGGTCCGTGGTTCGATTCCCGGTGGTGACCGATATTTTTGTACAGTAGCATTCATCGATTGCCATCAGCTTTTCAATGCTGTTGTCAATATCCGCCATTGCGGAAGTCTTCAGTATAAAGTAATAGCAATTAAAGGAATTCGAAATTAATAAATTCTGTTTATGTATATTTGACAGTTTTTTCATTGTCAGTCACTTCTAACTAACTTGTGAGATACGAGCCGATATGGCCAAGTTGAAAATGAATGCTCCTGTGCAGAAGGGTCTCCATGGTCTAGTGGTTAAGGCGCTCAACCGGCAATTGAGAAGTCCGTGGTTCGATTCCCGGTGGTGACCGATATTTTTGTACAGTAGCATTCATCGATTGCCATCAGCTTTTCAATGCTGTTGTCAATATCCGCCATTGCGGAAGTCTTCAGTATAAAGTAATAGCAATTAAAGGAATTCGAAATTAATAAATTCTGTTTATGTATATTTGACAGTTTATTCAATGTCAGTCACTTCTAACTAACTTGTGAGATACGAGCCGATATGGCCAAGTTGAAAATGAATGCTCCTGTGCAGAAGGGTCTCCATGGTCTAGTGGTTAAGGCGCTCAACCGGCAATTGAGAGGTCCGTGGTTCGATTCCCGGTGGTGACCGATATTTTTGTACAGTAGCATTCATCGATTTCCATCAGCTTTTCAATGCTGTTGTCAATATCCGCCATTGCGGAAGTCTTCAGTGTAAAGTAATAGCAATTAAAGGAATTCGAAATTAATAAATTCTGTTTATGTATATTTGTCAGTTTATTCAATTGTCAGTCACTGCAAACTAACTTATCCATCTAATTTATAATTGATCACTCCAGCTATACTCGAATTATATTGCTTATAGTATTTGCCATATGAACTTACATTTTACAGAATAACATTTTTTTACACTATTATAAGTTAATTTAGCTATGAGATTTTTCAAGTGAATCACATGTAGGAATTTAAGAAACTTTCGAAAACCGAGCGGCAGATACATTATCAATGCTCATTGTATTTGTATTATAATCAATAGTCAATATTATAACAGTAATATTATAATCAATATTATAAAAAATTTGAATTTTAGTGTTTATTAATATCAATGAATAGTTATATTTCCTTTACACATTTGTCTTTTGTGAAGAAGTAATTCATAGACTTGAAAAAATGGAATTTTCTTGTGGCAATTGCCTTTGAGAAATATTTGATCCACAATTTGATCCCAAACAGTGGATACAAGACAAATGTAAGACACTTGTCTTCAGTTTATACAAGAGTATAATTTCTTGTCTTTTGTTAACTTTTTTCTTCTGTTTCCAGGATGATTTTAAATCTTTTTTATATTTTTTATTTTATTTTATTTTATTTGAGGATCCCCATTAGAAGTAATTCAGATAGATAAACAGGGACAAAAAAGAAAACAGGAAGACCAGAATCTAGCCGAAGTGCCAGTGCCAGCAAAAGTACCCAAAACTAACGATGCAGCTAGTTCAGTCTCAGGTACCGCTTGATTTATTCTTCTTCTGTTATTTTTGATCAAGACAACAACTTTCCATTCATTTATTGACATTTACCATCAACAATGGTCGAGTTCATGGGAGCATTCTCATTTAGCGGTAAATATTACTGGTAGCATTTGTTAGGTTAGGTTTATGATTGGTATATTTAAATTTTTTAATGTCTGAATTGGTATATTGAAACTTTTTAATGTCTGAATTTAAATAGACCAATCAGACACCACCGGTAACATTTCCTGGTAAATGAGAAGGCTCCCATGAACTCAACTAATGGCTTGAGTTAATAATAACTCAAACATTTGTTAGTTATAATTTAGAATGTTTCAATATGTTGTCTCAGACAATGAGCCTCATGGAAGTGAAGCAAATGCATTAGATTAAAAGTAGAAGGTTTTACTAGACGTTAGGAGCAGAGGCGCACCCAGACTTTTGGTTTACCCGTCCTACCTGATAGTGTGGGGGGGGGGGTGGATTTCGCAGATCTCTTTTTTCAAAATTATTGCCCGATAAGGTCCTTGTGGGGGGAGGAGGGGGTTCATTAATTGACTTTTTAAAATGGTATTAGCTATGGGGAAACAAAATGTGCCCATCATGTGTATTTTTATACAGAGTGTTTTAAGAGTTCAAGATGCTTATACAATGAAGATAAAAAAATCACATGAATGTAGGTATGGAAACGCATTGTTTCAGAAATAAAGAAGGCGGAAGATTACAGCTATTTCCATAATTCATTCAGAAATCTCCAAGACCTTCATGTAAATGGTGTTAATTCTATTGAATCATTGTAAAATTAGCTGAAACTTGCAACAATATTTACTACCATACATTTTTATGCCCACATCATTTTGAGACTGGTACGTGGGTAATGAATTGAATGAAAAATGCCAGTCCAAACGCGAATCGAGATTATCTAGTATTTGAATTAATGGGATATTTTACAAAAATTCACAAAATGATCATAAAACACGTTTTTTATTATAGGCCTAGTGGATTAATCAAATTAATTGCCAATGAACTAAAAAAAATCAGAACTTGTGAATTAATTTTTTAATGAAATAATATGAATATGCTCAATATTTAAAAACGCTCCCAAAGTTTATAAAGCCGAGTTTTATTGAAAGCACACCAATTTTGCACGGATGCTTTCTACTTGCTATTCTTGCATGTTTTGATACAATTTAAAATCTGATTTTATAACTCTTGGTACGTTATTCGCAATCAATAACCAAGTTCATACCTTTCAATCTTAAAAACGCCTTTTTTTGGTATTTTTTTTAAGAATTTCGTAAAATAACTCAATAATCACGGTAGATAATGTTTTGATTTTTCAGCTCATTTCACATCGTATGCATCCAATTCACCACCTAAATGAAAGCTCTTGGAATCTAAAGTTTTCTGAATTGGTTGTAATTTAGGCTTTTGATTTCTTAATGATAAAGAAAGCTCTACTCTTCTGCTATCTTTATTTCTGTAATGAAGCGTTTCTGGAGGAATAAGCATTTGAAATCTAGCAGATTCATTGCGAAATCTTTCGCAAACACCTGTGTACCTTTTTAAGGAAAGTGATAGCCGCGAGCCATGGCAGGTATCTGTTCAGTCAGCTAAGATAAGCTGCAAATTCCTTGTCCCTCTTTGCAAAGGTGACCGATCGGCCACCAAAAAAGACTGTTCTCTGCTATAAATATTTTCCTGGTGAACCGGACCTCAGTATGCTCAACTCATCAATCACCATCTTCTAACTCATTACCCACGCACAGGTCTCAGACCTATCTGGGCTTCATCCTCCGAAAAAACATTACATTATTAAATTTTTAACCTTATTGACTGAAAGTCATTAAATTCATCTAAAAAGTTAATACCAACAACGCAGTTCGCCATGGAACAAGAAATCCAGGAATTAAATTAAATTACATTATTAATGTAACGTCAAATATATTACAGGTCCAGGGGGTTCTAGAGGCTAGAGATCCCGTATTACATTACATGATTATCAGTTCGATATGAGTGAAATGGATTGTTTCTATTATCTGAACCCAGCCGCCTAGTCGAATGGATTCTGCCAGGCTAAAAATTCTATTTCCACCTGTGGTACTCGAAATATGAAATGAAATGAAATTTATTCATAACACTGGCATACAAATCACAATGATACATAATGGACAAAAATAATACAACAACAATAAACTGACAATAATGCAATTAAATCAAATTATCAAAAAGAATGCAATAGATGAACAATGTAAACAATCAATCCATTATTATTCCCCACCATTGCATATCATGTAAATGGACTTAATAATAAACTATATACAATTATGTATAACCTCAGTGTTATGATTGAAGGTACTCCTTTAGCAGGTAGCTGAGTTGGGGTTACCTTCACTAGAAATTAAACTATAAAATGACATTTGCAAGAGATAAATGCCTCAATCGAAAATTTTAAATAATTAAATTGTCTAACACGTATCAATTAAATGAAAGGAGTATGAAGAACTAAAAAACGTACCATCTTGAAGACTACATACAATAAAAGATATCAGATCAAAAAGAAATGAATCGAAAAAAAATTAATAATAGAAAACTATAGGATCAATAACAAGTCAACTAAAAGAATAAAAGAAGGAAGTTGAAATGTATTATTGAACATTCAACAAAAGAACCTTTCCTCAATTTCATCGAAATCAAATGTAAATAAAAAAGTTTTTAGCTGTTTTAAAAATTTTGAAAAAGAAGTTTCAGATGAGACATGAGAAGGCAGCATATTGAAAAACCTTTGGTGCACTATAAACATAAAATCGTTTATAGGCCTCACATGAAGGATTTGTTAATGCAACGTAATTTCTCTGTCTCAATCTGTCCAAATCCAAGGCATTTCCAATTTTTTGGCCACTTTTCAAATAGAATATCCTTAACACTCTAAAAATATAAAGATGCCTCAATGGCAGTATATTCAAGGCATGAAAGTATGGAAATGAATGAGTTCTTCTTTGAATTGAAGACATCAATCTTATTAACTTTTTTTTTGTGCAACAAGAACTGAGTTTAAATTTGATTTATATGCACCACCCCAACAGCTCAACCCATACTGTAACTATTTGCTATGGCAAAATAAACAGATCTCAAAACTTTACTAGGGCAAATGTATTTACGTAAGTAAAATTTTCTAAGCATCACATTTAAATGTTTCCTAAGTGATTCTATATGAATTTTCCAATTACAATTTTCATCCATCTCCAATCTAAGATATTTTATGCTCTTTACCTGATCGATTTGCACACAATTTATACAAAGATAATTTTGATTGTAGAGACAGGCCTTACATTTGAATAGGAAAGGATTCTGTAAGACAGGCTTCAGTCTTAATGAGAAGCAAATACATTTAGTTTTGGAACTTAGAGCCAATTTGTTAACAGTAAACCATACCTTGAGCCAGTCCAAATCATCTTGCATATTCAAAATCAAAGAATCAATATCACTATCAGAATATAACAGAGCCGTATCATCAGCAAAACATGTGATTGTTCCCTTGAGGTTACTTGAACATGATTTATTTATATAAACTAGAAACAAAATTGGTCACAGTACAGAACCTTGTGGGACTCCACAAGGAATTGATAAAAAAGAGCTTGTAAAATCCTTAACACGTGCACTACCAACCAAGAAACTTTGGAACCAGTTCAAAGCAATACCTCTTATCCCAGCTTCCCATAATCTATTTAATAGTAAGTTGTGGTCCACCGAGTAAAATGCCTTGTTCATGTCAATGAACAGGCCCATGACATTGAGGTTCTCATTTAGTCTATTAAAAATACCTGAGCAAAACGTTAACAAAGCATCTTCTGTAGATGTTTTTTCAACAAACCCATATTGGTTTTTACTTAAAAAGTTATTAAAACTAAAAAATTCAAGACTAGACTTAACTAGCCTTTCTATAATCTTTGAAAACACAGAAATCAATGAGATTGGTCTATAGTTATTCAAATCCGAACAATCTCCCTTTTTAAATAATGGAATGACTACAGCCCTCTTCAAGCACTCTGGAAATTCACCACTTTGAAAATTTAAATTTATCAAATGAGTTAGTACTGGACTTATAAAATCCCTAGCAAGTTTATTGGCATAAGCTGAAACCCCATCAATTCCGGCTGATTTATTTGTATTTAATTGGGAGATTACTCTTTTAACTTCATCTTCACATGTAGGTAAGAAGAAAAAGGATTTCTGCACAAAAACTGGAGGAAACACCTTATTGTTTCTAGCGTCCGACCTTGCTGTCCTCAGCGTCCTCAGTCATCACTGTCTTAATAGTGTAACGATATTGTTATAAATGCTATCCTATTAAAACAAGTTGAAATGTTCGGTCTGGAGTCCATATTACAATCAATTTGCTTGAAAAATATCAACAGTTTGAAAGGATTTCAGGATCTGAGGGGAAGGCTTAAATCCCAGAGCCACTGGTTATTAACATTATTCTACTTGAAAGTGTGAAAACATGAAATATACCAACACTAACTAATCAACCTGGAGCACATATCCTACAGTCAATTTGCTTGAATATTATAAACCATTTTTCAAGGACTTTGGGTTCTTTGTGGGGGGGGGGGGGGTGGCTTAAGCCCCCTGGGTACGCTTCTGGTTAGGACCTTTGGTGGAGAAAGCTCGGTCGGCCTGTAGTGTTGCTACTTGGTTACTAAACTTATTTAGTGTAATCGATCCCTTAAACACCAATAATTTTACCGTGGTGTAAATAATAATGATTACCTTTTCTTTGAGAGCAAATCCTTCAGTCAGAAAGTAATATTGGATTAAAGTAAAAATAAATTGAAATTTTGTAGACTGCCTTCGGCCTTACCTAAATGGTAAGTTTTATTCATAATCATGTGCTACTTTTGAAGCATACAACTCAACCAAAGAAGGATTAACTCTTATATTTGACTCGCGACAACATGGAAGTCCTTGAATAGACTACGGACAGGGGTAACTAGATGCAAATCACAACTTGTGCAATGGGGCTACAGCGAGGATGAAGAGTGCGAGTGTGCAATGAGGCAGAATTATGAACACCTTTTTACCTGTCCTAACATGGAAGTAACCTGTACAATGGATGACATTATTGCAGCGAATGACAAAGCAGTCTCTGCGGCTACATTTTGGAAAGATATTAAATGGTTATGGTGACTCTGGACACGACAGAAGAAGAAGAGGAAGAAGAAGAAGGAGAAGAATCAACAATAGCTTGAATTAATAATAGTCTAATAATGTGTAATAAACATCTTAATTTGGAATCTGTCGATGATAGAATAATCTGAGTGCATTGTTAATATATATATATAAAATCCCTGCCTTTAGTAGGCATCGTGGCCGAGGGGCTGGAGAGCGGACAATAATTTTTATTCCCAATTTTCATCCACTTCGCGGGTTCGAATCGCATTCCAAACACGTTCTTATTACAGTAATTATTTATTAATTGTTTATGATTACCAACAATACTAGAGAATAGGAATTCCTAGAGAATAGGGATTGAAGGAGTATAAGAAGAAGAAAAAAGATTAAAAAATAAAAAGAACGATAAGTAAAAGAAGATGAACAAGAATAAGGCAGAAGAAGATGAGGGATAAGAAAGAACGAGGCTGATAAATTAAATTTGTAAATAGGTTGTTTCACGTTCGTTATCCCAATTGGATTGTGCAACTCCCTAGTAATTTAAGATTGTTGAATGCTCCAATATGTTGTCTCACACAATGAGCCTAATGCCGGCTCCACACATGCGGCAATTCGGCGAGAGCCGAATATTCGCCAAATGGCGAGCTGCTCGTGCTGGTATTCGCCGATTAACGAGCAGCTATCTACACACATGCGATTTTTTCAGAGCACAGTGCTCGTTGCGGGACTAGCCCGAATCGTAGAATAGCGAATAGTAGAATAACATGGATGACGATGATGTTATTATTTCTTGTGCTGACATCATTGTTATAGCTGGAGACTATTTTTATTGTTGAAGAGAAGAAGAAATCCAAGGAAAAGGAGGTCGTGGGCGATATCATTAAAATAATATTTCTCACACTAATTGTTTAATTAGTAGTCCTTGAATTTGATCTTTGCTTCAACTACATTATAAAGATACGCCTGTTAAAAAATTATTTTTATCCTATTATGCATTAAAAATCGGTTTATTACCCCCTTAAACTGAATACAACAAAATTTGAACAACATGGATAACCGGGCTCTAATTATAAATTTTGTTTAAGACGTATTTTCTAAAATGCTTAAAAATATGCAAGGAAATGCGCCAACAGTGTTAGAAAAAAAGATAATGATAAGAAAAATACGCCAGAGGACCCTAAAAAATAATAATATATTTTAATAACAATAGATAAATAAACAGAATTGATTAATCAACAAATACAACATGTAGGATTATAAATTTAAAAAACAAGATTTTACAAAAGTTTTAAATGAAATCTAATGTGAATTTGAAAGTATTAACAGGTAGCACTTCGCAAGTAGACAGCCGAATGTGTGTAGGCAGACTGGTGCTCGCCTTTTGACGAATATTCGTCCACTTTGAAGTATGTCAAAGACCGAAACTAGACGGGAAACGACGAGCACGAGTGCTCGCTACTTGCCGAATGCACGAACTCCCATCCACACTACTCGCGATTCGACGCGCGGCTGCTCGGGATTCGCCGAATGCCGCATGTGTGGAGCCGGCATTATGGAAGTGAAGCAAATGCTTCATGCCCGTGTTTCTTCCTTTAGTGTCTCTTTACTCGACCGACACTTGAAATGCTTCTCGTCTCGAGGACCATCTGTTCTATTTGAATCAGTGTGAAAGGTACCCTTTATTTGTGTGTATTACAAACCGCTGCTTCTTGATCTGAGGGCTACCTGTTCCATTTATTTGTGTGTATTGCAAAAATCTTCTTGTTCCGAGGGCCACCTGATGCATTTGAATCAGTCTGAAAGGTCTCATTCATTTGTGGAATATAAAGAAGCTGAAAATCATTTAAAAAATGATCACAAGATTTCTATTAATACAAGCAAAAGAAGGGTTAATTATATTCAATAGTGATTTCTCAGCAGGAATTCATAACAAATTATTTCAAGGAAGCATTGATATACTACTCTAGTAATTCAACAAAAAAAAAAAAAAAAAAAAACGAGAAATTGTGAAAAAATAATAAGAACCGGAAATTTTAATAAAATATTGAACCACAAATAGAGAAAAAAGAAGAAATAAAGTTGGTAATTATTATTATTATTTCTTCCGTTCTCTAATCTATTTATCTATTCCTTTTTTATAATACTTATGGCCAAGCTAAGAATTTTCATTCTCTCGTGGATATCATGCAAGTCTAATAAACTTGAAAACCTTTTTTATTCTCCGGTTCTTAGTTACAAGACGTGAGAAGGCAATAATTATCCCATACTTGTCTATGGTGTATACATGAGTATTCTTGGGCGGTGGTACTAGTTATTGGATTGGATGTCATTGGATTTTCAATCATTTGTTGTCTTAAGGTACGTGTCTTTTACTATTTTCTTTCGATTTTAGATTAATTATAAATATTCTTTTGCAGACATCCCACCACAACTGACTTTGACTGTAAAGAAGAAACAAATAAAACCAAGAGGAAAGAACTCACCAAAAAAAGTTATCAAGGGAAAGAAAAGAGGAAATTCAGGTAACACTTCAGTTATCAAGGGGAAGACAAGAGGAAATTCAGGTAACACTTCATTTAGTCTGTTTATCTTTGTCCAAACCAATAATTTTCTAGATTCATGCATGTTTATTTTACTTGGGCTTCAGTTAGTGATATTGAATTTTCTAATACGCTGCCTCATATCTTGCTATCTTGCTACAGTAATAATATTGAATAATTATTGAAAAAATATTATATAATTTATAGATATTTAAAATAATTATAAATTAAGAATAACTGTATCAACTGGAAAATGAAGTTTGTTTTAAAAATTATTTTAATTTCATCGTAATTGACAGTATTGTCTGAAGATACAACTAATAAAAATAGTGATAAACGGTCGTCGTATGAAAAGTGATTTCTCATCTTCGAATCAAAGATTTTTTATTTTCGTTAAATTTTAAAATTTTATATGTTTTTGCAGGCGTTCGTCTAGGAGACCCATATCTCGAGAAACAGATAGATCCAGTGGTACTAAGGAAATATGTTCCTATTCTTCCTAAGCCTACCGTGCCAGGTACCTCTTCATGTTATATTCTGTTTTATTAATTTTCGCCAAACCAGAAATTTTTATTTTCTATGAATATCATGCAAGTTGAATAAACTTGAAGTTGGAATCTTTTTTACTTAAGTTTTTTAAAATTCAAATTCCAAAAACATATTTCTCATTAGAAACTTTTCATATCCGAGCAGCATTGTTCATTGTACTTCTATTATAATCAATTTCACTACTTATTAATATTGAAGTATACTCGGATATTTCATTCTAATTTTGTTTTCTTTGTTATAATTCAATGCTGATTGACAAAATTGTCTGAAGATGTTCAAGCAAACCGTTGAACGGTGCTCATACGAAAATTTGAGTATCTATTTCCTCTAGTCATTTTTATTTGATTTAAATTGTGTAATATAATTTTCGGTTTTTGCAGAAGTCCGTATTGACCACCCAGGTCTCAGAAAACTACTAAATCTAGATCCAGAGGAACTGCCCATAATTCCAAAGCATACCATCTCAGGTACCACTTCATATATTCTCTGCTTTTTTCTAGTCTTGGCCAAGCCAGGAATTTCATTTTTTTTAACGAATATCATGCAAGTTAAATAAACTCGGAGTTGAAATCTTTTTTGCTTTAATATTTTTCAAATCCTCATTAGAATATTATCGCTAGAAATTTTTCCTATTCGAGCTGGAGAAGCATTGTCAACGATAATTGTAATTTTATTAACATCAGTTTTACTACTTGTTATTTGACACTTGGATATTTGTTCTAGTTTTGTTTTGTCTGAAATACGTTTATTTTGGTTTTTGTTGAAAGGAAGTAATTCATAAATATGCTCACGGAACAGTAGCATTGGTTTTTTTGTGTTGGCTATCTTTGAGTGATATTTGACACAACTTTATATTAATTAGTGTAATAAAAATAATTAGAAAAGTAAAGTGCTGGTTGCACAAATCCCCGGATACTGGCTAAACTGATTGTAGATCAGTACAGTTTCTCTGAACAAAGGAAACTTATTTCCAGTCAATTTTTGACTGGAGATTTAGCCTGCCAATTTTTCAGAATAAAATTTCTGATAAGGCTAAGTGCTCGAATGGACGAAGTTTTGTTCAAACTTCGCCTTTCATGTAAATTGTGATAGCCGCGAGCCGTAGCAAGTATCTGTTCAATCAGATAGATAAGCTGCGTTCTCGTAGGTCCCGTTTGTAACGGTGACCGATTAGATTGGCCAGCAAAAAAGACACTGTTTTCTGCTGAAAATCACTTCCCGGTGGTTCGGAACCCACCTAAAACTGTAGGTCCAACTCATCAATCACCATCATCCAACTCATTACCCACGCACAGGTCTAAGACCTATGTGGGCTTCATCCTCAAAAAAAAAAAAAAAAAAAAACGCCCTTTCATTCCCTTTTCGGGAAGTGATAGCCGCGAGCCGTAGCAGGTATCTGTTCAATCAGATAGAGATAAGCTGCGTTCTCCTGGGTCCTGTTTGTAACGGGTACTGATTAGATTGGCCAGCAAAAAAGACACTGTTCTCTGCTGTAAAAACACTTCCTGGTGGTTCGGAACCCACCTAAAACTGTAGGTCCAACTCATCAATCATCATCCAACTCATTACCCACGCACAGGTCTCAGACCTAAGTGGGCTTCATCCTCCAAAAAAAATGCATCACTTAGAAATTCATTTCATTAGCTATACCCTTTAGATCACTTTTAATATTTCCAACAAAATGTAAATAGTATCAACCAGGTCTATTTTCTATGTGATGTTAATATGTTGTATGTAAGCACGAATTTGAAAAAAAATTGTAAATTTATCATGAATAAAGTAATCTAATCTAATCCACGATCTAGTGTTGCGCTCTAGCACCGTGTAAGGTTCTTGAAACATCTGGTTCAAATGCGAGTTCACATTTGAAATAAACAATTGCATTTTGATTTTCATAATAATTTCTACTTATAACTTGATTGTATAACTTACTTGAATAATTTAAAACGAACTAAAAACAAACTTCCATGTGAAATTACAGTTTTACCAAATTGAATTTCCTTCAAAATATCTAATCAAAATGTTTAGTCAAAAACTGATCAGCCTTTCTGCAATGCGAGTCTTGGGGTAAATAGATATCGGGTCTACTGATTGGGGATTGCTGTTTATTTGATTGGCCTCTGTGCAACCGGCCTATGTTTCTTTGCTTAAATAATGATTATAACTTCATGTTGATTGACTGCAGTGTATGAAGGTGAACATAAAAGTAGAGCTGAATGGCCATAATACGAAAATGTGAGTATCTATTTCTACTGCAGAAGAAATTTTTGTTTCAGTTAAATTGTATAATTCTATATGTTCTGCAGGCATACGTCTTGTGGATCCAGATCTTGAGGAACAAGTACATCGAGTGGTACTAAGGAAATATGTTTCTATTCTACGGAAGCCTAACGTGCCAGGTACCACTTCATATTATATTTTCTGTTTTATTAATTTCCGCCAAACCAGATTTTTTCAAGAATGTTATGCACGTTGAATGAAGTTGAAACCCCTATAGGTACAGTATTTAAAGCGAAATCAAATGATAATAACAGTGGCGAGCGGTCAGATGAAGCGACTGAAGCACTGCTTCACTACTAAAAAGTTATTGAATAACGTAAAGAAATATTTTTTATCTATAAATTAAATTACTGAGTAGCTGAAACTAGTAAAAATTCGGCAATAATTTATCTCTGAACATTAGTCTTCAACAAATCAGAAGCCTCAGTGATTTACGTAACCATACACAGTCAGCGATCAGACAGTAACATCATCTGCAGACTGCATAGCTGAGGCATATGATTCAATATGAAAGCAAGCGTAGCTGAAGTTGCTTCAGCTGGGCATTACACATGCAAGCATTCCAGGTAGCAGCCTTATAACATATAATTAACATCGTTGCAAGAGAAAATATTTAACCAGTTGAGACACACAGCATCATTGAACAAAGCAGGATAATCAATATTTTTAAAATCTCTGTAAGTAATTATTTTGGGTTTGACTTTGGGGGCTTTTAAGGCATATACCAGGTAAATCAAATCATGAGCAGAGAGCCCAGGACAGGGAATTTGTCCATGATTTACGGAATAACTACTATCTATAACTGAAATTAGATCCAGTAATGTATCAGAATTAGAAGTGTGATGAGTAGCTTGGAGGGGAAGCAGGATTATACTGCAAGCATCAAACATTCTAGTCAGTTGAAGTTTGTCCCATGTGTCTCTACCTAACAAGTCTGTATTAAAATCACCCATAATGGCCACGTGTTGGTATGGAACCATCAATCTCAAAATTTCATCCTCAAAATCACTCATATAACCAATATGGGGAGGCCTATAGCATACTCCAATTAACATCTTAATATTGTTGATTTTAATATCGGTAGACATGAATTCAGGCCTACTATGTATGTAGTTATTGGAAGAGAACTTGAGATTTGGCTGCAGTTCGTGTTTGACAAATGCTGCAACCCCTCCACCATTCTTAAGTAAACGATCATTGCGGAGAAGAATATATCCATCAAGATCAACAAGTCTATTTGATATAACAGATTTGAGCCAAGTTTCAGAGACCAGGATTATTTCACATTCTTGACCACCAAAAATATATCTGAATTCATCAATATGGCAAAGAAGGGATTGAGAATTTACATGCCGATCTTTAACTGCTTAGGAAAAGACGAAAGAGCCTGCTTAAGCAAATCACCAGTATTCAGCGCGGCTGGTGTATTATGCTGAAGGGACATTGAACAAGAAAATTATATCAATAGTCAATGGCGCAGAGAGGAGGGAGATAGCAGCCTGGCAAATACAAAAAATAGCAACCGAAATGTGGTAGGGCTCAAAAGATGCACACACATTCACTTATAATAAAATTACACCTAAAAATAATGGCAAATACAAAAAATAGCAACCGAAATGTGGTAGGGCTCAAAACATGCACACACATTCACTTATAATAAAACTACACCTAAAAATAATGTCATTTCAATAGTTTAAAATTATAATAATCAAATTTAATGTTAAAAAAAGAAAAAAAAAAATTTTTTAGTGATTGAGTGAAGAACATAGTTAGCTCCTGCAAAACTGGATAAATTGAACTTTTAAATACGGCTATTATACTAATTTCAAATAAAATCCAGTATCAACTAAGATGATTGAGTTTCGGAATGATCTGACACTGAAATCAACTGTGCCTAAAAAAACTACATTTAATTCATTGCAAAAACTACTCAAACAATCGATTAATTTTCTGAACTCAAAGGAGATAAAACAAACCACGATAATTTACAGAGATTGAGTATAGTACTAAAGAAACATATAATCATAATAATAATGATGATTATGGAAATAAAAATGAATGATTTACACACACCGATTCCTTGATGAATGTAAAACGTGAATACCATAATGATTATAGATAATTAGAGAGAGTGAGAGAGTGTGAGAGAATGAGTTTAAAGGGTGCATACACTGGCACACACTAGCAACAGTTACAGGGAAACATGGTTATATGTTGGAGTGGGGAGCGCAAAACCAAGTTGTAACTACAGAACTTCAAATTCTGTCTAGTTGCTAGTAGGTAGTGTCAGGTTCTGTTTATTCACTCCAATTTGAGATAATGCTAACACTACACAGTGTAGAGTCTACTAGGTAGTCACTATGTTTTATTAACGTCACCCATTGCGTTGCTGCCATGTAGCTTACAAGTTACAGCATGTAGTTCAAGATTAAATGATGACTATTATAATATTCGGCTATTGATGATATAGTTCATTTGGCAACAAATCCTTATTAACTGAGCTCTCATTAGAAACATTTCTTGTTTGAGAAGCAGAAGAATATTGGCAATGCTTATTGTAATTTTTTTCTATTATCAATTTGACATTCTATTTCAATTTTACATTCCATTTCAATTTTATATATGTTTTCAGCTTCTTGTATTGAAGACTCAAACCTCAAGAAACAAGTTAACCAAACACAGTCGCCTAAAGAATGCTCAGATAATATAGCTGGTAACAGCACAGGTACCTCGTAATCTATTCTATGCTTTGTTTATTTTTGTATAATTTTACTTATTAATACTAAGAACACTTGAGTATTTCTCCTAGTTTTGCTAGGAGAAATATAAACAGCTGTTTTTCATGTGGTAAATATAAATCTACTCTATAGATACACTAATTCCATTGCCCTGATATATATGAGCACGGTTGGTATTTTGTGGAAAATAAATCTGTGTATCAGAGCAACGATGAACTTGAACTTCAAGTGATAGAATGGCTTGAGAATCTTATCTAAATCAGTATGTTCAAAACAGCCATTTTTCGTTACCACCTTCCCCTAGGATAAGCTTCCCAAATGAGTTTCCCTTTCCAAAATTAGTTGTTTGCAAGCGAGTTCTCCGAGTTGGACTCACTAGTATTTTCATGTTCATTGACAGCAGTGTCTGAAGATACTGTAACAATAGAGTAGAATGGTCATAAAATGTGAGTATCCATTTCCACTACACAGAACATTGTCAATGCTAATTGTAAAAATATTTTCAATAAATTTTGCTACTTGTTAATATTGAATTGCAGTTTTTATTTTAGTTCAGTTGTTTGATTTTATATATTTTTTTGCAGACTTCGACAAAGAAGTGAATCCAGTGGAACAGACTGATAATGCCGCTAGCCAAGAAACAACTTCAGGTATATCTTCATCTATTTTGATTTGTTTGTCTAGACCAAGCCAAGGCTTTTTATATTTTTGATGAATATTAAGCAAATTATATAACATCTTATCCATCTAATTTATAATTGATCACTCCAGCTATACTCGAATTATATTGCTTATAGTATATTTGTCATATGAACTTACATTTTACATATATTTGTAAGCACGAATATCAAGCAACTTATATAATATCTCATCCACATAATTGGTCATCCCAGCTATTCTTGTATTATATTGCTTGTTATATCTGCCATATATGAACGTACATGTCACAGCATGATCAAATGATGATACTGTTATCTATTAATTTGGCTTTTGAGATTTTTTAACTAGAATCGCTTGAATGGATGTTAAGAAACTTTTAATATCCTCATAGAAACGTTATCAATGCTCATTGTAATTCCATTGTAATCATTTTTGAAGAACAGGGGGATATTTATTCCACTTTATTTTTAGTTCAACAGTATGATTTTATATTTTGTTGTTGAGATATTGGATCTACAACTTGATAACAAATATTGGTTACGAGTCGTAAGAAGGTTTTCAAATGAATCAATATTTTATTCTCAAAAATCCAAAACTACATGAAAAAACTACAATTATTTCTTGAGACATATTTCAAATGGAAATTATTCTACTCAACTACGGCAAGTCCTAGAGTAAGTTCAAGTTTGTTTGAGGCGCAGAGCTAATATTGTGTAAGTGAGCTCACGGGTTTTTTTACAATTCGCTTATCACAGCTATAATCAATGAAAGGAAAAATTGGAAGAATGTAACATTGATTCTTGGTGACTTCAACAGCCAAGATGGAAAACAAGAAGAAGGGGAGAGGTTTATAGTTGGTGAATATGGCTATGGGACAAGGAACAAAGTTGAACAAAGACTGGTAGATTTTTGCCAGGAGCAAGGATTAAGAATATTCAATACGTTTTATAAAAAGCGAGCCGGTAAGAAATGGACTTGGATTTCACCAAATCAATTGTTTAAAAATTAAATTGATTATGTGCTGACTGGTAACAAAAACAGTACAAAACCGTTTGAGATTACAGGGAGTCTGAAATTCATCACGGATCATAGACGTATAACCATCGAGAACCAATCGAGGGCCTGGTTTCCATAAGAAAAATTAAATGAACATTTTTAACATATAAAAATTTATTAATGAACTGTACACATGTAAAATTGAAAAATTTCTATTGTTTTAGTTTTATCACTAGAGTTATTATACACATCGAAGTGATGTTTAATTTTCAAATTATTATTTTTTTTTGTATAGTGTTTGGAACCAATAAAGGCGTTATTTATTTATGAGAGAGCTCATTTATATTATTTGAAATAATGGTTTCTATATTTTATCTTCCTGTGATTGATATCAAATAATGTATTGTGGTTTTGAATGTTTTGCACACTTTGAATTATTTCACATCTGTCTACAGTTTATGCATACGTTTTTGTATGCAACATGTGTATTTTTGGTCTTGGAAAATATCTCCATGATTTATTTTGCATTTAAAATGACTATAATTATATTCTTTTAAATAATTTTTCGTAGGCTCAGAACTAACTCAGACTGGAATTCATGAGGACGAGAATCGAACCAAAGAACCAGAGCCTCCGAAAAATGTTCCCATAGTAAATGAAGGAGCTTCTACCAGCACTGCTACTCCTGTGGAGCTAATGGACTTAGACATCGAGAAATACTTTACAAGTGAAGAATGGTCAGAGAAATGCGAAGTGGAGAAAGAGAGACTCCGAACTGAGCTAAAGCTTTATTCTTGGAAAAGATCAATCAGTAAGTGTTCCTTCCAATTCGATCCAATTGAATTATTCGTCAAATATTTTAATTTTTACTTATGTCATATATGTTTCATACTTTGTCACATACACATCCATTGATTCAAATTTATTCAATTGAGTTATCAATTGTTTCAATTTTTATTTTTGCAAATTTTTTAACCTTTTAAACTTTCAGGCTTATTCACACAATCATCGGCCAATTATCTTATTCTAATTTTGTTGTGGAGATATTAGAACCACAAGATCACAAATATTGGTTACAAGTTGTAAGAAGGTTATCAATATCATTTAAAAAAATGTAAACTTGATATCCACTAAAAGCTGTGATCACTAAACGCTTCAAAGTTATTTCAGTGGGTTGGGCATACGTATTTAATTTTTTTATTGAGATGAGCAATAGAAAACCATCTCACGCTTCGCTTGATAAGCTGTTCTTTAGACTAAAACAAATAGTTGACATCAAAGATACTTTCTAAATGCATTCAGTTTGACTAAACAGAAACATTTATTGGAGCCGAGCACTCTCGTAGACTCGTTGTGCAATCCTCTTTTTACACGATTGTAGACTGATCATCTTTGGATAGTGTCTAAAGTTGACTACGGTCTAGCACTAATCGTTCTTTGTCTCTAGCATCTGGTATACAAACGGCATGTGAGAAACTAGAACCAGTATTATCTAGCTGACTCCATTTACTAGGTTTTTTTTGAGGATGAATCCCACATGGGTTTGAGACCTGTGCGGACCTACAGCTTCAGGTGGGCTCCTAACCACCGGGATATACAGCAGAGAACAGGCTTTTTTGTTGGCCAAGTCAAAGCGGTCACGCTGCACAAGCGGTCAAGCCTAAGAGCACGTGTATTTTATTATCTGACTCAACAGATACCTGATACGACTCGTAGCTGATCTCTAAATTATCTGTCATCGAACATAAGTGTAGATCATAATAGAGAGTATTTTGCATAGTGTTACCAATACTTATTGTGTGTAGTACTCACCAAGCTACTGAAAGCTGTGTTGAGTTGCACTGTCCTAAGCGATGACAGCTTTTAAAACCAAACCAATGGTTTTCAATGAACGCCCAGCTACTGGTAGTTGTGCTGCCATGCACTGTGCCAGTCATTGATATATACCACTAGATGCGTAACTCTAACCCTCAAGGCTATGGAATAGTGAAGCCACTTTTTTTCTGGCGGGAAAAGGCCAAATCGGGCAAAAGAACACAGGTTGTTATGGGTAAAACTCAATTTTCATTTAGAAATTTCTTGCAACTCCCTTTATGGATTTCAATAATTCTTTTCTTTTTTCTTGAAAAATAACTCATAGTTTATTTACATATAGTTGTAATAATTTGACTTTCCAAACGGTGGCGTAGCCAGGGGGGCCCATGGGGCCCAGGCCCCCCCCCCCCCCCGAAATTTCAGAAATAAAATATTCTCAAATAACGTATAGATAATGACTTATTAAAGCCGAAGGGTTCTATCTGTTTTGCAGTATTATAACGAACAGAATACAGAAACCCTGATTGTGTAATAGAATATAGCTACAGTTATAGTCAGATTAATGTATTGTTCAAATATTTCCTCAATATTTACTCATTAGAAACTTGTTAGGTGCTCAAATGGATAATTTTGATTTAAAATGAGTTACGAAATCGAATAAAACATGTTTTAACTGTGACTACCATAATAGTTTGAAGTGGATTAACTTTGTTAATTATTGATTAGTCACCTTTTTGAATAAACTCAACTTCTAGAAAATTTAGTTTTGAAGTTAAAATTTAGTATAACCCACTAGCCTAAACGCACCAAAAGTTCATGAAATCGGTATTTTATAAATGTAAACACACAAATAAGTGCAAGTTCTATGCAAGCGTAAAATCAGTATGCTATGATCAAAAAATTCCGATTTCATGAACTTTGGGTTGGGTGCGTTTTAGGCTATTGACATAAATTATATGAAACTTATAAAAAGGTATGCTTTCTTCATGTATATTTGAGTTGTATTTTTATAAACTTGAAATGCAATTTATTATCATTGTAATAATTTTGAGATTCAGTACATAAGTTAAGTATGGTTAGTTCCAATTCAAGGGGTTTGACTCAAAATAGTCACAGATATTAGTATATCAAACCTTATCATTGCAAACCTAGCCACCTAGGTTCTTGGGTTTTAATTTTTCAAAAATTTCTTTTGAACTTTAGAGCTTAACAAGTTGTCTAAATTAGCTTTTTACACCACTAAATTGAAAAAACATCTGGACCCTCCTATCCCCCAGACATTTCATCTCACCAGGCTTGGTGAGCCCCCCCCCCCCCCCCCCGAAATATCATCCTGGCTACGCCACTGGTTCCAAACTGTTTCTGGCTCAAGCCAACTTCAAATTCAGAGCACTGCATAAGAAGTGTCATAAGTATGTGATTGCAGGAAAAACATCAGTAGTTTTTATCTCCGCCTATTCTTATGTACTTTGAGGGGCTGAATCCAAATCTGAACTTTGGCACCTCAAAAAACGCTAGCTTCACGATATATTTTCAAGATGGCGGCCAAAATTTCAAAAGCTAATTTTATCAATCTCCGATGAAGAGAAAACTTCTAGAGCAATATTATTTGCGGTCTGTGATTCCCTGAATTCGAATATGTGACTTTTATTCTGTGACAAAATTCGGGATTACTCTATCAAAAACATTACAGAATATAATAAAGACAAGTTTAATAACTAGAAATAAAAACTCAATACTATTGAAATATAAGATCAGAAGAAACAGAAACGCTTCATAATAATGTAGAGAAAACAGTTAACCTTACTATCGAATTTTCGAAAAATACAAAATCAATAGAGTACTTTTTACTTTTTAAATGTAAAATAACTTGTTCTATTATCATTGCTGTGAATTCAATCGTGTGTTACATTACATTTATTCAGAAACATATGAAGTGAAGCCATCATTATCATCTACTCTTAACTAAAGTTATATTTAGGATATCTCTAATTCAGTTAATCATTTACTCATTATACTGGAAAATGATGATTTTTTGTTATGCATAGTCCTAACGCGGTAACTATTCAAGATAAAAATGAAAAGTTGGTCTCAAATTGTAGGTAACATCTTTCTCTTCCACATAATTGACATTAAATACTAAAAAAAAAACACTTTTCAAATTGAGCTACACCATATTGTAAGTAGTCAAATTTTCACGAGTTTTAGAAAGTTTCCCGGTTTTCTGATCTTACATCCAAACTATGTGTCAGATAATTTGAAAATTTTCATAGAGCCAGGCAAGCGAGGAAGATGCAGTTTGTGCTAGGCTCTAGGGAATCACATAGTTCGACGAAAATGTCAAATTAATTTCTTGTCCAATACATAGTTTGGCTGTAAGATCAGAAAACCGGAAAACTTTCTGAAACTCGTGAAAATTTGACTGCTTACAATATTGTTTAGCTCATTTTGAAAAGTGTTTTTATTTATTTATTTTTCTTTGGTTAAATTGCACTTAACGTTTCTTGTTTTTTCACCAACGAAATAATAGATAAACATAAGCTGAGTTTTGACTTTCCAGTCATATGTTTCCATGACTGCAAGGCTCCGACCACATGGTACGCGTGTAAGTCTCGTGTAAGTGTAGGCCTACAGATTAAGTGAGTTATACTTATTCTTAACAAATATTTGACTGCAAGTCGTTACATTTCACATGAAAAGTTAATATTAACAACGCAGTTCGTCATGGAACAAGAAATCCAGGAATTTACATATATACATGTAGAAATTTCTCGTTTAATATAATAGGATTAAAAAAATACATAGAAACAAAGGTTCCGCATTTTGAGTTGAAATGTCGCAGTACTAGAATTGAAATCGCTAAATGATTGTGAAATAAGATCTGTTATGTATTTATTCTTAGCAAAAAGGTGTTTACAACCGTGGATGTCTATGTGCTTCCATAAGAACCTGAACTACTATGAACTTCTTCCAACCACTATGGGCTTTTGACATGGATTTGATGGAGAATTCATCTTGGCCATTTATGCAGTGGAGATATTCATTTACCAACAGTGCAGCTGTATGTATTCCTGTAAAATGTTGTAGGTGTCTGTTGGATTGGAGCTTCTGCATTCATGGGCACGCTTTGTGTAGTATGGCACTGTTTAACATTTCATCAGACCATTTAATATTATCAAAATCATGTAAATAATGACAGTATTGTATAGTTTTTCATGCACATGGCTCCCCTTGGTAATGATTTGCTCTTACTGTACTTTTAACATTAAAGTGCCCGAGAAAGTTCTTCCTACACGGAGTCGGGGAAGCGAACTTCCACCACTACACATGCTCTGTATTGTAGACACCTGGATGGGAAAAAGAGTGGAGTCTGACCTGCGCACAGCTGAATGCGCAATGTCACTTTCTCTGTCATCCTTTTGATGAACAGAACGACTCTCAGCTCATAAAGCCAGCCTGTTAGCAAGACATGCTGGTGGCGAGCGCTGAGAATAAGAGAGAGAGAGAGAGAGAGAGTCTAGCGTAGGAGAGTAAATGCTGCTATGTGGTGGGAGTGAATTGTAAGGGATAGAGCATCGGACCTCTCTCTCTGTCATCTTGGGCTGTGATGGAAGTATTTTCTCAGGGACTTTAGATTCTTTTTAAAGAACATTAATAGACTATAGACCTCGGTTGTACAAACGTCCTACCATAATTATGGTTCTTTATCTGTTCCACTTTTGTATCAGGCTACTATCCATCACATCATTCAGCATAAAAGTGTTCTGATACCTAGATTACAATGCAAAAACTAAAAATTTCAAATTCCAAGATCAGCTGAGCATGAAATCTACATATATATATATATATATATATATATATATATATATAAATGAATGTCTGTATGTGTGTATGTATGTATGTATGTATGTATGTATGTATGTATGTATGTAGCCTATGTATGTATGTTCCCTATAGACTTCAAAACTACTTGACAGATCGGCATGAAACTTTGGGAATATGTTGTGTGAATATTGGGGATGGTTTCTGACCATAAATTTTAATAGGGGGGCTAATAATTATTATTAATTGATCCATTTTACAGACCTAACCTACTAAACTTGATGGCCATTAGGCTACAAAAATGATTGGAACGGAAAGATGATCGTGTGTAATTCAAATTAACAAAAATTGGCATGTTTACTCCAAGCCTGAGTACCCAGTGGCTAGCAATCACGCATCTGGCGCAAAAGGTTCTGGGTTCAAATTCTGTTCCAGACAACATTTTTTTGTTCATGGTTTTCTACTCTAATTATTATTTTCTACATTAGAATCATCAGTTAAGAATGAGTTATCGTTCGTATCATACATGTTTTATTGTTTCTTTTTCTACAAATAATTTATACAAAAATTATAAAAGTCGATGTATGTATGTATGTTACCAGTAAACTCTGAAACCGTTGAACCGATTTTTATGAAATTTTAAGGCACAATGTAGAATAGTCTCGAGATGGTTCCTGTGAAGTTTGGGAGTTCAAAAGTCCTCGCTGAAGGACGCAAAAAGGAGATCCTTAAAGCAACAGCTGATAGAAGTTAACAGTTTTTAATCAAATGGCAGGCACCTTAGCGGTGTTATTTATGCTGTCTGGAACGCAAAGACTTTGCATGTACTGTGCAGTTGGATCATTGCAGTATTTAGGAAACATATGACTGTGTATGATGAAATGTAATTATGCCGGGTTGATGACATCTGTTAACCAATGCAGCTAGAAATTTGAAATGCAGCCTCAGTGGGAGGTGGCAAATAATAAAATCAAAAACCTAGCTTCTACCCTTATAGTCAGTCATAGGAGGTTTGTTTAAATTTGAAATGTTTCTTTATTCAGAGGTGATCAGCTGGAAGAGCCCTAGGACTAACTTCTTTCCTAACTTGAAATGTAACCTCAGCGGGAGGTGGTGAATAATAAAATCAAGGAGAATTTTTATGAGAATGCAGCAACGCGCATCGGGCCAGCTAGTATAGTATATAAATTAGTTTAATAATTCGTTATAAATTTAATAATGTGAATGAATCATATTATTATTTGGTTTGGAGAGTAATAATAATAATATCGTGTGACCTGGCTGGCTCAGGTCTGGTGTCAGAGTTATCAGGTCGCACCTGAATAAGTTCAGGGCCTCTGACGTGACTTAATGACTGTTTTTTAGGCAGCCAGGACCGACAGCTTAACGTGTCCTCCGAAACACGGGAGTGGCCCGAGGTAAAAACTTTCGGTCAGAACTGGGATCGAACCCGGGACCTTTGGGCTATCAAACCAGCACTTAACCCACTCGGCTACGGCCACAATGGAGAGTAAATTAGCATTTAGAATGGTAAAATACATGCATTAGTGACTAGTATTGGCCATTAATATAGGTATATTATAAAAACTTACATCTCCAATCCTTGTACTTTGTCTCCACAACCAGTTTCGGTGCTCAAAGCGTCATCTTCAAGCGGAAATCTGATTTGACTGTCATCATATTATACCATTGGTACACACAAAACACACGCCCATGGAAAAACATCGTCGAATAATTAAAATGTCTTGACCGATAACCAAAAATAATAGAATGAAATTCACGGCCGGGCCTGGTAACAACTCACAACTGATTAACTCACAAGCGGTAGAGGTGGTTGGAGGCTTGCAGGTCATCAGTTGTGAGTTGTTACTTGGCCCGGTCGGGAGATTTTATTTTATTTATTTTTTGGTTACTTCCTTGTACTTTGTCTCCACGACCGGTTTCGACGCTCAAAGCATCTTCAAGTGGAAATCCTCAGTCTGATTTGACTGTCGTCATACTATACCATTGGTACATGCAACACACACACACACACACACACACACACACACACGGAAAAACATCGTTGAATAATTAAAATGTCTTGAACAATAACCAAAAAATAAATAAAATAAAATCTCCTGACCGGGCCCAGTAACAACTCGCAACTGGTTAACTCACAAGCGGTAGAGGTGGTTGGAGGCTTGCAGGTCATCAGTTGTGAGTTGTTACTTGGCCCGGTCGGGAGATTTTATATTATTTATTTTTTGGTTACTTTTTTTTCTTAAATTTATTACTTCCTTGTACTTTGTCTCCACGACCGGTTTCGACGCTCAAAGCGTCATCTTCAAGTGGAAATCCTCAGTCTGATTTGATTGTCATCATACTATACCATTGGTACATGCAACACACACACGGAAAAACATCGTTGAATAATTAAAATGTCTTGAACGATAACCAAAAAATAAATAAAATAAAATCTCCCGACCGGGCCCAGTAACAACTCGCAACTGATTAACTCACAAGCGGTAGAGGTGGTTGGAGGCTTGCAGGTCATCAGTTGTGAGTTGTTACTGGGCCCGGTCGGGAGATTTTATTTATTTTTTGGTTATCATTCAAGACATTTTAATTATTCAACGATGGTTTTCCGTGTGTGTGTGTGTGTTTTGCGTGTACCAATGGTAAAGTATGACGACAGTCAAATCAGACTGAGGATTTCCACTTGAAGATGACGCTTTGAGTGTCGAAACCGGTCGTGGAGACAAAGTACAAGGATTGGAGATGTAAGTTTCTATAATATATTTAATATTACCAATCTAGGACTGAGAATGGCAGTTGCACTGCTGAATAACATTAATATAAGGCTTGCTTTAGGTTATATTTAGTTATAAAAGGATAGCGCATGCGCGTGAATGATGGTACAACTTTTATAAATTTTACACTAGGTATGTGCTCCACCATTCAAGATATACAGATCATACGAATGCTAGCATGTGTGATCACATGCTTTCACATACCAGCTTGGTATAAAAGTGGTACGAATAATGATAAGACATTTGTGCAACCGGGAGAAGCATACCATCTTTGCTTTCTTGTAGAATACTCATCTCTAAATTATTATATTCTTAGCTAGCTATTTCAATACTCTACACTCACTAAACTAATTTCAGATTTTAGTTCTAATTTTTGTGCGTTTTTCCTTTGAAGAGTGATTTTTAGAACACAAGGGCTATCAAAAATATTGTGTGTACGTTTTTAGTTTGTTTTGATCGTTAATCACAACTTGATATTTTGGTGAAGGCTCGTCAATTTTAAGACAATATTTCAATGAAGATTTTATGTACTAGTTGCTTGTATAATGTGTAAAAGTAATTCCTGAATAAAAGTGGAAATGTATTGGAATGATGATTGTACAACTCTTCATTCACCCCCCGGTTATGTTTTTGTTTAGTGTAAGTTTTTTATGAAATGAGTTTTTGTAGTATATGGTGTTGTTGTGATTGTTATCGGGGCATGCTATTAAAACCTTTTTACATTATTATTTATGGAAAGTAATTGTAAGTGGCATGCAGAATGGTGTAATTGTAACATGTAATCTGTGTTTGTCTTGCTTAATGCTACTATATTTATATTTTTCAATATTGTGAGTATGCTATAAGGGTGACGAAATTTATATTTTAATTATTGGTCTCTGAAGCACTGCATAAAATGTATAAATGTTTGATATTATTTTTCAGCATTTTTAGATTATGTTTTTCGGGTAATATTTTCCAAGTTGAACGAACTTGAACTTAGGTTAGAAAAAAGGCTACAAAGGAAGCAAAGGTTAAAAAAATACTGTAACTCCAGTTACACAAAAGATTTCTCTTCTATCTGTTATGTCAGTTCGCCTGTTGGAATGAAATAAATATAAACATTTGGTGATTTTTACATTTTTACTGATAAACTTTGAATAAATTGCATATCTGAGCAGTTGAAAAGTTCGTCAATGATCCTTTCAAAAATTAAAAAAATGTTCAATCAAAAGATATTGTCTCTGCAAGTGGAATACTAATATAATCAATAGCACTACTAATTTATATTGTAGAATAATACATTAGTTTTTTCAGTTCTGTTTTGTATCTAATCTAAAATAATTGATTTGGAGACCTTAAAAAAATTGTTGATGAGTAGTTGTCAGATTTGGGGGATTCTCTAATATAAACTTTATGAATGTGTGCAGGAAAACTGTCGTATTAGATTAGATTTTGTTTAAACACTGAAAATGTGAAAAGGTTTTAAGAGTCAGTTTGTCTTGTTCGTTGTTGTTCTTGTACCGTTAATTAAATTCATTGAAAAAATGTAAAAGCAGTTTATTGAGAGCATCTTTACTTGGAAGCTGGGCTTATCTCGATTAAGGCTGATCAGTCTTCTCGAAGTGAAATAGTAATTAGTTAATATTAATTAATAATTTATATTGGTAATATATTAATTAGTAAGTAATATTAATTATTGGGTTTCCTTGTAGAAAGTTTGTAATATTTTCTTTGTGATTTACTTGCAGATGAGTATCCAGAAGCTCCAATATATATTTGCAGATACAGGGAAAGGAAACTTGAAGAAGTGCGAATAAGTCGTCAAAAGGCGATTAAACCAGTATTGGATGGTAAGCAAAAATAATAACGCTAAAAAATCGTTGAACTCTGTGCAGAGTAAGTCTACTAAAACCCCTAATTAAGAAAGCAGTGGCAATTACAGATGTATGTTCAACAATAATTCAGGCTACAGCTAAATTATCAGTCCATTTTTTAAACTATTGGTAATAATAACTTCAGATGGGATAAAACTTCTTTACAGCAATCTAATTAAGGTGATTAGCACCTAACATAGGAGTAATTCATACCACATATAAGAAAAGTTCATATGTTACGCCAGAGAGACACTTTTAATCATTTTCTGAAATACCTTAAAATTTAAACATTACATGTTGTTGATGTTACATGCTATCCAAACTATGCTATCCAAATATTCTGTCGCATGTTATTAATGTTTGTATTATTCTTCTCATATTCGTGATTTGTAATTGTTTTTTTTTTAATTTTTTACAGACGTGAAGAATAAGAAAAAGAAAAATGTGAAAGGCCGTGGTAAGAGTACAAAAAATCATGTTGAAATTTGAATTATAATGAATTGAGTTGAAAAATAATTTATTATCTACGATCATGTCATAATGTATACATTACAGTTTCACAATTGATGCCAAAACAGCTGTCTTTTCGAAACGCTTTTTGAAACCCGTTGCATAATGAGCTCATTATAGTACAGGTTCTACATTATAACACTGGTTCTGGACCAATCAGAAGCATTTTTGATGGAATCAATATCGTAATTCAATATTGTGAAACTATCAGCTGATTTGATCAAACTGCTAACCTAACAATGTACTATAACTTCTTGTATTTGAGATGAGAGGTTAGGTATCTCTGACAGTCACAGGTAAAATGAAATTGTTTTAATTAAATGTATACTAGTGGTCGTAGATAAAATAGTGTATGCAACGATTTTATTTGGCCATTAAAGCACTCGTGAGATACCGGTATTTATAACACTCGCATTCGCTCGTGTTATAACTTACATCTAACTCGTGCTTTAATAAGGGTCAAAATAAAATCGTTGCATAAACTACTATTATTTAATATGTGCTCAGGCCCGGTGTCAACAATAAGTTCAGGGTCTTTGACATGGCAACGACTGTTTTTAAGCAGCCAGAACTGACAGGCTTAATATTTCACCCAAAACACGGGACTAGCCCGAGAAAAAATCCGTTGGTTAGACCTTTGAGTTCGTACGCCAGCACTGAACTCTCCTATCTCCATATTGATGATATACACTGTGTCCTTGAAAGTTTTAGTTATTTTATATAATTTTCATATATTTAATAAGGAAAATGGAAATTTAATATTATTATTACGTAAATGCTAATCCAAGTATTCAGATTCGTATAATTTCAATAAAATTTTCGCATGGAATTATTTGGAAAAAATACATTATGGGACCAGATTCAGCTTTCTCATCATATTTGATTTTTATTGTGTTTCATAGCAGTGGGGTAACTAGATATATTGCGTCCTGGAGCAGGTTTTGTTCAACCCCTATTTGTTTTTTCCATGTTACTCAAATAGTAAAAAGTACTTTAAAATGCATATTTATTTTAAAAGCAACACTTTTAAATGTGTTCAAAAGTTCTCTTTTGTGGGTGGAAATGGAACTGTAACTTTGCTTTCCAAAACAGAAAATAATTTTACTTAATAAAATATAATTTGTTAATTTCGAATTTCTCAAAGTGCTATCAATTACACTGAAGAATTCCGAAATGGCGGATAACAGCATTGAATAGCTGATGGAAATCGATGAATGTTACTGCACAAAAGTATTTTGTGCAGTTAAGACGCCTGACCAGCAGTTGGGAGGCTCGTGGTTCGATTTCCGGCGGTGACTAAATATTTTTGTGCAGTAGCATTCATCAATTTCCATCAGCTTTCAAAGCTGTTGTTGACATCCGCCATTGCGGAAATCTTCAGTACAGTTTATAGCACTTTGAGGAATATGAAATTAATAAATTATGTTTTGTATGTTTGGGAGTTTGAAAACTTGTCAGTTCCTTCAAATCCAACTTGTAATAAAATATATACTCTTCTCAAACCAGTAGTCCTGTATGCTTAACCAATAATAAATAAGTAAGTGGAAATTGAAATTCCAAGTAACTTAGGCTACTTTACTCCACTTCTCAATAAAATTTATCCGCAAGTAAAATCTAATTACTTTCTGTCCCATGCCCTGCTCCACTTTCCCCACCGTTATAATAATTGTTATTGTCATCCATTATAATTTAAATTCAACTTGAAGCCCAAGAAAGCACAGTAGTGGTTTTTTTACTCAAGATTTTTTTTAATTCCAATTATAATTCCTAAAACAAATGTAACAATTTTCCTGTTTCAGTTTGCAAACTGTGTACCCCAGTTGCGAAAACTAAAAGTCGTAGAGGTGGAAGTAAAATTCCTCATGTTCATGATCTTCCTGTGAGTATCAAATGAATCAAATTTGATAATAATTTCAACTGCTGCTTACTTTCTTAAATAGTTCTAAATGATTCAGCACCATTTTTTACCCTTACATTAATGTAAGGAAATATTGTAAAATGAAAAATAATGGTCAAATGCAGTAATGTTAGCTTATGATATACAGAGTGTTTTGGAACTCTCTACCAATACTTCTAGGCAGTGTTTCTGGACCACTAACAAATAAAGTAAATATCGTATTAAAAATTTTCTAAAATCCCCAGTTACTCATACAGCCGCCATTTTGTTTTTTTAACTCATTATTTTTTTATTCGAACACCTCAATGTATAATTTTGAAATTTTTCAAACAGCTTTATAACAATTTAAAAAATTAATCAAAATTTTCCGACATCAAAAAACAAAATGGCGGCCATTTAAAATCTTTGAACAGGATTAAATTGACAATGGCTGATGATATCAAAATTTGACTAGAATAACATTTTTTAGATGTTTTATTGCAAATCCAACGATACCTCATTTTCCAAGATTGGCCAACAATTAACAGAGATATGCCACTTCTTAGGGTGTGCGGTGGTTGAGAATGGGTTGCAGTTTTTCGCTTCCAACCACTGTTCGAGGTGTTCGAATAAAAAAATAATGAGTTAAAAAAACAAAATGGCGGCTGTGCGAGTAACTGGGGATTTTAGAACATTTTTATTATGATATTTACTCTAATTCAATGTCAACTATCTGAGTCTATCTGGAATGTAATGGTCGGGGATTAATTTTGTAACAGCAGTCGTTTCATTAAATTGAGTTGGAATTATTTTTTTTCCAATATGATTCCTGTCTGATGTTTCCCAATAGGGCATTTCTTAGCATTAAGAAGTTGATAACAAAATTCTTTTATAATATAATTGATTGACTTGAAACTCAAACAACATTCAAAAGATTATTTAAAGTGAAGTAACAGAGAAAACTTCAAGGAAAGTTCCTTAAAATGTGTTGAAATTGATGCAAATGTATTTCTAAGTTACAGGGCATCACATTCAACTTCCTAACATTAGTAAAAGATTGAATTTTAATCATGTGCATGTTGAATACGTCTTATATTATACCCCATGGGTTGCGTCATTTTTTAAATACTCTGTAGTTTCAAGATAGCGATTTGTCAAAAATAATATGATAACTTGTTGTTTGTCAAAGCTGGATGAATTAAGACTGGATAGTGTGTTATCAACATTATTCATTATTTGTATGGTCAGGAGCGGTCTCAACGGGAGTTTGTGGGGGTACACAATTTTGTTAATCTTTTTTGCGAGACCCTCCTTACTACCTCCTTGGGTGAACCCACATGACCATCTCCCAGGGATCGCCCTCGCTTGAGGTATGAGGAATATTTTATTTCAATAATTGAATTTGTATTTGTAAAAAGGAATGGATTGTGATTGTTATACATTGTCATTGCCTATTGTGAGGCAGACTATGAAATTAGGTTAATATTGAAGTTTTTGGAGTTCAGTGGCATGTAAAAAAATTTTACCTCTTGCAGGTGGATAGAGCGAAAGCGAAGGATAATTATGCGAGAGAAACTACGCCAGAGATTCTTGCAATAGCACAATCGAAGATTGTGGGTGCCGGGTTGGGGGTTTGGACAAAAAAACTAATCAGAAAAGGCGTACTATTTGGACCGTACAAGGGCTTAGTTGGAAGAAAAAAATCAGAAGTTGATCCTTACTCTGACTACATTTGGAGTGTAAGATTGAATTTGATTCAGTTTTAGTTGAATTTAGTAAAATAGAGGGTGATCATAAAGTATTGGATTAATTTCATCAAATTAGAGTACATAGATTCGTAAGTACAATAACGTATGTATATTGAAAAGACAAATTCAAGTAGTTCTATTTACAATACAAGGCGGGTTTAATACGGAAGTGATAGCCGTGAGCCGTAGCAGGTATCTGTTCAGTCAGATAGAGATAAGCTACGAACTCCTGGGCCCTCTGTAAGGGTGGCGAAGGTAGATTCTGTTTTCGTATTTAATGCTTGTAAATACTGTTTGTATCGTTGTTTGAATGCGCGGCCTGTTTTCCCTATGAAAAATTGGTTACAATCAGAGCAGTTCAGTTTGTAGATCCCTAGGAGATCGATTTTTAATTTTGTTTTATGTTCTGAATGCGGTGGTGTGGCTGGCTTTTTTGAAGATTTTTGCAAGTCTGTTTGATTGTGGATTAATGTATGTCATTGTAATGTATTTTTTTGTCAATTAGGTCGTGTTTGTAGCCGTTTTCTTGCGCTAGATATTTTATTGTATTTATTTCAGTGTTGTAATTGTCGATGAATAGTAGTGTGTTGTTCAATCTATGTAGCATAAACCTGAATGCTCAATCTTCAAAAAAGCCGGCCACACCATCGCATTCAGTACAAAAAACAATAAAAAATGCACTTGCATCCAAAACCACACTGAACACAAACAAATACAATCTCCTAGGGATCTACAAACTGAAATTCTGGATACGTTATGGATAAAGAAATTATTATAGTTTGAATAACTAATAATTCTTGAATTATTGTTAGAGAACCCCTCCTTCTTGGTGTACTATATAGTGCTTGGAGCCTACCCCCCCCCCATCCCCCCCCACCTACTGACTTTTTACGCCACTGATTACATCCTTACAGTGGCGGATTTACGGGGGGGGGGGGGGGCTTTCGGGCTGAAGCCCCCCCCCCCCCAAAACCTCCAGAGTGTAAATTTTTTCCAATCAAACCTCCAGTTTGAAACTCATAAAATATTCATTATAGCAAGAATTACCTAATTCCACTACTAAGTCTTCAATTGTAACATTAGATCCCATATTTCTATAAGAGGAAAACTAATCGTCAGATAAAAACTTTAGAAAAACATCTCTTTTTACAGTGTGGAATTCACACAAAGTTTATCTATTAAATCTTAATGAAACATTAGTTCATTGAAAAATTTGTATCTTATTAAAGCTCCCACATTAATTTTCATTCTTAAAAATTGAATAATATGACCGTTATACCGGAATAATACTATGTTCCTTGACAAACTACACACACCAGATTCAGCCATAATTCAATCAAAATTTTCCAATATACCTTAAATTTAAGTTAATTTTATCGCCGATATGGTTCAAAGCACTAGTAAAGCTATTTTTTATTTCCCAATCATATGAATAGTTATAGTTCGGGTATGATTGATTATGAAAAATTCAAAAGCTTCCACAATACTTGTTTCCCCCCCCCCCCCCCCCCCCCCTATCATCAGTAGCAAACCAGCCACCCCCAAAAAAAAATTCTGGATCCGCCACTGCATCCTTATGAGTCATCGACGTTTTTGTGTACTTCACATATTTTGTAGTCTTACTGCTGTTTGGTTACAGCCGTCCTAAATTATGCTAATCTTTTGTTTAATTATTTCAGTTGACTAATGCGACTTCTGTTGATGCCAGGGATAAAAGATACAGTAACTGGCTGCGCTATGTCAATTGCTCTCGAAACAGAAGAGAGGAAAACGTATTGGCGGTCAAACTGCACGGCCAAATCTATTATAAAGTTTTACGAGACATTCCGCCTAACCAAGAAATGTTGGTATATTATGGTGACGTTTATGCCCGGGCTATGGGGATTGATGTCTCAAGATATAATAAACCAGCGATAATGAAAGGTAAGTAGGAATTCTAACAATTTCTTCTGTGTGCTGTCATAGTGTATTCACACTATAAATTTGTAAAAAAACGAAGATTTTAGATAGCATACTATAGACGGAAAATATTTGTGGCTATGCTATTGGACAGAAAAAACTATTATTTATTTTCAAAATCACTTATTGAAATCTTAAAGTTCAAATTAAAGGGTATTTTTATTATAAAAAGAAACAGTCGTTAAACAACAGTGCCAACAAACAACTTACATCTCGTTACTGCCCGATAGTTAATGTGGTGAATGTCGAATGTTGAACTTTTGTAACATTTTACTCTATAAATAACAAAATCTTTCCAGCAAATTCTGGTCAAGGATGGATCACACTGAATTTCTTTTGCACTGTTCAGTTGGCCTGAGCGCCTTGAATAAATTGTGTTTTCCTACAGTTATCTAACAAAGCGGCCACTTTTTCACTCATTATAGTACCCAAAACAGGTGATTCTTGCACTCTTTTACTTTGCCGCACTCCAGCTGACTTTGCCCCACTCATTTTACTTTGTGGAACTCCAGTTGCGCCAACTGTAGGGAAAGCTTAATGTATAACTCCTGCTGAAAGTATGTTTGCTGCACTCGAGAAACTATTCCTTACTCGCCTTCAGCTCGTGCATAATGCATTTCTCTCGTGGAGCAAAAAGCTACTTTGCACACTAGTTACACAAATAACGATTTCCTACAGTTACCCAGTGGCCATTTATGCTCTCATTGTAGTACACATAACAGGTGATTCCTGCATTATTTTACTTTGTCACACTCCAGGTGCGCTAACTGTGTAGGAATAATCTAATAGATGGATATATTAGTTGCGTAGAGCTACAAGTTTGAGCAGAGCTCAGATGGCGTGCAACATGTCATTTGAGTGAAATAAAAGCATTACAACATTCTTCTATAGTATAAGGACATACGTGGGGAAGTGATAGCTGAGTGCCATAGCAGTTATCTGTTCAATCAGAGATAAGCTACGAAACTCCTAGGCGCTCTTTGTAAGGGTGACCGATTGGATTGGCCAGCAAAAACGACTCTGTTCTCTGCTGTAAAATCACTTCCTGGTGGTTCAGAACCCACCTAAAACTGTAGGTCCAACTCCATCAATCAATCATCAATCACGTCCACTAGTGTTTTGTTCATCAAGGATACAAATAACCTATGAATACCACATAATTTTATGTATTCAGGAAGGTAATTGAAAAACTATAGTCCTGAATAATATGGCCCCTTTTCTAGTAGCGTCAACCTTTCTACTGGGTATTGGAAAATGCTTGATTTTTGCCTCTAGTTCGATAAGAGTGGGTGATATGGTTGACATTGACAATTTCTCCATTCCTGAATACAAAATTGACTACTTCCAGAAAATACAGAGCTGGTAATGTGAGAAGTTGATGCTTTCTAAATATAGGCTTGCACGAAAAAGGTGAGTTGACAACTTCCAAACCCCGTACTGCTTTTTTTCTGCGTGAGAAAGACTATTTTCAAGTGATTCCAAAACAAAATACTATAGCTGTCTTTAGATTTGATTTGAACCTCATAGTTCTTCGGGCATGATACAGTTTTTTATGAAGCTTCATCAGATCTGATCATTGATGTTATTCTGTAGCTCCAAACACAGAAACCTAGTGACCTTAGCATTCTTTTCCCGGTCCCAATGTCAGACTCAGATAATCATTTTCACATCCAGTTACAGTAAACTTCACAGTGAACTGCATATCTTTTTTAGATTCCATAAACCAACTGAATTTTGATTTTCTATTAAATATTTTATGTGTCTGTTCAGATCCATTCTAAATGAATGGACATAAAATGCTACTCTTCTTTTTCTAATTGTCTCTGTGATTTTTCCAGTATCCCTCTAGATTTTTTCATTGCTGCAGGTGAAGATATTATGTTTCTCATTATGCTTATATATATATATATATATATATATTTATATATATATGCCAAAAAAATTTCTCAAGATATTTCTTCCCTGTACACCTAATTTTTGGCGATCACCTTTTCTATTTATTGTTAAGCACTCCGCAGCATATAAAGCTTCAGGTTTAATGACAGTAAAGTAACGCCTGAGCTTAGCATTCTTTGAAATTGACCTTTTGTTATAAATATTCTTTATTAACTTATAGCCAAGTCTCATTTTGTCAACTCGCTGGTTTGTAAAATTTTTCTCGGATAATTTGTCATAAATTATTTCTTCTAAGTACTTGAAGGTTTTAGTTCTTTTTATTCGACCATAGTTTGTATTCAAGTATTCTGGCGCATTTTTAATATTGGAAATGTATTCCACCTTCTCAAAAGAAATTTGTAAGCTGATTATTTGACGATATTTACTTGAATCTCTGCAATTTCTGGAGACTCCGCCAAAACCGCTAGATCATCTGCAAATGCAAGATAGTCAATATTCAAATTATCTTTCCTATAGCCAATTCTCAGGCAACTCTTAATTTTCAAGTCCATTAGTCTTTCCTCCATTCCCTGATCACTTTTTCCAACGCACAATTAAAAAGTAGAGAAGATAAGCCATCCCCTTGTCTCACACCTGTCAGTCTAGAATCTCAGAAAATTCCCCTTTGAACTTCACTTTGTTCATGGTATTTGTTTATGTCTGGAGTATTAAATATTTTGTCTTTCCATCTAGGCCAAATTCTGTCAGAACATTTAGCAGAGTCTTCCGGTCTATGGAATCATAAGCTTTTTTAAAATCCACGAATGTTACCATATAGTTTTTGCTTCTGACTGCGTAGCTGGAGAGTACGGTTTTCAATGCAAATATCTGTTCTGCACAAGATCTCCCTCTCCTGAAGCCTCCCTGATAATCTCCCAAAATTGGATCTAATTGGGGTTCCGCCCTATTAAGTATTGCCCTTGAAAGAATTTCATAAGTGACAAGTAGCAAGGAAATTCCCCTATAGTTGTTGACATCTGCAATGGATGTTTATGCAATGGATGGATTAATGCAGTTTTCCTTTCTTCTGGAATTGGCTCACCGTTCCAGATTTCTGTCAACTTACCAATTGCTCTATCGCCTGCATTTTTCCACATTTCAGCAATAATTAAGTCCTCTCCAGGCGCCTTGTTATTTATCAAGGATTTTATGATACCTATAATTTCTCATTTGGAAGGTGGCTTAGAATCTGGCTTCATTTATGGATTATCTGCTGGCGGGAACGTTTCTATAGGCCTTTCACAGTTCAATAATTTATTGAAATAGTCTGCAAGTATTTTGCAATTGGCTTGATCATTGAAAGCTGTTTTGCCATTACTATTTCTGAAATAAAGACTTGGCGGATTGTAGATGGTTAAATTTCTTTTGAAGTTCTAACTTCTTTAACATAATAATAGTAATATGACATTTTAATTCATTTTCCCCCAATTTAAATGAACAGAACTAGTATCAGTCAGGTTTTGATTGTTTACAAAAGTCGCTCATTTCTCCTTTTTTCAGATGTTCGCTTCTACTGTGCAGAATGCAACTTAGCATTCACCTCGCCACTGTACCTTCCTAGACATGAGAATAGTTGTTACCGGAGAACACAAAGATTGTCATTCTGTCGTCATGAATATTATGCGAATCACCATGAAAATTGTGAGAATTGCTGTGAAAATTATGAGAAATGCCATGAAAATTATGAGAATTGCTGTGAAAATTATGAGAATTGCTGTGAAGATTATGAGAATTGCTGTGAAAATTATGATAATCACCATGAAAATTATGAGAATCATGAATATTATGAGAATCATGAATATTATGAGAATCGCCATGAAAATTATGAGAATCAACATGAAAATTATGAGAATCGTCATGAAAATTATGAGAATCATGAATTGCCATGAAAATTATGAGAATCGCCATGAAAATCACCATGAAAATGATGAGAATTGAATATAACATTGAACAACTTTATATGTTAAATAACAGACAGCTGATAGGGTTAGTAAATTTTCTCTGGTTAAAAAGTTCTGAATCACCATGAAAATGATGAGGATTGTCATTAGATTATTGTAATAATGATACATTATTAATTTTTTTTTGTAATGCTATGGCATAGCAAACTATCCCCCCATGGTCCACCTTTAAAGCATTAGGATGCTTGCACAGTGGAGCTTCAATATAGAGTCTAGAGCAAATCAGACAAGAGGCAATCACATAGTAGTGAAATTAAACACAATGTGTGGAATGGTTATAAACAGAGCAGAGCAGCAATTGATAAGTACATCAAGGCTCATTGAAGGCTCCAGTATCGAAGCTCCACTGTGCAAGCACCCTTAGTCAAATGGTTTTTTCAAGCAATAACATAAACATTCACAGTAAAAACACTAGGAGAGAAATCAAGATTAAAATGCAAAGTATATTAACAAATATGAATGTATTAATGTTAAGGTAGGTAGTACATAAAATATATTCAAAATAATTAATTTTAGCAAGTGAAAATTGCTATTCTTGAATTTTATTCTGAATATAATAGTAAAATGAGCTTCAATTTTAAACAGACAATTCCAATATTTTTATAATCAAACTTTTGGAGTTACATTTAGTTTGCTTAACATGTATGAATTGACAATTAAATAAAACGTTGTAAATTAACATGAAACCCCAAACAATGATCACATGAATACATTAAATATAGGAGTTGGGTGAAAAAACGATGTGAGGCATCTTGGGTCGTTTTTCCACAAACATGCTTCATTTTGACGGCTATTGAATTCTGAACATTTTTTTATAACGTTCTGTCGTATCTTCAAAATAAGCTGAGTTGTGTACATTTCTTGTGGCAAGCCTGGGAGCTTACTGACAACCTCATGTTCCTGTTATGTTATGTTCTTATTTGACTTACTGAACAGTTTTAGAGTATATTACAGTGCTAATTCAAACAATACAGTGAGAAAATAAGTTGAAAATGAAAAGCGATCACAGAGACAGTAGTGTTTGAACTACATGAACTATTAGTTTCAAACTCTATTTACTCAAAACTTCATTTTTTGACTCAGCTTGTTTTTCCACCCTTTTGTATAAATTTACAATCTGAGTGTTTACAGCATAATCATGATTAGCAATTCTCACATCCAAGAGTTACTGCACCGTTCAATTACTTTTGAAAGTTAACATTGAATAAAAAATTGCAGTTTTTGCAAGATGAAACTTGACCTGTAGTTTCTAGGAAGTAAGGTATCAACCGATAACCTTTTAAAAATATTATTGAGTGCGATAAAATGAACGGGGTTTCCATATTTATTATGGTTATAAACCGCTCATCCAAAAAACGGTCCTGCAATATTGCAGTATTATTCCATTAAATCTAGTTTATAATAAATGAAAGACGATAGACTACTTTACTATTTGAACACTCAAAACTAATTTGGTCTATGTCGTCTTTCATAACTCAGAATAAGTTATTTCCATCTTTATTTTATTTCCCTTTAGAATTATATTTCCCTCAATGGCCACTACCGTTCTTCCAATGGTTGGACTATTAAAATATTAATTATTACTTTTATAAAGCCGGGTTTTCTTAGCTCCGCAATTTTTGCGTAGCACATTGCGCACCAGTTTTGCCAGACGCAAGGTAAAGAATTGTGGAGGATTTGGCTCGAAATTACCATACACAACAATTGAACGTAGTACGGTAATTTTGAGCCAAATCCCCACAATTCTTCAGCTTACTTCAGGCAATACTGGTGTACAGTACGCTGCACAAGAAGTTTGGAGCTTGAAAACTCCGGCTTAACGGAATTCTTCGAAATTAAGTAAATACGCATAAATCTGTATATTTATGGCTTAGCCTAGCTACTGCGCACCAGTGTTGCCAGACAAAATTTAAAGAATCATGGGGAATTCGGCTCGAAATACCGTACGTTTAATTGTTACGTACGCTAAATATAAGCTAAATCCCCCACAATTCTTTAGCTCACGTTTGGCAACACTGGCGCTCCGTGAAAGGTGCTTTGTTGGTCACATACATTTGTCAAATACAAAACTAAATACTAGTACAAATTTATTTGTTACCAAACTAATTCAATTTGTTTATACGTTCATATGCAATATGTTTGTGAGTTTTTTCTGAGATAAATGATTTTATTGATGTTCAAGTTGAAATAAAAAATAAAATTATGTAATTTGTATGCCTGCCAAACTTATTTTAATATATATGCAATAAATTATGCTGTAAATATTAGCTATGATAATAAGCTATTTGTACCAAAACAGTTTTTAGGTGTAGAGTTGCTCACAGTTGGAATGGTATAAATAATAATTACATAATATATATTTTGAAATTATCGAGGGAAATTGACAGAAATTTCAAAGATTAAAACCAAAGGGAGTAAAATAAGAAAATATTTCTATATAACGTTTAAAAACTTCTATCATAAGTTAGAAATTAATGTGTGTTTGCATTAAAGTGATACGCACAAAATTAGTTATATGAGAAAAATCATGTAGACTAGTGTCATATATTATGACACGAATAAGCCAGTATGTCATAGTTGAATAGGCAGGCCTAAACTATGAAACGAGTATGTTTGAGTACATTATCTAGTCAACCTACAGCAAAACCTCGATTATCCGTCACTCTTTCAACCGTCACTTTCTGTTATCCGTCATTGCAAAGTGAGAGTTTTACGATTTATTTTCATATGCACAGCAGTTTTGTACACTGATTATTGCATATTTTTGATGAAATAAATATTCATACACAAATTTCATTATCCTTTTGTACACACTGTCTTATTTTTCAGACTTTCCCTAAACTATTTTGAATTTAGAGACTGCACTGTGCACGTTTATATGATGGCATTGCCATTATCCTTCTATTCAGTTATCCGTCACGGTCTCGGTCCCGAGGGTGACGGCTGATAGAGGTTCTACTGTATTTGTGATAAAAAATTAATTCTTGGAAGTAGATACAAACATAATATAGAGTCAAGAATATTTACTAATAATTACAATTGTCTCGAAATAAACTTGGTCAAAAATAATACCATATGGCTTACTTGAGGAAATTGTTAATTGAACAAGGTAATTTTTAAATAATTTTTTGTAAAAAAATAGTTATAAATTATTATACTTGATATTATTTCAAATACTGAGGAAATGAAGAGTGAATAGACTTGGGCGAGACTTTTGTAATTGTAATTGCCGATTTTTTTTCTATGGATCTCAAGTGTAGCTTCCTAGAGATTTTCTCGTAGCTGCTCTAATTTGGAACGGTCTTAAAGAGATGATTGATTGATGAAATTTTCTAGATAAAATATAACTGTAGAGAAAATATTTTTGGCATTCTACTTTTTTAATTCTAGAAATGCATTTACCAATGATGTTTATGCTAGGGATGGAAAGACCGAATAAATTAATGAAGATGATAATGTGATGCTTTGTGAATAATACTGTTTCGAGAAATGCCTAATCACAGATTAAAAAATCAACAGATGCAACAAAAACATTGTTACTCGATCCAGCGAGCTACAATATTATTAATATAACAATTTTAAAAGAATAAATTTCATTGTTTTTGTGATAAACAAAAGAGTTGTTCGTGAATCCCACTAATTTGAACATATATGTTTGAAAGACTTTGATCGGGCTCTAAGAAAATTAAAAACGTTGATCACTCTATCCTGTATAAATGACAGTAGATTTCAGTAATTCTCTGTCATAGAAATTGATTGGCTGACACCAATAATAATTATTAAAATTTGTGCATGATGAATAAGAATGCAACACAACTGTGGTTAGTTTCAAACAAAATGAAAAGGGTGTGTAGATATTGCAACTCACAAAACGACTAGGTAACTTCAAATTTAATAATGCTTAATAAACGTTAAATGATAAATTTTATCAATCTATTGTAATATAGCACCGAAATATCAATCGGCAGTTGATGCTCAAATACTGTTGATTACATTTCATCCAGCACTATGTAGTTCGAAATGAAAAGATTTTAAAAAACAGATTAACAGCACCTTATAAAGTATCAAACTTTTTTGGTCACGTACTGTTGACTGTTACATTGAATACGAGAATCATGAAAAAACACTGTAACATGAAAGCGTTTGAAATTTTTTTCCAAAGTATGCATTAAAAAGAGCATTTGTTTTAAACAATAACTCTTATACAGGCATGACATAGACTTAAACTATATTATTTTAAATGCTATATTAGTATATCTGGTTGAACTTGAGGAAATTTGTTCTCAAAGTTCTTTTAAAAGAAGATTAACAGCACCTAATTAAATATCAAGACTTTTTGGTCAAGAACAATTGAATATGAGAAGCATAAAAGAAAAATTATAACATTAGACATACTTTTTCAAAAAATACGTAAAAATTATTTTTTTGAACAATAATCTTACACAGATATGCTCATAAATATTGAACTATATTATAAATACTATATTAGTATATCTGTTTAACTTTCTAGAGCAATTTTCTTGTTTCAAGGGCAATTTTAGAACTTCAGAACTTCTAGAACTTTCTTGTTTCAAGGGAAATTTTAAATTAAATCCTTTCAATACATAACTAAATAACAAATTTTAGAGAGAACTACTATTGCACCTTAAAACTTACACATTTAAAACATTAAAAGTACAGTGAAATTAACAATATACTGTAACATTTAATAAATGCGTCGTTTTATAACAAACTTGTTCAAATACTAATTTTAATTTCACATTAATGTTGACTTATAATATATATTTAGTGTACAAATAATTGAGACAAGCTAAATCACACATTTTTGGAACACACATAAAATACGTCATTTATTAAAACTCTTGTGTATTGGTGATACATTTATTTGCATTTTATATAACAATCTGAAACACCTAACATAGAACGTGACTCATAAACATAGTTTTGCTTTGACAGTCTGATCAAAATCTGAATCGATTCTAAACTTTTCACGATCTTGTGTGTTTTAAGCGTTATTGAAAAGCCTGCACAAGCTAATAAATTTACAATTTCTATTACTAAATTAATCTTAGCCATTTAAAAAAGCTTTAGCATCAGTGCAAAATTACAGATAGCTGAACATTTATTAGTTAATAAATATAAATTTACAACTAAAGCCGAATAATACCATCATTTCAAAAACAAATGAAGCAGCTCGTTCTTGTCAATAGAATTATACTTTTTCAATGGAGTTGAAACATCAAAATTTCAAGAAAAATTAGCTTGTCCCAATGAATTCGCACAGAGCCGTACTTAACTAGCAGTACCGTAGTTGTGGATTCCTCTGCAAAATATCTATTTAGCCGAAAACACTCCTTGTTGACTTGGTCGAAGTTGGACGAGTCGAACTGTGAATCGAAAAATTGTAAACATGAAAAAATGGATACTTACAAAAAATCAGACAAATTTAAGAAATGATAAGAGTAGCAAACTCAAGAATGGTCGAAGGCGGAGGAATGGAACTAATTGAACCAAGGTCTGTTCAAAACTAACAAACCTGTCAAAAATCCACATTAAAAACTTACAAATGTATAGTTTGTTCCCTTCACAATGAACAGGTTTTAAAGTTTTCTACTGTTCACCTGATCCACTAAACTCGGTTGGCTTGATGGCATTTAGCTGTGCCTGCGATTTCTCTTGAACTTTCTGTACACTTTAAATTTCCTTCAGGCCAGCTAACATGCGGTTAGGTTAGGTGGGAAGAATTCCACTAAGTCGCAGTCAACACGTCACAGCTAACCGTCGGACGCTTGACCAGAACTTTTAGTTAGGTGTTTAGTGAATTTTGGTCAAGTATTCAGTTTGAAGTATTTTAGTCATTAGTGAATTTTATTTAAGTATTCACATAATTTATTAATTTCGAATTCCTGAAAGTTCTATCAATTATAGTAGACTTCCGCAATGGCGGATTTTGTCAACAGCATTGAATAGCTGATGAAAATCGATAAAACGCTACTGCACAAAAATATTTAGTCACGGCCAGGAATCGAACCATGGTCTTCCCAATTGCCGGTCGGGCGTCTCAACCACTAGACTACAGTGACCCTTTTGTAGAGCAGCGCTCATTTTAGATTTGGCCATATCAGCTCGTACATCGCAAGTTGGATTTGAAGGAACTGACAATTTTGCAAACTGCCAAATATACACAACATAATTTATTAATTTCGAATTCCTCAAATGCTATCAATTATACTGAAGACTTCCGCAATGGCGGATATTGACAACAGATATTGAATAGTGGATAAATGCGGATATTGAATAGCAGATGGAATAATAAAAATAATTTAGTAATCATTTATTTATTAGATCCATGGATTCAAATACATAAATATAAAATCTTGCCAATTGTTCAGGTCACAGATACAAACACAACTAGAGTTATCACTATAAGCTTAAACAAGGTAAGAATGGCTGTCTAAAATCTAATATCAAAGATAGAGTTCATGTATTCGTCCAATGAATAGAATGGCCTTTCCACCAACCAATTAAATATTTTTTTAAAACATTAATTGATACGTGCCTGGCTTCCACAGAGAGTCTATTAAATATATTTATTCCATTCCATTCACAAAGCATTTTTTATGAGTCTTGTCTGTTCCGCATCTTGGCAAATTCAGCATCTGACTAGATCGTGTGTTGAAGCCATGCACCTGACAGCGTTGAACACATGAAGACATGTTCTTCTTAATAAAAATAACTGAACACAGTATATATAGGTTGAATACTGTCAATACGTGAAGACGGACAAACAGAGGCCTACTGGAATCCCGCTGGTTCTTGCAATAAACAGCTCTGATTGCTCTCTTTTGATACAGCAGTAGTTGTTTGAGATGGGCTGTGTGTCCCCATAAATGCAACCCATAAAAGCCAGATGACTGAACCAGTGTGAAATACACCATCCTTAGATGCTGCGTTGACAGTAGGTCCCTCAGTCTCCTAATAACAAATGTGAATCTTGACAGCCATGTGCATGGATTTTCAACAAGAACATTCCAGGACAGTTTGTAGGGTCTATGTCAAATCCCAGCAGCCTTACTGAAGATGACTGGGGCTCATTCACACTTCGCAGACAGCATATCATTTTTGAGGTCTTTCCAAGATTAAGTTTCAATCCATTGGCTTCAAACCACTTCCTAATTGCATTGAAGGCAAAAGCCTTGGTTAGGTCACAGAGAACCAGCATTTCATACTCTTTTCTTTCAAAAGCATCAATTACCAGCCTTATTAAATGTTCCACAGCATCAGAAGTAGACCTACCAGCTCGAAATCCAAGTTACACAGGAGATAGCAGTTTATTTATTTCAAAGAATCTTACAATCTGCCTGAAAAGTAAAATTTCAAATATCTTTGATATTATGGGGATAAGGATAATAGGCCTGTAGTTTCCACATTGTCTTTGTCCCCTTTTTTAAAGACAGTGATAACTCTGCTTATCTTCAAACAATCAGGAAAAACTTTAAAGCCAATGCATAAGTTAATTAAATAGGTTAGTGGATACACTATTGCATGAATGACATCCTTGATAAAATAATTTGAGAGCCCATAAACATCTGTGCTTTTGGAGTTAGACAGAGAGCTGACAACATCAATCACTTCCAATTCATCCACTGTTTGCCAGACAAACCCTTCTTTAGCATGTCCAGTTCTTTCAATGTAACTTTGACTAGCAGATAAATCATAATTTGAGGCAGAGACAATATCTTCAACAGAATTCACAAAGAATTGGTTGAATTTGTCGGGATCAATATTGGGTGTATTAAATGAGCTCGTGCTACATAGTTCTTTGACAATCTTCCATGCTGTTTTTGTGATGTTGCTTGAGGATGAAATACGATTATCAGTTGCAGATCGCTTAGATTCCTTTATTCTCTTGTTGTACTCTGCATTTAACCTCTTATACATAAAGTAAGCTTCATTTGATTCTGATTCTTTATTTATATCATAATAAACTAGAGTAATTTCCTTCAAATTTCGCAATGCATCAGTGTACCAGCGTGCACATCTTACTTTTTTTTTGTTTGCTTCCAGTTACTTTTTGAGAGGAAAACATATATTAGAAATGTTTGTCAAAATTTCGAGAAAAACGCAAAATTCTTGATTAGGATTATGGCCCATTACAATGGTTGTCTAGTCAATTACACTCAACTTCTCATGGAACTTTATAAAATTATAAACTTGATAGCTACGTTTGTAAGTATTGTAGACTTCATTATATAGATGCAAGTTTTCCATCTCCAATATAACAACTTTGTGGTCGGAAATTAGAAAATCTTTGATTGTTACTTTACATTCAGAACAATGATTGGTCAATGTGTAGTCCAGGCATGATTTTCCTCTAGTTGACTCAAGATTATTTGTAAATATGTTGAACGATTTAAGTAAGTTTAGCACAGGCCGAAAACTGCTACAATTATCAACATAATTAAAATCCATGTTCAAGTCACCACACATAAATATTTTTGTGTTTGGCTTTGAAAAATTGCATATGGTATTTAGAACATTTTCAAGAGACTTGGTGAAATCAGTAACACTACCGACTGGTGATCTGTATACGGAGACAATAATAACATTGATATATTCTATTCTATTCTAATAACATTGATGAAGGATAAATAAATAGCAGCAACTTCACGAATCTTTTTAACACACAGTTGATTAACATCCAATATTTTAAAGTTGAGGCCCTTTTTGACATAGATATCAGCCCCTCCATCTCTGAATTTTTCACGGCAATAGATGCTACCCAACTCATATCCTGAAGGTACAAAGATATTGACCTCATCCTTTATTAACCAATGCTCAGAGATACTTATAACAAGTTGCTCTTCTTCCTGGCACATTATGTCGATTTTTGACATTTTGTTCCCAACAGACTGTGCATTCATTTGCAAAATTTTAAAACCACCAATTTTTCTCTTAAAAACCTGCTGAGTAGGCCTATTCAACAGAAGCAGTCATCAGAACCCAATTCGATCGATGTCATCCATGGAATAGCTGTTGTCAATACCCGCCAATAATTGCGGAAGTCTTCTGTATAATTAATAGCACATTGAGGAAGTTGCAATTATCAAATTATGTTCTGTATATTCGGCAGTTGGTAAAATTGTCAGTTCCTTCAAATCCAACTTATTTCAGTAATTAGTGAATTTTAGTAAATTATTTCAATTTTTAACAATTTTAGTAAAGTATTTTAATTTTAGTTTAAAAATAAATTTACTGGAGCAATTTTTCGTGAGTACAAAGGATGAGGAGGAACGACTGTCCTGTTATTAGCACAAATATACCAAACCAGCAGAGACGAGTGATTTGACGTTAGCTTAGTTCTTGTTTTTACCATGGTTCTTGTTACTTCCGTCGCACATCTTCCCGTATTTCAACATACAATTATACAGCAAATAAAACTTGAAGCACAAGTCATTCCATAGCTTATAATGTACTCAAAATTCAAGACTAGAGTTTAATTGTATCTAGACTCGAATTTGAATCCAACAATTATGTAAAATTGGTGAGTATTGATACAATAAAACTCTGAAGTTTTTGTTCATTTTGAACAATTTCACATTTTATCTTCAGAATTTAATTCTAAAATTAGTTTCATTTGAAGAAAATGTACTGTTTCATCAGACAAACATTACTCTAGTTAATAAACATTACAATTGAAAACCTCTGTTTTCAAGCATTTTTTGCTTATTTTTCAGAATATTTCAATGACTACTTTGTAAAAGGTATATAAACTACTTTTTAACGGTACAATAACTCTTTGTAAAAGGTTTTACAAGTCATCAAAAAGGTGGCCTCAATTTTTGTTTGTAACAGCTCAGGTTGTAATAAAGATAATTTCAATTGTTTTTACACCAAAAGATGGAGAAAATAATAAAGTTTTGATTACATATTTAGTAGGTTTCGATATGAGCTCCCCCTGCGGCACGACAAACAGCCAAGCTATAGTCCAGGTCCGCCGAATCATGTCAGGAGTCACAGTTGCTATTGCATCAGTATTTCATTCCTTTTGGTGTTGCAGGCACTGGATATTTTGAACATAGACAATGTTTTTGATGTAACCCCAAAATAAATAATCTGAAGGGGTTAAGTCAGGGCTCCTTGGCGGCCATGCAAGATGACTACCCCTACCAATTCACTAATCTCGAGAACCTCGAGATGGGGGTTTGAGAGGGTAGATAATCTATTTTATGTTCGACTAACGACAATGACAAGTCCGTACACCCCTTTTACAGGAGGTCAATGGATGCAATGAAATAATAATAATAATAATCATCATCAGGGAATTTTCTGTTGAGAGGTTCACACGCAATAAGACTTTAATAATCCTTTCCTTCTGGAAAGTAACATTTATTCCTTTTCCCTTTTAATAGTATCTATTAGTTCTAGCATGTCCAAGTAATTAGTTCCCCGGATTGTGTTTTCAGCGAAATAAATGGGCCAATGACACGATCCTGCATAAAACCACACATCACATTTACCTTGGGTGAATTACGAATGTACTCAAACACTTCATTGGGTTGTCGAAAACCCCAGATTCGACAATTATGTCGGTTCACACAGCCATTAATGTGGTAAGTTGCCTCATCACTGAAAAAATCCGATGCAATAGCAACTGTGACTCCTGACATGATTTGGCGGAACTGGACGGAGGTGGACTATCACTTGGATGTGTGTCGTGCCACAGGGGCAGCTCACATCAAATCCTACTAAATAAGTAACCAAAACTTTATTATTTTCTCTATCTTTTGGTGTAAAAACAATTAAAATTATCTTTATTACAACCTGAGCTGTTACAAACAAAAATTGAGGCCACCTTTTTCGATGAAGAATAGATTGAAGAAAATATAATTATGATATCAAGACAAGTGCATAATTTCAACTGATTTATCCGAACACGGAACATGAATGTTCTAAGATCGCGAGAATATGGACTCCATCACTGGAAATTTTGTCAAAAGCTGTGGGATGCTTCTATGACGCAGGCGTGTAAACCCCCGCATGCAAAAATGAATCGATAACAATCACAGTTACGAGATACAATAGAAAAACATTGAAGATTTCCAAACTGTATGATTTAAAAAGAACAACCATGTTATTTTATGTAAAAATCAAAGAGAACTTTACATCTAAGGGTGCTTCCTGCACAGAGGAGCATCCAATCCTTGATGATAATCACCATCACAAAATCAAACACGCGCTGTGTAGCAGCGTCAATACAACCATTCACAGCATGTGTGACTTTGATTATCCTCGAGTATAGGATGCTCCAATATGCAAGCATCATAATATTTAGGATTGCATCAAGGATTGGTGTAAAAGCAGCCTTACTAAATTACACAAAGGTTCTGAAAAATTAAGAAAGTAATTTACAGCATAAAATATAATCTACAACTACTATGAATGAACAGACAGTTCAGAAGATGAAACTTTTTAAATGAACCTCCATCTTTACGATTATCCATTCACAAAAGCATGTTAAAGCAATAGATATTACAACATAAAAACATGCAAAGTGGACCACACAATTTTTTCAAAGATTATGTTATTCTTACTATTAATGAACCTTAAATGTTAAACTAATTAATTCAGCCGGTACTCTAATAGGCGGGTCGCTTAGCGCAGTTGGTTGCGGCGTCGCAACTTCAGCTTGCTGTCGCTTAAGCGGTCATGGGTTCGAATCCCACTCCACCGTCAGGCATTAATGTGCAATCATTCATCTCATTACCCACGCACAAGTCTTTGACTCATCAGCAATAAAAAAAATATTAAAAAAAATAAACACAATTTTTAATTTTACTTCACATTGGACAACCAAACTTGGAGCCTATTCTCATGAAGTTTTTTCATCGCAGTTTTATAAATGATATTTTGTGAAAAAATTGTGTGATTTACAACTTGAGGAATAATTATTGCGAAAAAAAATTTCCCAAAGCAATTTTATAAACGATATATTATGTATGAAATTATATGAGAGTTTCTGTTATTTATAAATGTGAAGGAAATTATTCTAGGAGACATCGATCAGCTCTAAAAGTTAATTCGGATACTAATGAACTAAGATTGAGTTCATGGGAGCCTTACCGGTGACCGGTAAATGTTACCGGTAGCATGTGATTGGTATACTCAAATTCTTATACGTTAAAAAATTTGAATCAACCAATCAGATGCCACTGGTAACATTTACCAGTTACTGGTTCCAAGAACTCAAACGTGAGAAAATTTGGTGGTCCTGTATTTATTTTCTTACAAGTGCACAGACCAGAGTGTTTCAAGAGGAACGAATCATACTCCAGGAGCTGGTTACACTGTCAACTTGAAATGAAAGTCGGCATTTCCAAACTCGAAATGAATGGGCACGGAAAAACTTCCTTATAGAAATAAACATGATGGAAGAATCTAGATTTTCCTAGGAATTTAAACATTTTAAAAGTATGGTATTTTCATTCAGGCTGTAAATTGGACAGTTTCTATGTAAAACGAGCTGGAAAAATTGAATGAGACCCTTTTCAAGTATATTTACAGTGGTTTTTTAGATACTTGGAGCAATTGGTCAAAACCCCTCGTTTTCAAGGTTCAAACATTGTTATAAATTTTGTAAAGAATTGAATTTTGGATGAAAATGTCAAATGCCATAAGAGCCAAAAACACACAAACATTGAAATTTCATTGTATCAAAATACACTGATTCTGCAAGGTCCCTTCTAGTTTGCCATTCTTGAGGAATTTGATTCAATGAAACTCTGATTTGATAAAGTTTGGGTGTTTAATTTTTTTATAGTTTTTATTATGTTATTCGACATGATATTCTATTTTAAATTACATTTTCTACACGCTTTGTTTGAAAATTTGAACGATTTATTCAACAAGTTTAATCCACTTTAACGAAAAAATTAGTTCATTTTGTTACAAATGAGTAAAACGCGTTTTAACATTCAACTCTTTAATGCACCGCGTGATTATAAAAAGAATGCCCCAATTTTGAAGGGCTTTAATAATAAATCTTTAATAATAAAACAAACACAAAACTTCTTGGCTATTCATATGAAGCATCGAATTTAAAATCAAAAGTTTTCATAAATGTTCAATCTTGACCGTCACCAGAAGCCCAAACTAAAAATATGCGGTAAACAATTTTCTTTCCATCCTTTGCGTATAAAAAGAGTGGAAGTGGTGTCAATATCTTCGATATGAATAGCAGATGATAATTAGTTCAACTTGTGCTCATTCACCTAAAAAGCAACATAGTGGCCAAATTTTGCAGATTTTCATTCCATCGACTGCAATTCGGTAATGGATCAAGATATCAAATTAATTTTTTCAATAAAATTCGTTACAACTTTTGTCGAACTATTTTCCCCAAAACGCTTGTTAATAATACTATTTCAAAAACGGAAAATTATAATTTTTGACACAGAATTTTTGTTTGTTTCTATAAATTTCTTGAGTGAAAGATACATGAGAATGGTAAACAAATAATGTTTAGAACTATTATCATTTTTGACAGAGAATTTTTGTTTTTCTCTATAGATTTCTTGAGTAAAAGATTCATGAGAATGGTAAACGCAGATAATGTTTTAGAACTTTATTAATTTTTAAGACTGAAGGTCCTTTAATGCTGTTACGAGCGTGGGGAAAAATTCGAATACCCCATAGCTATCGTTTGGGCAACTGGTGGCGGTCACATTCAACATTTATGGCAATTTTTATCATTTATAAAAACTTTGAATATGCTTTTTCATATGAATGGTTGAAGACTTGATCGCATCAGCACTTTGTAATTAAAGCCAAATCTTCAGCCTTGAACTTGTGCCCATTATTAATGAGATACTCTGCAAAATTTGAATCTCCTTTTTTGGGTTTTCCAATCCCTGATATGTTCATTTATTCTACATTTGAAACTTCTACCAGTCTGACCCACATAACAAGCATTAAAATCACCGCAATTCAATTTATAAACCCCACTTTTATCCCAGATATCAATTTTGTCTTTACTACACCCGAACAAACTCTTTAAAATACGTTTGGTTTGAAAAGCTACATCAAAACCGTTCTTTTTCAATTCTTGAACCGTTATCCATGACCTTTCTCCAGTATCAGTTACAGCAATGCTAGCACTGATTGCTAGTCTCCTACCTATTTTATTCAAAATTAGTTTTAGTTTGTTTGAGATTAATAATGGTATAACAACCATAACAAGTTTCTCAATATTTTAAAAAAATATAAACTTAAAAAAACACTTTTAAATGGAAATTAACTCACGTTATGGCGTGACGGCCGTTTCGCTCTGTTGTCTAGAGCATCGTCAGACGACCCACAGTACACTGTGTGTTAATTTCCATTTAAAAGTGTTTTTTAAAGTTTATATTACATATTAGTGGAAACAAGATGGATCTACAACATCATAATAAAAAAATTTCGTCTTATTATTCATTATGGATACCTTCCACAATATCAACTATACCACTACAAAGAAAGGCAAAATTCGTGAGATGTTTAGATCTAACTCGTTACTTGAAGACAGTCTTAATACAATTGCTGCAAAGGCTACTTTTATTACAAGCACACAAGTTTTCTAACACAAGTGACACCTAATTTCCAACCATTGTCATCTAAGTATTTTTGTAATTTTTCAATAAAGATACCCGATTTTCTGTATAGTTAGTATCAGAAGTATGATCCATTCCTGCTGTGTGAAGGATTGAGAAGTGAGTACACCTTTATCAAAAAAAGAAAAGGTACACCTTTATCAAGCAAAAAGGAACATGCACATACAAGAAAGAGAAAAATAAGAATGGAGCTGAGAAGTTTGAGAGATAGATAGACTTACTGGCTGGAGCTTCGCAGAGTCATGCCCAGGCCAGAGATGGTAGATGCTTTGGACACGGATCGGGTCAGAGGTCTCAACGAGTGGCTCAAATTAACTTTGTTGATACAAAGAGATCTGTCGGACCCGTACATAAAGTTAAATTGTAGCCGATTAGTTCTACTACATAAAAAATAAATTATCCATTCATACAGATATAAATGCTTACTAAACAAAGGGCTACAAATTCTAGGGCGAAAGACCTTGGATTTGTATTCTACGTAATACAGTTAACGAACTAATTCAGACCCAAATCGGATCATACAAAACTTGAGGAACTATTTAAAATTCAATATTACGATTTTGTAGTACAATACTAGTTCAGTCTACCCTGATTAGGATACTGATTTATTGTGTATCTGACTAAACAGAGATTCTAGGGTGATAGACCTCGTTGAATTGTATTTGTACCGTAAACTACAGTAAATTGAGACTCAAATTGATCACACAGAACTTCAAGAACAATTTACAATTCAATATTACGATTTTATAGTACAATACCAGTACATCCTATTCTGGAATGCAGCCCTTGTTACTGCATATTTATTTATTGTATTGTTTAATATGATTGTTAATAATCTGATTCCGACTCAAAAATCAATCCTAAAAACTTGAAGAAATATTTAAAATTCAATACAATGATTTTATAGCACATTAAGAACAAGTTCAGCCTACTCTGATATGCATTCTTGTTTAGGATACTGTATATTTATTTAGCGTATGCTTGTTTAGCAACAAGCAATGAGTTTCTTGTAGGTTAAATAAATTTCTTGGTATTTCATTACTAATGACATTTTTATGCTACTTTTTCTTACACTTGAAAACAAGTATGAAGAGTTTTTACTTTGTAAAGTATAGAGATTAAAAAAGGTTTTTCACGAATTTTATTAGTACTAATACTTTTGTAGTAACTGCAAAATCTTATGGGAGTTTAGATTTGAAAATTGTTATGCAACAGGCCCAATACATACTTGTATAACATTGTTTTATTGAAGACTAAAACTTTTGGTATATTTTTATATCACAATAGATATATTGAGTCCATCGCGATTTAGATGGGGAGATCAAAAAGTTTGTTTAGTGGGCAAATTTTCTGTTCTGTATTGAAATAAATTCAACCATAAAAAATTATCTTTAACAAAAATTACTGACCTCGGTGTACTAAAACATTCCATCAATTTGATAAGATTTGCCTCTGCCAAAGCTGGACACGGTGGTTTCATTAATTCGACCTTGATCAAGATTAGATGAATTATTTTATTGGGAACAATGTTAGAATTCTGTAAAAAAAATTTCTTCGATTTTTTTTAATTTATAATTAAATATTGATAAAACTCCAGAATTTCAAATTTTACAGGAAATCAACTCCATTTACCTTAACCATGAGTAAATTAAGCCCGTGCAAAATTTTTGTAAAAGCGAGGTAGCAATCAAATGTCTGAAGGCCCGTACAAACTGAGATACTGTATTTATTATAGGGCTCTTTTAGAACAATATAGACTTTACTACATGAGTATACTCGTGTAGCAAGACTCTAGATTACTCTACGAAAGAGCTCTATCGCAATAAATGTCTCCGCTTAGATGGGTCTCAAGTCTTGAAATTTTTATCAAAATCAGACTGTAGACTGTGGTTAGAATTGATTATTATTGGTGTTCCAGGATTGGACAGACATTGCAAAGCATCAACTTTTGACATTAGAAACGACTGGTTTAGAAGCAGTGATTATTGGAAATTAAATTGAAAGTAGAAGTTAGTTTCATTATAGACAATTTAGTCTCGAAAATATGCCGAAGTTATTTCGATTATATCCATCAGAATTCAGTCATAATAGTTCAATAATCCACACTTTCGCAGATTCTACAATTTTCTCAAATTTTACTACCAAGATGGAAAGTAGGCCTCATTCAAAGCCTACACTACATAATTGGAAGCCCACCACCTTATACCAAAGAGTTAAAAGGTTTTATTACCATAACATGTGTAATGCATACAGAAATATCTCAATATAAATACTGTAATCGAATTTCAATATCTGAAATTCTGTGATAAACATATCAATACTTCATTGTGAAAGAATTAAATTGATAACGCATTAATTAGTGAAGAATATCATGACATATAATATTATCAGTAGTGAACACCTGAATACTCTATGGTCACTCAAATTAACCCAGTCAAATGGCCAGCGAGAGCAATTGATAGAGAAATGTGTTTTTTACCAATCTATCCAAGGGTGATGGGTGAGCTCGATGAGGGAGGGGGTGGAAAGATACACTTTTTCAGTTTTTTGCTTATAAATCAGTAACAATAACAAAAATAAATTTTTTGTTCGTATCAAATTTACAGCTAACTAAATTCTCTACGAAAATGATGATATGCATTTGTTTTTAGAACCAACCGCAAGCGCGTTAAGGGGTTCCCAAATTAAAGGGTCACATAGTATATCACATTATGGCAGAAAAAGAGTGAAAGAGTGAAAATTATTGGCCTCTGAAGATGGATCTCATAGATTCGAAAGCGCTCGGCCAGATTAAGTGAGTTATACTTATTCTTAACAAATATTTGACTGCAAGTCGTTAAATTTCACATGAAAAGTTAATATTAACAACGCAGTTCGTCATGGAACAAGAAATCCAGGAAAGAAAAAGAGTGTTATTTCAGAACTATTCCGCCTTGAATGTTATTTATTTTAAATTGATTCAAAGTTTAGGATTTTAACCAATCATATCTTACCGTTTTTTGAACGTTAAATATCAATGATGATTGAATTGTGGGTGAGGTGTGGTTGGGGGGGGGGGGGGTTCTCACTATAAACTTGTATGACAGAAAATAGAAGATTTATTTGAATAAATGGACTAGATTCACATTTTAGCACTCCCATTTTTCCACACAGAACCCGTCCTTGCCAACCCATTTATTTGTCGTTAATAGAAGGAAGGGGTAGAAGGGGCGGTTATTTTGACCCCCCTCCCCCCTACATAAACTATTGGATTCGCAAGAGCATAATTTCTAATATAATAATAGGAAGTATTTTTGGAGGCTCTGGTAGCGCGGCTGGTTTGAGCACTTGTCTGAGATAAGATAAGGCTCTAGCTGGCTTCGTTTCCTGCAGCCTTGGGTTCGAATCTCATTCAGCCAATGATGTTTCTCACCATTCACCTCATTACCCACGCACAAGTCTTCAGACTCATGTGGGCATCATCAGCAATAAAAAAAGATTATGCACTGCACCCTATCGAGTGATGGCTCATTCTATTCAACTCATCAAGGTAGACCAGCCTCATGTCTTGGATTTGGAATACGACCTTTCATTTGAAATTTCACATGGAAATACATTTGTCATGTTAACCCCTATTATACTTGGAAGAACACGTTTTTTAAAAATCTCAGCTACTCTAACTCGAACAATTCAGAAGATAAATTTGCAAAATTGTTATCTAATAATATTTGATAACTTCTTCGTCAAGTCTCATTATAAATGTTTCTTATCATAGAATGGAAAAAAAACAACATATCAACATAACCAAAAACCAACATTTATTTTCCATTTTTCCCTAATACAGTATATGAATTTTTAAAAAGCTCTAAATCAGGAATAAAGAGAGTTAAAAAGAAGAAATTTCTATCAGATTTTACATAATTATTTTCTACAAAAAAGAATGAGGCTTCCATTCCTGTCTGATACTTAATTTTGTCATTATTTCATAATAATGTAACAATTTGGAAAATTTTTCGTTATTATAAAATGGGGTTGCTTTTCAAATAAACTTATTTTGTGGGTAGTGATGCTGGGAATTTAGAAGTAGACGTTATTTTCTATGATTTGAGACCAATTTAAAAACTTTATCTTCAAAATTGTTCGAGCCACTTAAATATTTAAAAATCGTCTTTTTCAAGTATAGAAGTTATTGTGACAATGTTCTTACCGGAGAAATTAAAAATATTACTCAAAAATGAGAAAAAATTGCAATAAGACTTGAAGGACAAGTCATCCACTATGATTGCACAACAATTTTGCAACTTCATCTTCTGAATTGTTCGAGTTAGCTTAGATGTTCAAAAATGGTGTTATATCAAGTACAGTATAAGGATTAACATGAAAAATATCATTCCTTGTAAAACTTCAAATAATAGGTCGCATTCCAAGTGCAATACATGAAACTAGTCTGCCTTGATGAACGCAGTGGAATGAGCCATCACTCTATAACCCAATAGTTTAGGCGTGGGGTCAAAAAACCTCCCCTTCTACCCACTCCTACTAATATTGACAAATAAATGGGTTGGCAAGGGAAAGGGAGTGTAGAAAGTCACCACCCTTGAGGATTTTGGTATGTTAGTACCCAAGGGAAGCGATTGGCGAAAACCCAATTTCTCTATCGTTTCTCTCGATTTGTGTAATTTGACTGGGATAAATTGTGAAATAGATTAACACATTCCTTGGCCCAAATGTTTACAGTTGTCTCGTAACTAATGGCCAAAATTTTACCTAGTTACAATACAAGTCAAAACAAACAAATTTCATCATATAATGTACAGTCCTATATTGCATAGTTTTCTGTCTATCTGTATGAACGAGATTAAATGTGTTTTTAAGAGAATAATTTTCACCTTCAAAATAATCAAGTAATTGTAATGAGCCATCACTCGATAGGGTAATCGATATGCAATGCATAATCTCTGTACGGAAAAGGGAGTGTTAAAATGTGAATAATGCATCTCATTAGTGTCTAGATTGGATACAAGTTTGAAAATGATATCATTCATGGAAACTTTTGTCCAAGATGAACACTAATAAGACTTACAAAGTTTCAATTTGATATCTCAAACCATTTTGTGGGTAAAAAGTATCTTTAAAAAACAACCAGAAAACTAAGCAAGGTAGGTAGGATTATGTCTATTTAAATTATGCTTTTACTCCTGAAATTAAATCCTTCATTAAATAGAAATGCAGTGTCAGTTTTAATATTAACTTGTTCATCAAGTATTTCGTCATGAAAAACATTACAGAGGATTGTAAATTAAATGATGAAATTTGCTTGTTTTGATGCATATAATAACTAGGTAAATATTGGTCTTTAAGTATGGGATAACCAGTAAAAGTGCTAAACTATTCGTTTTTATATTGAGTGAGATTCACTATTACACAAAAAAAAATTAAATGATGAAATTTGCTTGTTTTGATGCATATAATAACTAGGTAAATATTGGTCATTAAGTATGGGATAAAAAGTAAAAGTGCTAAACTATTCGTTTTTATATTGAGTGAGATTCACTATTACATAAAAGCTACGTACAAAAAACTTATCAGCAATTTATTGCCCCTCTACCGAATGTAGCTACACACATACACGCACTCACATAATATACACAGACTAACATATAGACAGTCATATAAGCTAGCTAGTAATTCACCAGCGATAAGAAATTTCGATGACTCATGTTTTATTCCTACTAATTTTAGAAAAATATTCGAGAGAAACATTTCTAACCTTTTGCTCATCATAATCATAGGAGATCGTGATATGAATTTGTGAGCAGTGACTGGATCTACAGCGACCTTTGCTGTTTTGACCGGAGACGCTGAACTAGGACTGCTCGACACTGGACATCTGCTAGGCGCCCTTCCCACTGCTCTAAGACCACTGATGCTATTGTTGTTGCTGAAAAGAAATTACCGAATAAAATAACAGCACTTATCTTCTGATTTGAGTTTCTAATCAAGATAAATATTGGCCATTAAGTTGGGGATAACCTGTAAAAGTGCTAAACTATTCGTTTTTATACTGAGTGAGTTTCACTATTACACACAAGCTGCATACACAATGAAAGCTGGCAAAAAGTCGCTTGAAACCGACAGCTGGCTTCTCGCGCTCATGAGCGCGGTAAACGTTCATGGCCGAACACAATGGATGCGTTCATGGGAGCATTCTCATTTACCGGTAAATAGCTGTTGTGCTGCACCAGCCGACGTTCGCAAGAACGACAACGCAGCGCTCACCGGTAAACAGTCTGATGCATCTTTTGAAATTATTGGGCTCAGCTAGCGGATTTTCTTTACTAATAAGATTAGATTAGATTATTTACTTTATTCATGTAGATTACAAAATGCACAGTCTTAGATTCTAGATTATGATAGTTAAAAATATATAAGTACTGTAATTATTGTTCTATGAATTTTACAAATCTAAACTAAAGAATTAATCAACGATATGTATACAGTATAAGATGCAATTTGATAACGATAATATGATTGTGATGTATCTACATGAAACGGCGAAGTTTGAACATATAAATGTCCATTCTTGGAAGAGGATATTCAAGAATATCTATCTCATCAACACTTGACCGTAACAATGATAAGATACGGTTTATTATCATAGAGCATTTACACGTTTTTGACAGCGTCACATTCTAATTAATATTAATCATGATGGATTAGATAACTCAATATATTAAATTTAATAATACGATAATGTACTATTGCTTAGAATAGATAAGGATGGATCAGTTTCTTACACACCCTAATAAAAAATGTTCCATTTGGCAGGGGTGCCCAAAGGGGGGGGGGCTATGACGCAGACTGCGTCATTGAAATTCTTGGGGGGGGGGGGTTCCAAAAAACGTTTTGGGGGGGGGGGGGCGTAAAGTTGATTGAAACCGTGTTTAACGTGACAACATTCAAAAATATACTACGAAGTCACCAGATAGAATGTCAATTAATGAAAATATATTTATAATTATTATTATACAATTGAATATGAATTAGCTAAAATAGTTATGTTTAGGATTTGTGCAGGAAGTTATTATTCAAACTTAGCAAAACGCTAAGCGAGTGCTCTGAAAGTGGTTTATACAACTTTACTCTTTTTAACAGTTACTAAAGTCGAATTAAAAGTAAAAGAGTATTGGAGACTGGTGGTGCTTCGGCAGTGTTCGGTATCGTTCGGGACTGGTCGGCTAAATCCAGCACACTGTTGCCAAGTTGTTCAGTCACAGTCAGTCGACGACTTGCCTCTGCCGGGTGAACACATGACCAGCCTTATCCACTGCCAGAGAAGGCGACTGACTTCACAATAACACAATAATTTAGAGTTCAGTACCACTTAATAAATTTAATTAACCCAATTATGCAAGGAAACGATTGTCCAGTACAAAAAAATATGTCTGAAGAAACAACTGTATCAAAAACATTCAAATAGACAAAGTCTTTTTAACCTTCAAGCCAAGATTAGGCTACCCAATTAATTCCGCAATTCGACAGAACATCACATAAAATCATAATTAATTAATGAACAATAAAAATTAATAAGAACGTACATTACTTTAGCTGCACAGGCAATCAACTTAAATCTTAAATAAATAAAAAAATAACTACACAAATAAATTAAAATAATACAAAAAATTCCGCAAATCATACGAAACTCAATATTCAATTCATTAATTAAATCATAATAATTAATTCGAGATTCACATAAAATTCCTCAATGTCACAACAATAATAATATGACAATATTTATTAGGTATTCTAGATAAAACTCAACAGCAATTATTATTATTAAAATATTATTATGATTATTTTTTTATTATTAGATTATTATTATTATTACTATTATTATAAATATTTACTATTATTATTATTACTACTTTAATTACTATTATTATTTATATTTTTAAAACTATTATTATTATATATTTTTTTTATTACTATTATATTAATTGAGTTAAGGGGACAGAAAAGTCTGAGTGACAAGTGCGACACGTTTTAGAACTGAAGTGATGAGGCCAGGCCGATGCCTGAAACTTGGCAACGCTTTAGCTACTCGGCCGTATAGTGCTTGGCTGTGATTGGACGGGCTGTTGGAGATTCACCCGAACCGACCCGAATCACATCGGCTGATTTCGCCACAGCCCCGTGCCAGTACTCTTTTACTTTTAATTCGACTTTAGTTAATCAGCAGAAAGAGCAATAAGTCGATTTAAAATGATCAAAAACAGACTCAGATCAGCTATGGGAGACTCATATTATTCATTACTCATATATTCATTTCATTGATATTTCTTGTTTGCCTTTACAAAAAAATGTTACCAATGTAAAGAATTTCAAGAAATGTACATACATTTTGTATATTATTGACTGGGTTTGAATTTTTTCAATAGTTATAAAAATCTTCTTTCAGTTTTAGAAAGAATACGGTGGGATTTTTTCACATTTTTGGGGGGGGGGCTAATTTATGGGGGGTGGTGCTAAATTTAGGGGGGGTGTGTCATGAGGCTTAGGGGGGGTGGGCACCCCTGCATTTGGAAATATACTGAAATTTAAGGAATTTAAATTTATTGTACAACGAATACTGTTCTAAGCTGTTACTTGAAATTTAGTACTTTTTTCGGACGTTATTCTCTATAATTTATCAGAAACTTACAATGAATTTTATTGCTTTGATACTGAATACATGAATACTGGTGATGATACCGTTCTTCTAACGCAAATTTTTAGTCTATGTTTGATGGAAAGAATGATAAAACTTAGTCAATAGTTATAAAAAGTACAATAATTAACCATGGCACGTGCATTGGAACTTTAAATTATTGAAGGTAAATTAAAAGTAATACATCACGATGGATACATTATTTATAATTTACGGATTTTCTCTATAAGTATGGAAAAGTACCTCTACAATGTTGTGACGTGACTGAAACGCGATTAATAGTTGTCCATAAGATTGAAGAACTCTTACAAGTCTAGTCATCTAATTGTTTTGATTATTTATGCAAAAAGCATGATTGTTTCTTTTCAAATTTATTGATAGTACTTTTGTGATTATTGTTATATTCATATTGACATGTCAAGTCTATTCATGACAAGTCTAGTCATCTAATTGTTTTGATTATTTATGCAAAAAGCATGATTGTTTCTTTTCAAATTTATTGATAGTACTTTTGTGATTATTGTTATATTCATATTGACATGTATTCACACGCCTATGTGACGAATAAAACATCTTATTTTATTAAATAAAAATAGCAAAACATTAAAAAGAATTATATCATAGACTAACTAATTTCCACACAACATAGACTAAGATTCCTTCATTTAATATATTTCATACAAAAAACCGTTGAATGAATTATTCATTCTCTTCGTATTATTCAGCCGATGAGGCTGCCATTTGAAACAGCCGCTATGTACTCTCGACCAATTAGAGAGCATTCGTAAATGGTGCACAGCTTGTGCACCCTAATTCCGTAATCACTCATATAAATTGTAGGAAAAATTCGTATGAATCTGGATCCTCCAGCCATCTTCTCCTCGATTTCACCATCTCGTTAGGATGCTTGCACATTGGAGCTACGATAGTAGAGCCAATAGTTTGATCAGTAAGTCTTGACACACCCATCGCTCACAGCTCCACTGTCTTAACCCATTTCACAGAATGTGCTTGATTTCGCAACTATACCCTTGACTAGTATGGAAAATCTTCTGTTCAAGCACACCCATGGAAACATGTTTTATATTGCTGTGTGTATGTATGTGTATAGTAGCATAGCCGATTTCGACTGTAGGTGACTCTTCAGACCTCAAATTTGTTCTAGTTCAGAGCAAACGAGGAGTGAGGTAGGTTGCGGTTGCTTTTCTCACTGAGCTAACAGATTTATATCAGTATGCCAAGCACACCGAAACAAATTGCTACAATATTTTTATACTGGGGTTGAAATTCTATGAAGAAATTTGAATCTGAATCTACATGAAATGAATTTTGATAAAGATCCGAAGCTACTTCAATAAAATGAAAAAAAAAGAAGAATATGGGGTAGTACATAGATAGTTTATATTAATGTACTTACTGAAGAGAATTCACTGCAGGCCGGCTGAGGGAATGTTTTCTTAAAGCTTTAATGTGATTGAGTCGGTCACCTTGGGTGAGACCAGAAGTCCTACACCTTACTTCTTTGCAACTTGACTCCTAAAAAAAGAATTTAAATATTAATATTACACCTAGATATTGCCTTTTAGTTCATCTCGAGACTACATGTTAAATAACAAGAGTAACTGAAAAATAACAAATATTCATTTCTATCCCATTCAAAACACCCAGAGCATAGGTTTGAACACAAATCAGCTAAAAAGGCTAATTCGTTACCAGTTGTTTTACAGCATATTCACGCCTATCTACAATTTTGATTACAGACAGCAAAATTTTTAGTTACAATCCAGATTTTATAACGCAAATCTGAAATCATCCACAGAAACATAATTATTCGTACTACGCAAATCTACATACCCTACTATGTTTTAAGTACAAATTTGAGTGTACTATGAATGCATACATTATATAGCCTAACAATGAAGCATGGTAAACTTGGTACCACAAATTATGCCTCGTGCCAAGCGTGCCAATATAATATAGAATCGATATCTTTTACAGTATGCATTGTATACTGTGCACCATTTTCGCATTCTATATGTCGAGAGAAACAACATATTTTTAAATATGTTTTGATAAAATGTAGATGTATTGACGTTTCCAATTGTATATTTGTGTACTTAAAGGAATAAAAATCTTTTGGTCTAACATAGCTGTTTGAAGTAACGGGAAGTATTTAATGGATAAATTAACACTTGAGATTTCATTCAGTGATTAATATAAAGTTCAGTATGAGCTAATTTATATCTAGACTAAAATCTACCAAAATCAACGAAATTTCAAACCTTGATCACATCGACCGCCTTCTTATCTTCTTTTTGATCTTCAATTTTCATACTGTTATGTAATATCCTGGACAACGTGTCTGAGGTCTTGCGGTTTATCATATTTTTAATTTCATGCTTTTTGTTAGATGCTTTATATTTTACACTGTAGACCCCGAAATCGTGTTCGGGAAGTACAGTGGCATCACCTTTGGTGGACATTCTGTATTCATCGCCTTCCGCAAACATCTGTGCTTCTTTCCTGCAAAACATTACAAATATTAATTTAAATTGAAGGATAATTTGAAATCAGGTCAATGGTGATTCAGATGGGCGTCGCACATGTATTGCAACGGCAATGTAACTCAAATACTGGTCCAAGATGAAGTACTGAGTGTTTAGGAGGAGTTTGCCAAACCTCTCAAGCTTATTCCTCCCATCAAAACAATAAAAAGGTTATAAACATAGGTCTGAAAACGCTTCGTTACAGAAATAAATATCGCTAAAGTTGAAACTATCCCTATCAATACACTCTATATAAAAAACCACTAGGGATTTCATTCAGGTTGTAAATTAAATAGAATCATGTAGAAGCTAAAAAATCGAATAAAACATTTCTAAATAAGTCTGTAACTAAAGTAATTATCAAGATATTTTTTTTTTAATTTGCAGAAATGGCTATGAAACACTGGTTTGGCTTGTAGCTCAGTGTATGGTGTTAAAATAAATAAAATGTTTGTTTTACCTTTTGTAGTCGATCTTCTTTCTGAAACAGGTTGGGAAGATGGGGTTTGGGAAGGATAATGCTGTAATGAAACCCAAACCTGTTGTTGAAATTCTGCTACTAAGGTAATCTTGGTAACCACCACACATGACACTTGATAAATTGAAAATAAACTTTAATTTTAGTGAACTGTATAATGCGATGCGAATTTTTCTATGCGTTGAGCACACGGCGACGTCTCGTTGCGTACTGAGTACCGACTGCCCTCCAGAGTGGAGTGGGGGAAGCTCCTATCTATCGAACAGCCCTTCAGGATGAATCATACTATAAAATGAAATTAACTATCACCTAATCCCTATTGGTCGCGACCAAACACGTTGCTATGTTTGAAGTGGATTAGCTTGGTCTTGGTTAATTGTCAATAAATCAATATTTTTCCTAATGAGACTTGAAGAAAATTAAATTTTGAAAATAAAACCTATAAACTGTACCCAAGTTCATAAATCAAAACTTTATTGCACCAAAACACACAAGAATAACAAGTTGAAAGCAACCAGCAATTATGCAAAATCAGTGTTTCGTCAATTTTTGAAATTTGAAATTGTTTATTGGCAGAAACAAAACTTTTACAAACAATCTTAGAAAATACAAAATGAGCAATATAATAATTATAAATATGACAAGATAAAAAATAATATTACAAAATAAAATGAATTGCCAATTGAGTATTTGCATCTCGAGGTACTAGACCTGTGTGAGATGGTGACTTAATAATAAATCAAATAAATGAATAGATAAAAATAACTAAAAGTAGATATATATATAAATATGAAAAACGCTGAAAAGTGGTTACTGAGGCCGACAATTGCTTATAGAATGACACATAAAAAATTGTATCGGTGATTCCATATTTTTTCAAGTTTGATGTGTTTTTTTTTTTTTTGTATAAGATGATCCGACATTCTATTTTCAAATTCAATTCTCTACAAGTTCCGATGGGGAAAAAAAGTTATTCATTGACAATAATTGTCAATTAATGATGTAATTATTACATGGCAATCCACTCAAAACTTGTTAAAGCGTGTTTTTTGGCCATTTTTACATATTTGGTAAAATATATCAATTTTTCTCATATTTTGTCAAATATATTAATAGTTACATAGGCTATTGAGACGTTTTTTATTCGAAAATAAATTCACCACATAAATGCAGGCCCTTTTGATTTTTGATAAGGTAAATTGATAGGGATTGCAGCCAACTTCAGCCATCTTTATTTCTGTAACGAAGCATTTCTAGACCTCTGTTAATATGAACTTATTTCTTTGTTTTGATGAGAGGAATGAGTGGTAAAGAGTATGGCAGGAGATTCCACCTGAAACACCCTGTCTATAATGGAAGATAATGTTATCTCATAGAAAATTGGAAACTTACTCGCTTAACCATACTTGTTGGTGGCCAATAATTGAGCCAGGCCTGCAGATTCTTATCCAAGCTATGGTTTCATCAACTGATAGTCTATAGTGCTTCATTATGTAACAGCCAATCAGTGAGCCAGTTCTTCCCAGGCCAGCTACAGAAAAAAGAAGAGAATCGTAAACAGGCAAAGTGCAGTAAGAAACGTAATGATTAACAGAATTTATTAATTTCGAATTCCTTTAATTGCTATTACTTTATACTGAAGACTTCCGCAATGGCGGATATTGACAACAGCATTGAACAGCTGATGGGAATCGATGAATGCTACTGTACAAAAATATCAGTCACCACCGGGAATCGAACCACGGACCTCTCAATTGCCGGTTGAGTGCCCTTAACCACTAGACCATGGAGACCTTTCTGTACAGCAGCATTCATTTTCAACTTGACCATATTAACCGGCAAATGAGAGGTCCGTGGTTCGATTCCCGGTGGTGACTGATATTTTTGTACAGTAGCATTCATCGATTCCCATCAGCTGTTCAATGCTGTTGTCAATATCCGCCATTGCGGAAGTCTTGAGTATAAAGTAATAGCAATTAAAGGAATTCGAAATTAATAAATTCTGTTTATGTATATTTGTCAGTTTATTCAATTGTCAGTCACTTCAAACTAACTTGTGAGATACGAGCCGATATGGTCAAGTTGAAAATGAGTGCTGCTGTACAGAAAGGTCTCCATGGTCTAGTGGTTAAGGGCACTCAACCGGCAATTGAGAGGTCCGTGGTTCGATTCCCAGTGGTGACTGATATTTTTGTACAGTAGCATTCATCGATTCCCATCAGCTTTTCAATGCTGTTGTCAATATCCGCCATTGCGGAAGTCTTCAGTATAAAGTAATAGCAATTAGAGGAATTCGAAATTAATAAATTCTGTTTATGTATATTCTGTTTATGTCAGTTTATTCAATTGTCAGTCACTTCAAACTAACTTGTAATGATTAAATCCAATCAAATACAAAAAAAAAAAAATTAAAAGGAAAATACATGATTACATTCATCGACACCATACAATACACACAATACAAAATAATTACACAGAACTATTAAGTCGTACACATGTAAATAAACTGTAAATAGTGGTTTCGCTGAATGAAATATTATGGCTTCTGCAATATAGCATCCCATGTAGTACCGACAACAAATCTAGCAAATGTAGAAATTGATACTGGCTACATCAAGTGTGAAGTATTGTTGAGTTTATTGCTTTGTTGTCGTTTCCTGAAGAGCAGAAAATCAAGCAAGAAATTCATGTCATGAATTCAGTACTGAGCGAGGCAGCCATTTTGAGCATTTGTTGTAGAAATTCAAGTAATTTGTGTTTAATAATATTTAATGTTTGTAAAAACATTACTTTTTTACCATTCGATAATAATATTTAATACTAATACTATTTAATGTTTGTAAATATATTTGGTTTACTTTTTTATACTATTCGATTGCCTTCTGATGTGATCATGATCACTCTGAAAATGTAATACATTTCAACTGATTTTTGATGAAAAATTCAAATGTATTAAAGATTATTTATTATTTTACCCATGAATTCTGGATCAGGCCAGAAGAAAGCTTCCTTTTCAATGAAAAAGTTAAATCAATATCCAATCAAAAGCTCACCTTTACAATGAACGGCTACAGCTCCAGGAGAATTTTCCGATATTGTAAGGAACTGCTTTAATATATAATCACTAGGCGTACTTCCATCGATAAAAAACAAATCTTTGTGTATAAAACCAGATTCGGTAAAGCGTTTTGCATCGTAGATTTTCTTATTCAATCGAATCACCGTACTCACATTATTCTTTTTAAAGTAACCGAAATATGATTCAGGCGAGTGCAGTGGATAGCCTGAAAATCAAGTAACATGTAAATCACTGCAGAACGTTATAACATAATAATTATGAAGGATGCACACAGCGTTAAAAAAATAATAATAAAATCAGTGCTGCATTAGTGAGAACAATTTTATGAAAAGTTATAGCCAATAAAAAAACATAAATAACTATTGAAAATTACTAGTGAATTCACACTTATTCATGTAATAAGTAAATGTTGAACTTTACTAGTGAATTCACACTTATTCATGTAATAAGTAAATGTTGAATTCACTAGTAAAGTTTATTTTCAATAATTATTTATGTAATAAGGAAGTGTTGAATTGACAAGTAAAGTTTATTTGCAATGATTATTTATGTTTAATATGAAGTAAAAAACATCAATATAAGGTTTGAAATATTCATGGGATTTGGCAATTGTCAAACAATTCTCCCATAACATTTACAGAGGAAATAAGAGTGGAGTGTTTTTGCAAAACATGACGAAAAAAAGTAAAATTTTAGTTACACTTTATAATTTTGTAATAATCCTAAACAATGCTTTTTGAATCGCCTTACAATATGAGATAATGCGGGTTGAGATACCTTATTTGGGAAGTGCCATTGCCTTCGTCAACAAAGATCTGAGAAATCTCAATGCCTTAAAAGACTTTTAACTTAGCTATTTTAACTGTTACGTGGTTTGCTATAACTGATAGATAAGTCATATATGCCCGGTTGCACAAACGTCCTATCATAATGATGGTTCATTATCTGTTCTACTTTTATACTAGGCTACTATACATCACATCATTCAGTATAAAAGTGTAAATTTTATATAAAAGTGTTCTATAATTCGAGCAATGATAGCTAGATTACAATGCAGCCAACAGAGTCAACTAAAAATTTCAAATTCCCAAATCAGCTGAGCATGAAATATAGTATATAAATTAGTTGAATAATTCGTTATAAATTGAATAATGTGAATAAATCATATTATTATATGGTTTGGAGTGAATTAGCTTTTAGAATTATAAAAAACATTCATTAGTGATCAGTATTGGCCATTAACATAAGGCTTGTCTTAGGTTATATTGTGTTATAACAAGATTGCGCGCGCATTTGCGTGAATGATTTATACATTTTGTACTAGGTATATTCTCCACCATTCAAGATTTATATACATCATACGAATGCTAGCATGTATTTAGGTATAATCATGTGCTTTCACATAGTAGCTTGGTATAAAAGTGGAACGGATAATGAACCATCATAATGATAGGACGTCTGTGCAACCGGGGGATAATTTATCATTGTATAATATAACCAATTTTCAAAATAAACATACAAATATCAATTTTAAACGAGAAGGATGTGGCCATTAATACTCACCATTTTCTATTTTACTCTTTGCATGAGGGCCGCAGAATGCTAGGAACTTTTGAGGAACAATCCAGTTCAAGTCACCATTTTGCACTTTCTGTTGAAAAAATTACAAACTCCTATTACAAATGTGAAACAAATGTACTTGCCGATCAATTATTAAGGTCCCGACAGCTTAATACCTCGTTTTTTATTGACGTTTTTGCAACCGGTCATAATCTAGGATATTTATAGTAGAGATGGGTCGTACTAGGTTTTTCTGATACTAAGTATTCCGAGTACTAGTACGTTCTAATACCTATTCCAAATACCTGTTCTAAAATACTAGGTAGTATTTTATATTAGCCAGTTTGCCAGAGTAGACGTACAAGAGAGTATCGTACTGCGGTACTGGTACTGTTTCTCACGTTAAATACAGCACGAATCTTTATTACTCGTGTTAAATACAGCACGAATCTAATTATTGAATTGCTCTCAAATGTGCTGTAGCGAAATGAGACGCGGACGGCAAGACCTTGAGACGCTTGAGTAACAAACTACTTTTTAGTACTCGTACTCAAGTACTCAAGACGTATTTGTACTGGAAAAGTACGCACGTACGCCATACGCAACCAAAGACAATCTAGACGCATGCGCCTACAATCGAGTATAGTGAATAGAGAGAGAGCGTGAGAGTGAGCGAGAAAGAGTGAGTGAGTAGTTGAATAGTTCTATAACGAGAAATGAGCTATTAATAGCTACTGTACAACTGCAAATTACAAAGCTCCACTCCCACTCCGTAAATTGGAGTGGGGACTTGAAGTCGCGTAGTTTACTAGTTTCTAGAAATACTCACAGATATCTGAGTATTTTGTTCTTCGAATACTAGATGCTAGTCCGTACGTTCAAATACTCAGTAAAAATACCTGTTCCAGTAAATACGCCTCATCTCTAATTTATAGTACTCGGCTGTTACATACAGAAGGAATAATCCATATCGGGTCAATAATCTAAAGTAAATATTTTGCTACAGAAACAGAAAATAGAAATTTATAATTTTTTTTAACCTAGAAAATAAAAATTTATGATTTTTACACACACACCACGTGGGACGAGGAGCTACCCACTGATCCAGGCGAATTACCCGATTGTTTCCAAATCAGCTGACAGCTCCACCGGTTGCCAGGTGCAATAGGTCTTCACATTTATTTTCAATTATAAATACAATACACTTTCCATAAACTTAAAAATATTTTAAAAAATGATATTGAAATAATAAAGATCGAGTCAGTTTATTGAAGTTTGGCGATGAACATCACATGTATTTTACCTTCATTGCATACGCGATTAATGAAAAACTTTACCTCATAGTACTCATACTCTTCAACATCGAAGTCATTGAAGTTGAAGAAGCCTAGCCTGTGAGTTTTGTAAATGGCATTCAAGCAGTCTTTTAACGTTATGTGGTACACTGACTCTCCAAATGAAGCATCCCTGAAAAAAATCCAAAAATGTCACTAATGCTGGAAGTGTTTTCATTCCTATCTATGTTTTACTGCACAATATTTGTAGGAATCTAGTGCTTCCAAAAAAATTATGCAACGTTTGTATTTTTACTGCCTCTAAGCCGTGTGAGATGTAAGTTAGAACAAGAGTGGAGCCAGTGTTCTAAATATCTCACAAGCGGCTTAGAGGCAAAATACACTCGCTGTATACAATATTTAATACACGATTACCAATATATTACGTTTAAATGAACTAACTAATTACTTGGATAACATACCCAAACTATAACCTAGAACGCGTGACTGATTATTCGTGAATAATATCAGCTGTTCTGACACCACTTTCTAACCTCTAATAACTGTGGTAATAATAACTCTAATAACTATGACTACTTTATAACGTAGTCATAGATAAATTATATTCATGAACAATAACTCAGCCTCCTGTAAAGATGTCTATATACGCTGTTAATCAACTGCACTGGATATATAATCTGTTAATCAACTGCACTGGATATATAATCTGTTAATCAACTGCACTGGATATATAATCTGTTAATCAACTGCACTGGATATATAATCTGTTAATCAACTGCACTGGATATATAATCTGTTAATCAACTGCACTGGATATATAATCTGTTAATCAACTGCACTGGATATATAATCTGTCAATCAACTGCACTAGATAAACGGTCCCTGCCACCCGTTCACGTACGTTGAGATCAAACGACAAACTGACTTAGTTGTTTACATGAACTTATTCTTATATAGTGCTTGAAGGTAATCTCGTAAGTACGGGAAGCCGGTATAACAATGTAAATGATTCTGGAAGACTGTCGAAGCAACAGGAGTGAGAGAGACATATTGGGAGAGAGATGTAGACAAATGCCAATTTAAAATCTCTTTAAGGCACGTACGTCGGTCAATGGAGCGATGTTACAAAACGAGTGAATAGACGAATGCTTGCCTTGCATTCTTAACAATACAATCAAAACTTGTGAATTCTGGTGAAATTAACAACTTGCAAGTCAGTCCCTTATGGGATACAATAATAAACATCTGAATAGCGAAATATATAATTATTTCAATGAACTCAAAAATATCCAAGAAAATTACCTGAAGGAAAGAAATTTTGGATTCCCTTTTCCAATTAGTGATCTGTAGGCTTCATCAGGAGTTCGCCCCAAACACAATACCTATATGAGAAAAAAAATTGAATCATAAACAACAGTATCATGACTGTTATACTCTAAATTAACATTCACTTATTCTACAATTCATACAAATCTTTCTCCTTGCTAATCAGCTGGTATTTAATCTTTTTATAATTTGCCTAACCTCGACCGCTTACATTCTATTTCATTCGGTCGTGTTAATGCAAACTAATAAGAATTGTCATGGATTACTATTTTCATCAACTGTCCGTTTTTTTAAATCAATTTGGCTTATATTTAATTAATTTCTTGTCAAATACTTCCACCCAAGTGCTTGGTCTTCATTGAAAGATGCATATTTTCCTTCTTTGCTTGCTGCATGCCTTCTTTGCTGGCTCATATCACCTTTTGTTGAAACTAATTCCTTCACAATTAACTGTGTCAATTGAGGCGTTCTCCGGAAAAAGGCTATGGGCCCTTTTACCGGAGATGTGTTTAAATAAACCGCCATACTTTTTTATATGTGTAGAAAGTTTCATGTCGATAGCATTTATCTAGAAGGCTCTGTTCAATTTCAAGTAGTATCCAGCTGATTCTCAACCGCAAGCATTAGTAGATGTTTTGTTTAGAATTTGTACATTGTTTTAAGCGATAATGAGTGATCAAGAAGAGCTAGTAGAATGTTCCATTGTAAGAATTGCTGTTGACTTGAAATCCATCTCTGCCTTTAATCAACCAAAATAAAGTTACAGAAGCTCAAGCACTACATTTTCCAAAAACAAAATACTAAAACGTGAACTGACAGAACCAAGAACCAAACAAGACAAATACAAAAATACTCACAGCATAAGCAGCTATCAAAAAGGCAGCATTCACTCTCTTCTTATCGTCCATAGTTGTGTAATGGACAATTTTTTTCCGTGCTTGGAAAGTGCTACATATCTAGAAAAATAAACCATCTACTTGAAGAACAGTGCAAAACAAATATTTTTACATTTAAACATTAGGCTATATAAAAATCCGTTCTATTGGTTTTGAGATAAAATATATGTTCTGATCCACATAGTAAAACACAGTGATTCAAACACTGTCTTTTCAACAGTAAAACACTGTCTTTTCTCAAGGTATTATTGAGACTAATTATTATTTTAGAACCTGATTGGAAGAAGCTATTACAGTACTGACGTTTTTTCAGAGATGACTTTGACGGACTGTGACACAGTTCTACGATGATCCCATGTTTTTACGTTCATGGACTATCTGTGAACATAGTTTTTTATGTAAATTGACGCGATCTATCTAGGAAAGCCTGGTCAACGAGCAAGATTTGGATATTTTAAGACACATATTTGTTTCAATTTCGGGTATGCTATGGAAAATTGTGAATTTCATTTTATATACATTTCAGAATAAATCAAAACTTCTTATAGCACCAAAAACCTTTTTTCTATGGAAGTCCACATGAGCCTGAGCCTGAGTAATGAGGTGACGATACAACGATGTTATGAATGGACCTACAGTTATTTGTGGGTATGTGATAGTAAAACAGATAACGGCAAGGCTTAGCAGCCGGTAATTTCAAATGTCTGTGGTCCATTTGCAAATGTCTAAAAACCATTTGATCATTAAACAAACACCCATCACTCATCTGCAAAGAGACAAGATATTCAGCTGATAAAAATTAATTTTGAGTTCCTTGAAATCCACACAAAACTTCGATTGAGACATTTTTCGAGATAAAACGGTGTTTTTTCAATATTTTGTTTTGCCAACCATATACGGACTTGATGCGATTAAGCACCACTATTCTCTACAAAATCAAGCATATCATTAATAAATGGGTTTAGCGATAAACATTCCATGCTAGCATATAATAGCTAAATTGATGTTTTGTAGACAGAGCAACAATGTATACTCAATAGTTCGAGTTTTGACTACTATTGACTAAATGAATCCTTCATTATCTAAATTCATATCTGCCCCCTTCCCATTATTTTTTTACTTCTACATAGAAAAGCATTATCCCAAATTGAAAATAAAGTACAATTTTGACAATCGATGCAGTCAATGACTCCATACATACCGGTACCTGCAGTTTTTTATCAAGCTCTTGGCAATATCTGTATAACATTGCCAGATTGAGAGGCCCGAAATCTGAATAGAAGTTATCATACACCAGCTCATCGTCTATTGAAAAATACAACGTATTTGCTGTAGATTTTGGCTTAGTTGCAGTCTTCAGAGTGACAAAATAAAGGCGATCTGAAAAACAAATGAGATAAATTTGCAAAGTGCTAATTATACCGGCTCTATTGCCCCCAGTCTGCGCCCAAATGGGTTGAATAAGGCAAAAAATTTCGTGTAACACCAATAACGTTTTCCAACGTCCGTATCCGTTTTACCTCCACTTACTGATTTTCTAGTTTTCATCTGCTCTGCATGTAAATTCCAACCATCTCAACTGTCTTGTTTGTATATCATCCCAATCATCGGCTTCCCGTACATTCATAGTCCCCTCTCATTTGGCCCGTCATCGCTCCAAGAAATCTCAACTCTAAATCTTTGATCCTACACTTATGCCTCTCAAGAAGTGTCCAACTTTCTGTTCCATGTAACCTGGTTGGGGAAAGTCCTGTGAAACTGGAGTATTTTAGCTGTACTGACCTTCCTCTTTCTTACAATTAAATGTTTGATAAAGAATACATTGAATTGACCTTGTTTACTCGGTTTAGTAACTGTCAAAAATAGCACCCAGATATAAAAGCGACTCTTCAACCCACTCACACACAATCAGTTCATGAAACCTCTTCCTCTCCTTCACTCACCCATAACCTTACTCTTTCAACATTCAGCATAATAGAAACGTACTGTACTTCTATTCCTGTCATAATATTATCCCAACTATGGTATCTGAACATCCTTCGATATTAATGTTGATCCAATTGTGATGGAGTTGACCTGATTAAAGCCTAGGCTATTTATTTATTTCCGCATGGAAACCGCTAGGAAATTTCCACTGTTATTCAATCAAAACACCATGAAAATCAATCAATTAGAAAGAAAATTTCAAAAAACGGAATTGGCCGACGGTATTTCGGTGCTACGCCAAAAATCAGGCTTCAACTCGATAACTTAATGGTGAACAGACAAAAGTATGCTCATTAAAATAAATAAACTGTGACAATCTTTAATATATTAACTCTGAAAACCAGAGAAATAACTGTTATTAATACCAAGAAGATTAATTCCTTGTGAATTGATAATTAAGCTCAATTGCTGTGAAAATACCCAGCTAAATGGTATAACCATCTACTGACAACAGAATAGAAAGGGTCCCATTTTTCAGGGAGCAAGTAAGTTAACTTAATTGGAACAGTGCAATTATTCAAAATCATGTAGGCCTAACATGAGTGTCGACTATATACAAAACATGAATCATTCATCCGCTTGGTTTCCACAAAAATCATGGAACCGAAAATACAATAAGAGACTTATCTTATGAATAAGATGAATCATTATATGGATTAGAATATGAATCAATGTTAACAATAATTATGGGCCAAAATCAGAAATACACAAAAGAGAGGTTATCTCATTGCTTGCTCCTATCAAATATAATCCTAGATTTGATAAGAAATAGTAAAATACAAATACTTTTCAACCATGGTTTCATTTTAAAAAACGTTATCACATGAGTAGACCTAAGAGCTCTGAAATTCGTAATAGCTTCTAACTTAAATTGAAATTGGGGTAATAACAGAAGCGGTTAAATTAGCAGTCAACACATCGAGCATTCGTCGAAATATAACTTACCTTTTATGAATTCTGAAGCACAAACTAAAACTTCATTTGCCTCCTCCATTTTCGCATCACATCAAATATCCATTAGTTTCGTGAAAACCGTAAAATATCGTTTGTTCCTACTTCAGGCACGGTTGAGTATACGGTGATCGTAGTACTGAATTTCAAAAACTGTACACTGAATAAGAACGTCGAGTGAATGTCATTTCAATCAAAGTAATTTTGAATATTACGACTAACATATTCCATCGCTTCTAATTAACTCCATTAGGATACATACGTCGTGTTCAAATCTAAATAGAAATTCGTGAACCACATAGACATCAGTGGGCGACTCGATTTAATAAACAGTACTCATTACTTCAACCTACAACAAATAAACAGAAAACCAACTTATCCAACCGAATTCCGAATACAACCAAAACAGAATTCAACTCTTCATCTAAGCTAAGATGGAAGCATAAAATGATCTGAAATCAGAAAAGAAGAAGAATGAGTTATTTCATCTTCATTTGAATAATAAAATAAATCAAAATATTATTTTCAAGAAATATTTTTCAGATTAATTGCAGCGCAAACTCGTTTTTGGGAATTTATTAGATGGCTGTTTTCAGCCGTCATTGAATAATAGAGATTTCTTTGTTTTATATTGGTAGCCCTGTATGGAAAAGAACCTTGAATATTATCCTAGGTGGCGTTAGTGTTAGTTATAACGCCAAACTCAAACGTAGGTGGTTTTAGGTTTATAAGGATGAGAAGTGTGCAACTGCCCACTCAAAATCTGATATTTTCGATCTACTTCAAGTTTCTATTCTCCAACTCCTTAGCCATAGAGATCTTTGGGTGGCGGGAGGGGGAGATCAGGACCGAGAATTTAAATTCAAGCTTTTTTTCAACACAAATTTCCTGTGATGTTTTCCATGACAAAATACTTAATGAACAATCTAATATTAAATTAAAACTGACACTGTATTTCACTTTTAAATAATGTTTTACTCACACATATTGGCCTGACGAAGCTTCTTTTCAGAAGTGAAATGCATTCCTCAAACATCTCCAATAAATGTGAGTAAAACATTATTTGAAAGAGAAATACAGTGTCAGATTTACTAATTTCCTATCTATTTTTTAAATTTCAATAATATAATGTTACCCATGTGCATGTTATTATTAACTGTACACTATTTATGATTTTTTATTTTAAAATAATGTTTAAATTATATTGTTTGTTTTAGGTATACTATAAACAAGGGCGGGGGTTCATGAACCCCCCAAATCGGATATTTACCGATGAAGGGTAGGGTTGCCATATGGTAATAACCAAAGAGGAGATTTTTAAATGCGTTGTAAATGAGAGGGTGAAGGGGGAGGGTCGCCGTTAGCGGATAGGGACATCCCTCTATGAAAATTAAATGAATAAAAAAATCTTTTCAAAATGTAATTGGCCTCATAATTTCTGGTTACTCTGTAGATATTGCTGGTTGAAAAATTACAAATCGGATACGTAAAAATGTATTTATTTATTGTGACAAAATTACATTGAATGTGAAGGAGCAACAGACTCAGGTCCAAAACTGCTCTCTTCACAAATTTTGAATATTTGAATATTGTCCAAAATATTGAGGTTAACACAGACTAAAATTTGAGTATATAATAGGGTATTCTTATAAAAAAGAGACGATTTATTATTTTCCTATGAAATCCCCTGGAGCTTCATTTTTTGCCTCAAAATCCGGAGATCTCCGGTGATATGGTAACCCTAATGAAGGGGCAGGAAGGAGGGGCAATCTTGCAAAAAACGGTCAACAAACCCCTTTTGTGACCCCCCTCCACAATCTTCCGAACTGGGACCGCTCGTGAACCTCCTTGACTTGTCTGTAAATTCAAAGTGAATTGAGTTGTATAGAAACTTCATGCACAAGCAAAATAATAAAGACTAATACAAAATACAGTTGCATCAAGAGCAGGGGCGGATCCAGTTGCAGATTTTCGGGGGGGGGGGACGACACTAGAGTGGGTATCACCGGGTTGGGGGGGCCTGTGTGTTTGTAAATGAGGCCTAAAATCATGAATATGAAGTAGTTTAAGGTTATTTTCAATTGTGATGAGAAACCAACTTTCTGTTTTTGAAAATCCTCTTTTTGTAGAACGCTTGAAACACTTTTAACCAAACTGTTAGATAAACAAATTTACGTTTTCAAGTGGGAGTATCACATTAAAATGTTCATAATATGAACGTAACTGGAAAAAAATATGTTATTGGAGAAGACAGCAGCTATCATTTGAATTAAAAGATAATATTTTATGAATAGATAATATGAATCCTGGGAGCTGACTAGATTTCACACTTTAGAAGAATTATTAAATTTCTAAAAAAATCCCTTCATCCTTTTTCAAAACTTATTTTTGGGCAGAGTTTTGATTCTTGACTGTCTACTTTCTACTATGAAACTTTAGTTCAATAAGCAATAGAGATTTATCAGAAAAATAATTGCATTATGAGGTATTTGTTTATGGAAAATATAAAAATAATGACACAAATTTTAATAACCTTTTAATGTGTATCGTTACATCACACAAAGCAGTGGCATAACCAATAACCAGCAGTGGATGACCAATGATGTTGTTGGGAGGGTGACTCTCAGTACAACACTTACAATAGTAATTTGTAATTCGAAGTAGTAGTCCTTTAACGATAAATTGAAGCAATATCCATGGCTATTGATTTCAAAACGGGGGTTATGGGTACTCCTCGAGAATTTTTTTTAAATTACCTCTCTAAAACCACATTTCAAGTGATTCTAGGCACTACGGTAATTCTTCTAATTTAACACTTCAACCCACGTAATTGAGGCAAATTAACTCTTATCTAGTTCGGGGTACTCCGAGAATTTTTTTGAAAAATTACCTCTCTAAAACCACATTCTAAGTGATTCTAGGCACTTCTAATTTAACACTTAACCCACCTTATGTGCAAAGTAAATTTTATCTAGTTCGTGTGTTATTGCCAATGGGAGATCCAGACCCTACTTGAAATTTCCAATTTTTTATATTTGATTCCTCACTGCTCCTGATTGGGATACCGTACAGTACAGAGACTCAAGTTGAGGACGGTAACAGTGATGACATTTATTTCTGCTTTCCACACTTGAATATATTATGCCAATACATCCAATTCATACAAACTCATGTGTTTACCATTTAATTGCCCTCATTTTAATTACTCCACATAAGTTTTATGTAATGTAAGTTATATTGGAAAAATTAAGAGCCTGGTAGGAGTATTGTAATAGCACAAGGCGTTTGGAATAGATTCTATGCGCCTTGGTTGTAGTAATCTAGTTCAAAAATTCAAGAAAAATTGTTATTACTATTCATTCAACTGAATGATAATTATAAAGCACTACAGCTCATTATCAATTTGGTAGTAAGATGAGATTTGGTAGGTCTGAGAGGATGGCATTTGTAATTTCGTAAATTTAAATAAAGACTAAAAATCAAGTTCATTTTCAAATCTTGGAATAGTTTATTGAATAGACACAACATGAGTGAGCTTATAAAATAATTTGATAGGTATTACCAATAACGTCACTCTAAATAACATAAATTGGGAAGCATTGAAACGATGTTACACTGTAATATTATCTATATTCTAAATTTAATAGAATAAGAGCTCATCTCCACGCTACCCAAATTGCAAGGTTATTGATTTTCAAGAACAGATTGTGAAGTTAATTGACTATAATCACCTAGTCTAGTTTTTTTCAAGTTTTGAATACCCAAAATTGGAAAATTGATGGAAATAAAAAACATAATTAACGATTCTCCGTCATTTTGACATTGAGTTGGTATTTCAACGCTTCTTGGTCGTTTCCATACGTCTAAGCGAGGGTGTCAATATAAAAAATGTATTATCAAAATGATTGTTGTATTTTTAAAAATCAATTTAGAAAAATTAAATTCTGCACACAAATCAACCGTCATTTTATAATATCACAATTCTTGGAATTAAAATTTTGTGAAACGTGACAATGCTACAATTTGGCCACCGTGGGTTACAGAGCTCTCAAAACAATGCACAAAAAATGGTTCACAACTGGAAGACAATGCTTCTGTTTCATCTATAATATTCAATTTTTCTACTCTACATAGAATAAATCGTTGTAGCAATAAAACCTGAGGTATTTTCTGAATAGAAAAACATCATTTTGAAACTCCATATTCAATGATAAAACATACTACAGGAATGGAATGCATAGGATATAACAAATTCTCTTGTCTACCAGCAGAACCAGCAGTATAAACAGTATCTAGATTTTCGCATGAACGTTTCACAATCTATCAACGTTAAAAAAAAGAAGATTGAATGGCTGCTGTTCCTGACATACACGAAATGAAAAACAGAAAGCTGTCACTGTACTAATGTACATTGTGTATTTTGCAAATATAAATTTCAATTCATCCCATTTATGTAGTACGGTTTCATCAATAGATATGCAGTTTTTAAACTAGGCCATTCTCTTATAAACCTCGAAAATAAAAATTTCAAATTTACGTACAACTTTGTTTAATATAAGCTATTTTCTTTCTAATCAATTCTATCACATGATGGCCCAAATGCACAAAATACTCTCTTATAAATACGTTTAATAGTTACTAAAATATCTAGAAAGATACTAAATTTGTCTCACTGAACATTACTTCAATTGCACTTTATTCTGTAAGTCGATCGTATTATTGAGCAACAACAAGGCTAATGAATCCCATCATACGTGTGAAGGCATTTGTAGCATACAAAGAAAGATTATACAATAATCGAGAGGTGAATACAGTTACTGTTTTAGAGAAATTCTGGCCATATAAAATCATATTCACAAGTTTTATCTTTCATGCCCAGCTGCAATGAAAAGTATTTATAATGCTTTAAAATGTACCGTTAGTCATTATTCTATACTTATCAAGTGATTACAGATTATTATCATCATCAAATAGACATTTTTCATTGTAGTTGATGCCCACCTGAGCCTGATGCCTAGACGTAGGTAATAAGATGAAATTTGAACTATACATTAATGTTGTTCAAGTTTATACTTCAAGTTTAATGTTGAAAAAAAGCCAGTATTTGCTAGGAATCGACCTCGGAATTATAATGTTTATTAATAAGATGTTTACTAAGATTTTATAAGGCCAGAATATTCTTGAAACGGAACCATTAAAACTTGGAACAATCACCGGGATGAGTATGATAAACGCTAAGAATAACATGTTTCAAATAAGCATTGAACAATCCAATACTACAGTATAAGCGAAATAAATTCAATTGTAATTTTAAAACTAAAGTTGAAAAATAAATACTTCTGGTGTGAAATCAAAATTAGTATCAAGTTTAGACCGTTTTAAATTACGACCTACATTGGACGGCAAGAATGACTAACGATCAAGTGCAGCTTATTTCAAAATAAAAAATCTTAAGGTGAATAATTTAGTTGAGAAGACAACGAGAGGAAGGACAATATATACTAATTGTATTGAGATAGAAGTATATACCATAATATTCAAAGTGAGTGTCATTTTAATAGTAAAGAAAAACGATTTCTGGAGAATTAATAAATATCTAAAAAAGTTATCGGTTGTTTTTGAATTGTTAACTGTCTCTTATGGGGTTCATTTCTTTATTTTCTTTTGCTCTCTCTTCAAGTTTACTTTTCTTGTTTATTCCTTTTTGAACTCATTGCTGGCGCTCAAGTTAATACTATGCCAATGGTGTCACAGTTTAAAACGTTTTTAGTTCTATAAAATGCATTACAGATAATATTTTTGTTTTTGAATTGTATTACTTCAAGGGTTGTAACTGTTTTCATCTGTATTTTGAAGGGGCAATAAAGTATTATTATTATTAAGAATGGAATTATCAACAGAATTTTCATGAGATTAGAGTAACAACTTTAAACATATATTTTATGTACTTCAAAATCAATCAGATTAACAATTTTTTAAATATTTTCATGTAAAAATATTTCGTAATAGATTATATCAATTGGTAATTAAACGACATCAAACAAGGTGATAAAGTTTACTTTTCTTGTTTATTCCTTTTTGAACTCATTGCTGGCGCTCAAGTTAATACTAAGCCAGTGGTGTCACAGTTTAAAACGTTTTTAGTTCTATAAAATGCATTACAGATAATATTTTTGTTTTTGAACTGTATTACTTCAAGGGTTGTAACTGTTTTCATCTATATTTTGAAGGGGCAATAAAGTATTATTATTATTAAGAATGGAATTATCAACAGAATTTTCATGAGATTAGAGTAACAACTTTAAACATATATTTTATGTACTTCAAAATCAATCAGATTAACAATTTTTAAAATATTTTCATGTAAAAATATTTCGTAATAGATTATATCAATTGGTAATTAAACGACATCAAACAAGGTGATAAAGTTTACTTCAAGTTTACTTTTCTTGTTTATTCCTTTTTGAACTCATTGCTGGCGCTCAAGTTAATACTATGCCAGTGGTGTCACAGTTTAAAACGTTTTTAGTTCCATAAAATGCATTACAGATAATATTTTTGTTTTTGAACTGTATTACTTCAAGGGTTGTAACTGTTTTCATCTGTATTTTGAAGGGGCAATAAAGTATTATTATTATTAAGAATGGAATTATCAACAGAATTTTCATGAGATTAGAGTAACAACTTTAAACATATATTTTATGTACTTCAAAATCAATCAGATTAACAATTTTTAAAATATTTTCATGTAAAAATATTTCGTAATAGATTATATCAATTGGTAATTAAACGACATCAAACAAGGTGATAAAGTTTACATCAAGTTTACTTTTCTTGTTTATTCCTTTTTGAACTCATTGCTGGCGCTCAAGTTAATACTATGCCAGTGGTGTCACAGTTTAAAACGTTTTTAGTTCTATAAAATGCATTACAGATAATATTTTTGTTTTTGAACTGTATTACTTCAAGGGTTGTAACTGTTTTCATCTGTATTTTGAAGGGGCAATAAAGTATTATTATTATTAAGAATGGAATTATCAACAGAATTTTCATGAGATTAGAGTAACAACTTTAAACATATATTTTATGTACTTCAAAATCAATCAGATTAACAATTTTTAAAATATTTTCATGTAAAAATATTTCGTAATAGATTATATCAATTGGTAATTAAACGACATCAAACAAGGTGATAAAGTTTACTTCAAGTTTACTTTTCTTGTTTATTCCTTTTTGAACTCATTGCTGGCGCTCAAGTTAATACTATGCCAGTGGTGTCACAGTTTAAAACGTTTTTAGTTCTATAAAATGCATTACAGATAATATTTTTGTTTTTGAACTGTATTACTTCAAGGGTTGTAACTGTTTTCATCTGTATTTTGAAGGGGCAATAAAGTATTATTATTATTAAGAATGGAATTATCAACAGAATTTTCATGAGATTAGAGTAACAACTTTAAACATATATTTTATGTACTTCAAAATCAATCAGATTAACAATTTTTAAAATATTTTCATGTAAAAATATTTCGTAATAGATTATATCAATTGGTAATTAAACGACATCAAACAAGGTGATAAATAACAATAAAATAACTGCAATTAGAAACAAATACATGGAATTAATCTATCTGGTTTGCATTTTGTGTTTTGTCATGGATAATCTAACTCAATTTTATTTCCGTTCTATGTGAATCAGTTCCAATATAGAAGAGGCCGTCGTCAAATTATAATTTTTTTAAATTACAAGACGGTGTAAAAGAGCTTTGTTCCTATCACCTGTCTGTTGAATCAACCTATGATTTATAGAATATTGTCACTCTCTTTTTTAATTTCAGATAGTTTAATTGCAAACTAGTAACAGTCATTAACAGTAGTCATTCTTTTCAGACTTGTATTTTATTGAAACTGAACGGCGACGAAAAATAATACAATACAAGTCCACTGTTACACAGTAAAATAGTAAACTGTTTAATCTAATCTACCAAACACCTGAATGTGATGAGAAATCCCAGCACCGTTTCTTCCACTTGCCAGGCACCAACTACAATAAAAATATCTTATTTATTAAAAATTAATAATAGCAACATCTTCATTATCTAATGAATGTTGCTAAAAGCACAGAAAAATCTCCTCAAAGCGATATCAACTCTCAAAACTGTTTAGAAGAATAAGAAATTGTAATAATGCTCCATTTATCAAGTATTCTTGTATTCAGCTATATAATCTTTCTGCCATTAGCATGACAGAGAATTAATATGGTAGATACAAGCTATTTCAATTGGCAAATTAATATTAAACAGTTGATATAAACAATATGAAACTAGTAAATATCTGGTTGGTCCAGGTTCACTTGTTAAGTCAATGACAAACATTATTCGATCCAAATATCAAAAAATAATGTTATGAAACGAAATGTACAACTACTTAGTAGCAGAGCACGGCTTATTAATTAAAAGTCAATAAAAACAATCGTCTTCATAACAGTGTTATTTCCTGTTTTACCATGAAAAGTAGTTTTGATTTTTATGGCTTGATTGAGTAAGGATTGAGAGTTAGTTCTAAATTAACTTGATCACCATAAATACTGTAAGGGTTGAATTACTATTTATGAGAATATAATCAGAAATACTTGTAGAATGACTTGAGAGTGTGTTGTAGCGCGACTCGCTCATTTAGACTAAGGTAAAGCTGTAGCTCCACGTTTCTTTCGTCTTTTGTTCAATAATGGATTGTTAGAGTTGTTAATAGTTTTAATATGCACTTGATCGTAGTCTACTCTCATAGTCGCCAGAGATCTTGTCATTTCTTCTTGCACCTCAGGCCAAACATCTTCACCCTCTCTCAGTATTCTCCCCGTATGCAGAGGTGTTTGAGGCACCTCAGTGTAAAGCTGAAACAAGAATAAAATACAGTAAATATCTGAACACAAGCACTATGTAAGAACAAATTCCATGGAAGCGTTGGAAGTGGGGTTTCACTTCCTAGCGTATTTAAAGAAAAGCAAATTTCAACATTACCGAAGAAAATCTAATATCAAAACTGACACTGTATTCAAATTATGATTTTTACTCACTTATACTGGAGGCTTCTAAAGAGAAACTTCGTCAATCTGCCACCAGGGGTCGTGTTTTGTTGAGGTTAGGATGAGTGGCCATTATGTAATTGAAAATTGCGTTAGATATGATTGTGTTTGGTCATTGCGTAAGTTGGTTCTGTCTTGTTTATGGTGTTTGAATATTTCATATTGTTCCAGTGTATTTAGCTTGTGGCTTTTTTGAAAAGTGTGTAGAATTTCCAAGTCAGTTTTGATGGTTTTGTGTGAATGTCCAGTGATCTGCGAATATTGAATCAGTGTTGGAATGCATTGCTTTGATGTGTTCTTTGTATCGTGTATTGAATGATCTGCTTGTTTGTCCTATTTGGAGCAGGTGTTGCATTTGAGTTTATATATTCCTGGTTTGTTGAATTTTTTTATTTATTTTTTTTTCAAAAGTATAAATTCACATTTGAAATTGGCATAGCTGACCAACGTGCAAGGTTGACAAAATTCTGAATTGTGATACCGCAATTTCACCCACCTGCCTAATTCGGTGGCGCTACTTGATAATTGTCAACAGAAACTGGCCAATCCACCCACCACACCACCATTCTGACACCATTACTGACTACAGATTACTGCTTTCATTTCTCAAGAGTAGAAAATCAAGGATGAAATTCATGCATTCAGTACTGAGCGAAGCAGCCATTTTGAGCATTTGATATGAAAATTCAGAAAATTTGTGTATATTGTACTAATAATAATTAATTTTTGTGAATATATTTGGTTTACTCATTTTTTAAACATTCGATTATCTTCTGATGTGCGCGACTTAATGATCACTCTGTACTGTCATTTGACGTAGGATTCAAATGATTTTCTTCTCATAAGTAATTAAAATTTAATGTGTGATTGAAATATGTTTTTACTTATATAAACTTAAAAAAACACTTTTAAATGGAAATTGACTCACGTTATGGCGTGACGGCCGTTTCGCTCGGTTGTCTAGAGCATCGTCAGACGACCCACAGTATACACTGACTTAAGGTATGAGTTTGAGGGTTAAAGTGTTTTTTTAAGTTTATATTACATATTAGTGGAAACAAGATGGATCTTCAACATCATGTTTTTACTTCTATATTTTGACACTAAAATCTGTACATAATTCAAAATTATGTCTACTTTGTTTGGATTATTGGCCAGTGCTAGTGCTTCTTTTAAAGAGTAATCTTCTACATTAATATTCTTGAATTGAGAAGAATTGGACATTGTACTTCAAAGTGAAATTACTTGCGAAAAATTGACATAACCTAACATTTGAATTCTTCAGTGTTGAAAATTTATTTATGAAGGGAGCAGTTGTGTGCGATAGCCTGTTGCATCTTTGCATGAATAAATAAATAATCTCAATAAGCACAATTACCGTTACCTCTTCTGACTATAGAATGAGTATGAAACTGGTAAAAGGCTCATTTGATGAGACCTTAAAAAATCTGAAACGATAATGTTAATCAAAATGTTAGCACAATAGCTATTCATGCATTAAGGACGTAAATCGCAACTCAAATGTTCGAGCTTAACCGTTACCACTTCGTGCGGTATTATTGTGAAAACAATAAAGGATCTTTACATGCGAATTACATACAATATTTTTCCTACATCCGCAGTTGCGGATTTGCAGGCAATGATTGTATGAAATTATTATTTCCATACAATGCGTCATCGTTGACGTTATGAATAATCCCTATTAAGCTTGGACAAATCAAAACAGCCGAAGCGCTGTTTTAACTTTAGGTAAAGGTATCAGCTGGAGTGCGTAAAGCAGATTAAAATCAAAACAAAAGCACAAAGTAATCAGCTGGCAAGCAAAGAATAGACTACTGTTTGCCCCTCAGTAAACAGGTATTTTATGGTTAGTTTTCAATACACAAAGAGCAGTACGAGCTTTACGAGCAGTTGTAGGAAAATAAATAAATCGATAAAAGATGAATGACAATAAGCAAAAATTATAGAATGAATAAATATTTCTATGAAATAGAATTGATTTTTAAACAAAGGTATTAGAAAAGAAAATACAGTTGTTCAATCAGTGTTTTCTTAAACCAATTCTCAAAGAGTAACAGAGAAATCCCACTAAAATCGGGTTTTCCTAGCTCCGCACTTTTTGCTTAGCGCACTGTGCACCAGTATTGCCAGACGCAAGCTAAAGAATTGTGGTGGAATTATCGTACGTTAATTTCGAGCCAAATCTCCCACAATTCCTTAGCTTGCATCTGGCAATATAGGGGCGCAGTGTGCTACGTAAAAAATGCGGAGCTAGGAAAACCCGGCTTTAATGAAACGGCAAGAAAGGCTATGGTTAGGATGATGAGGATTGAGAGTGTAATGGAGAGGGGTTCACTAGGAGTTAAATGTGAAATAGTATGGAAAGACAAAATTGGTTTTTGGTTTCAAGCTCTCAATATTGAGCTAGGTATATGACGAGGATTAAGAATAAACAATTAGGACCAGCGTGAATAGAACCGCAGGCTTGATGATGCAGCATACCTTTTGTAAAGCACAGGCATGAATATTGAAATGCGCAAAAAGAAGAGAAAGTGACGTCCAATTCATTTCTGTGCTCCACCTTTAGTCGTCAATTTTAATGTGCGGTTCAGTTTGCACTTTTCTTAAACCTACGTTTTTATTTGCATCGGGCCTTAGTTAAGAGAATCAATAACTTATCTTTAACCAATCACCATCACGTAAAAAGATATTGAATAGATCACGTTTGCTTGCTAGAAATAGGGAGCTGTATATTAATAGAAGAAACAACTTTTGGTCAAAAATCTGTTTAGTATACAGGTATTTTCACTTCTTTTCATATTCATGTTTTGTTTATTGTATAATAAACGTTATATTCTGTTAATGTTTACATTGAGAACGGAGTAATTCATATTTTGGTTGCTAGACGTATATTCGCGTCATGACTATAGATTTTTTTCTGTGGCCGGACGTTGAAAACTATTTGTTCGCTTTGAAAATCTGTCCCAGCCTAGTACAGCTTTCGATGGTTGAGTGCCCTAATCAATAAAAGTAATTTGAAAGGACATAAGTTGAGAGGAACCGAGAAAACAAAAAAACGCTAATTGGAAAGTGGCCACTTCCGCTCTGCCACTAGACCACTCATATCATGGTCGAGGATTTATGCCCGTATTTATGAACATTCCTTCAATTACTCTTGGAATGTAATATATTTATATAGGTACTTCTAGAGTTCCTTGAGCTAAGAGAAGCTGAAGAAAAGTACATAAATATCGCCCTTATTGCTGTTAGTTTGGAATGGATATGTTGAATTAGTATGCTGAAATGGAGCTCGTATTAAAAGTGCATTGAATTAATTACACAAACGTTTTCATGCTGTACTCTGTAGAAAAAACTCTTGCGCTGGAGATTAATGTAATGAAGAAGTAGTAGAAAAATGAAGAAAAGATGAAGGAGTAGATGGAAATGCCAAAGAGGAAGTAGGGAGAAGAAATTGAAGAAGAAACAGAAGAAGAGAAAGAGATGAAAAAGAAGAACGAAAAGAATATGAGAACAAGAAGGAGAAAAAAAAGAAGAAGATGATGATGAAAAACCGGAAGGAGAAACAAAAAAAGATAATGATGAAGAACAGGAAGAAGAAGAAACAGAAGAAGTAGATGATGATGATGAAGAAGAGAAAGAGATGAAGAAACCCAAGAAGGAGAAACAAAAAAAGAAGATAATGATGAAAAATAGGGAGAAGAAAAAGAGAAATTGGATGATGATGATGATCAAGTGAGAAGAGATGCAATAGAAGAGAAGGGATAAGAAAAAAGAGCAGATTGAGTTTTTTGTAAATACAGTATGTCAGGATCTAGTGATCCCGATTCAATTCAATCGGGCAGCCTGCTATTATTACAGATAATTAATTAGTAATACAGTGGTGTTCCGATTAGTATTTCTCCTATCTACACAATGTTTAAACTCGCAAAACATGACAGCAACGAAACGACTGTGAGCTCTCTGCTTCCGGAAACTAAAACGATGTCTGTCCTTCAACGAAAAAAATACTTGAAAATGCTTAAATGACCAACAAACGGAATATCCATTTTAAGACCTTTCAAAACCCACACAAAACATTCCCTCAACCATTCACTCTCAATACCTCATCAGAATAGAAAATTGACGTTAATTGAACCAGAAAAGAACAGTTACAATACAAAGTGGGGTATTTTATAAGTTTTCAAACATAAAAATTATAATAGTGATACTTTTAATAATAAATCAGAACGGGATAAGAAACATATTTAAAATGGAATTCTGCAAGGCCGTACGGGTGGGGGGGGGGGGGATTCAAACCACTCCGGAAATGAGAATTTTTAACACACGTTTTCCTGAATTGATGAGAATTAAACTTGCTCGATATTTTGCTGTCAGTAAGTTGATCATTTGTTTAGTGGAGTTTATGCATTTTTGGGCTGTTTTCATTCTTTCACTATTATCTCAAAAGATATCATTTTATCGAAAAACTATTATCTCTAAATTCATGAAGACGATAAAATTTCCGACATAATGAGTGATCTCATTTGATTTTCTAACGAGTGGTTCCTGAATAAATACGTGCCAAAAAAAGCAATTAAAAAATCTCAAAACTTCTCGATTTCACTTAATATATCTCGACATTTAGGAATGCGATTATAATATCTGCTATTCACAGCGATAAACACAAAAATCAGGCAATCGCTCTCACATGCATAAAAAATACAGTACTCAAGGAATAGGATGAGCTGTGAGTTGCGCGAGAGCAGAAGCAACTGCCTACGGAAAGACAGAGAGAAACAGATAGACTGCTGGCGAGTGAGTGAGCCCGGGACTTCCCCCTCCGCGCTTTTGCCACTGCGCATCTCAAGGTCATAGCTCATCCTATTCCTCGAGTACTGTATATAACTATTTTTCCATAATTCCCCTATATTTTGTATTACTTAGGTGTTGATCTTTGACCACCCCCCTCACTACCTCTACCAGCCTCCTTGTCGCCACTTTTTCAAGCGAAGTGCCTGTATTTTATTATTGTGCATAATTATCATGAATAAATATTTATATTTCTTTATTTTATAATCATGCAAACTATTTATATCTTCTGTTAATATCACAGTTTTTTTATCTCTAATCTCTTGTTAATCTAGGTAGAAAAAGTCTGCAAATACATCATTTGAAACTTAAATTTTTTAAATATCCATACCCCCAGTGGGTGCTTTGACCCCCACCCCCTGAAATTTTTCCCTGGGTACGGCCTTGGCAATGTAATGCATTCTTGATAATTATGTTGTAAAACATGATATTGAATAAATTAATTTTGTTAACTACGAGAAAAAACTAAAAACAACATAAGAATATTAACCTGCTTTACTAGCTATTCTTCTGAGTCACTTCCCATTTCATACATTCCTTCCTCCTTTTTAAAAAAGAACACAAAAATCAAATTATTAGTAATGAAAAAATAATATGAAGTTAAATAAAATAAGATGGTCAAGAAACATGTAGTACTGTATATGAAAAAATAAAAATTATTAGTAATGAAAAATAATATGAAGTTACATAAAATAAGATGGTCAAGAAAACATGTATATGAAAAAATAAAAATGTGTAGTACTGTAGTATATTTGAAAGCACCGAACAGAAACTTACACGTGTTAATTTCAAGTAAAAGAAGTAAAAATATCATTATAATTATCAATATTTGTCACATAGAGCCACAAATTTGAGCAGAGCTAAGGTGGCATGTAAAATGTCATTAGATTCAAATGAATCATTTGAAAGCATTCAAACACTCCTCTGCAGTGTGAGGGCGCACATCCACTAGAGCTTTAGTCATCTTAGGTCTTAATTATAGAGCCAATTTAGTCGTGGTCGCGTGCCACAATTCAGGCTAAATTACATCAGCTGACCGACATCAAAAAATCAACAATGTCAAAGTACATGAAGGCATTGTCATGTTTAGAACCATCAGCTGATTTTCTAATCGAATTTACCCTGCTGGTGCAATTTATCTGTAACTGTGGCTCGCGACCGCGACTGAAGTGGCTCTTAAATCTAGATAGGTTATAACCATCACATGACTTAATATTTTCAGGATGCAATTGAAACCCCTGATTCCTGAATAATATGAAAAAATAAAAATGTGTGTTACTGTAATATATTTGAAAGCCCCGAACAGAAACTTATTTTTATTCTTAAATTTTAAGAATAGTAGGCTACGATCCCTTTCCCAAAAGAGTCAGTCTGTGTAATTAATATTGCAATAAATTCGATGCTTTGCCCCTACCATAAGAGTTGACATTAAAAATTCCCCTGTTCTTGAAGACAAAGGTAACAACTTCCAGAAAGTACACAGCAGGAGCTGTAAGAAACTGGAGCTTTCTGAATATAATCCTGCATAAGGAAGATGCACCTACAACTTCCTAGTCAAACAGCTTTTCTGCATCAGAAAGACTGCATTCAAATAATTCTTGCCTGCACCCTCGAACAAAATACTACAGAATAAAAAATATACATGACATACTTTCATCGCCGTGCTGAGATTTGATGTAGAACTCACTGTCTTCAGGGCAAACAGTGAATTATTCAGCCTTTTACAGAGTTTTTCAAAGTGTTTGTCCCTTTTAACATTGTTTTGAAGCGCCATACCCAGAGACTCAGTGCCTTTGGCAGTAAGGCATTCATTACCCGTCCCTAGCGTTATCTTCTAAGAATAATTTTCACATCCAGTCACAGTAAACTGTTAGTACTATAGTAAATATTATTAGTGAACAGTAATAGTACAAAAATATATTTCTAGTAAAATAAATAAAAATAGAAAATAGTATTAAATTCTAGTAGATTGTAGAGAGAATAGCAGATAATTTTATTTTAAACTTCAGTTAAGTGAAACAAGTCAAGTGAATGCATAATATGTGTCAGTAATTATTCGTGTATATTAGTACATGTAACAACATCAACCAAGGTGATAAAGAGAAACTAGTTAGAGGCTCCTTGATTTTAAGATTGTTTAGTGAATTAGGTTCAATCTAAACTGTGTCATGATAATAGATAGCAGACAATACAAAAAAATCAGTGAGATCATGTAATTGATATTAGATGGCTATGAAAACATTTCGGAGATAATGACAGGTACATTAATAAGACTTACAAGAAGTCATTCAAGCAAATCGATAGGGTTAGTAGGATTCACCCACTATTTTTTTACAATTTCAACGTGGAGTCATTATTTGAATGCAGGCAGTAAATTAATCAAATCTTTTGGCGGCCCTGGTAGCGCAGTTGGTTGGGACGCTTGTCTGTGATTAGTTAAGACTCTGGTTGTCTTTGTTTCCTGCAGCCTTGAGTTCGAATCTCATTCAGCCATAGTTGTTTCTCATCATTCTCCCATTCACCTTATTACCCACGCACAACTCTACAGACTAATGTGGGCATCACCCGCAGTACAAAAAATATTCAAACCCATTTAACATTAGTGTGAGGCTTTTGAGAAGCGAAGGAATCAGCTTTTGAAACGATTTCAATTCAATGTACTTTATCCACCAAATGGAATGACATAAAAAACACGCAAGAGCTGATAACGCGTGAGTCATAGCAGGTATATGTTCAATGAGATAGAGATAAGCTATGAACTCCTCTTTGTAAGGGTGACCGATTGCATTGGACAGAAGAAAAGACTGTTCTCTGCTGTAAAATCCCTTCCCAGTGGTTCGGAACCCGCCTAAAACTGTAGGTCCAACTCATCAATCACAATCATCCAATTCATTACCCATCCACAGGTCTGAGACCAGTGCAGTGCATTTTACAGCAGAGAATTGAGTCTTTTTTGCTAGCCAATCCGATCGGACACCCTTACAGAGTGAACTACCTGCTATGGCTCACGGCTATGTTCTACTTTTCCGACTATTGGATGAACCAATTCAAAAAAGTTATATTATTTCATCTCTTCAATAAAGTCAGTTAATTGATCAGTAGTAAATTCACATAATTGTAGGATGGCCTCGTTTTTGAGATAGATAAAGCTGATAATGAGTGATAGATGCACACAACAAAATAATTCCAACATTTTGTTTTTCCTTTTTGATTGGGGCTAGATTTGAAAAAGCATCTTTATTACTCACTTTAATCCACGGGTTTTCCATGACGTGATCTATAGACAAACGATAATTCGGATCAACGCACAACATTCCCGAGATAAGGTCTTTAGCACCTTGTGATACGTTGTCCCATTCAGGGCCAGAGAAATCGTACTGCCCTGTACGAATTCTCTTCTTCATGCCAGGTGACAAAGCATGACCATGGCTGCTAAAGAACGGTGGATAGCCGCACAATCTGCAACGGGATAAAATACATTTTATTCATGTTGAAATTTCACAACATTCGTTAAAAATTATCATAAATTACATTTTTATTAAGAATTAGAAAAATTTCGATTTCATTCATTCATTGAAGAAATGGGAACCGATGTTTTATTGTTAAACACTTCAGGTCACGTACTACTGTTGTACAAAAGATAAGATCGACAATGTCTATAGTGGCACGTTCAATTAAATTGATTGAATGTATTTAATTTTTGGATATGTAAGAACGTGCCACTAATCTATGTTGTGAAGGTAGAAGCTTTTTTAATTTATTAAATTCTCGGTCCGAGAGTCGACTCTGGAGAGCCATTGTGAGGGTTTCGTCGTCTAGTGTGGTTCGAGATGTAACAACCCAAGATTTACGGGAGCTTAATAAGTACTGTCACAGATCTTTATTAAGTTGTCGATATTTTGGGTTGTAGCCAGAATCTTGCTGGGCGAATAGGAGCTTTTAACTCAGCAATTACAAAGTAGGGAAAGTTTCCATTCGTACCCTGAAGCAGCTTCCTGATTTTGAGGTAGGACTTACTAATTTATGTTTTCCCCTAACACGGTCCTAAGCGCTGCAAAGACGAGTAGCATACCACTAGGATTTTACCATCGTTAAGAGTATTTATAACATTTTACGTTTCAATTCATACTTATTTTCGAATTGCTTATGAATAGGTTACAGTTCAGGCTTATTAAATTTCAAGTTTTCTATTAAATAATATATTATTGTAAAGTTTGAGCTTATATTAATAAACTCCTCTGGATGTGTTTTCCATCATCCAGAGAAATTATTATTAATAAAACGTATAAAATTACAGTTAAATCTTTTCTTAACTGAGTCTGCGTTACCCCTTTACCCCTTATTATTGTGAGTAGCAGGTTAGGTTAGGTTACAAAACTCGATGATTTTTTCAAAATTGAAAAAATATTGAACATTAGAAATGGAGCCGAATATTGTATTAACAACTCTTCAAAGTTATCTTTGTAAATAACGACAATTAACTTTCATCAAAGTTAAGCCCAGTAGACCTAGGGAAAAATGGACAATACGTCATGCTGGACACCGCAAATTGGTAATAATGGAAGGACAAAACATAACTAAAACCATCATAATTGACTGCACAATCCTTTATGGGCCAACAAAAATTCGAAACTCAAATTTATTCTTCAAATAAAAATTTAAAATGTCATCATTTACATCATTGTCCGTGTAAATGTGATTTAATATAGTCTAAGTGCCGTATTTATGAACATTAGTTCAGCGTCTCTTGACTCGAGGGACTTTTGAAATGCCGATATAAATACATTACAATTCAAGAGTCCCTCGAGTCAAGAGAAACTAAAAGGACGTTCATAAATACGGGCATAAGTTACAACCTCACTTTAACATAATCTTAGGTTGCGCATCTTCACTATTAACATAATCAATCTCGAAAATGAATCCCAAAGGTTACAAAACCTGTTTGGTTGGAAAGGAAATGAAAAAAAAAAATAATTAAAAATACTTCAATTATAAAAATTATTAAAAAAACGTAAATTTTAACATCATCTTAAAGCTTTAAGAACTCAAAACCAGAATGTAAGAACAGTTTTGTCGTATTTAAAATAAATAAATTTCTACTAGTCTAATCTAAACAACTGTCTACAAAGTTTCAGTTTTGTCGTATTTAAAATAAATAAATTTCTACTAGTCTAATTTAAACAACTGCAGACTTACAATGTTTTGTAAAAACAACTTTTTCTTGAACTCTATTATCTGCAAAACTCGCGAATACAAAGAAAAAGTCTAAGTTACAAAGTTTCAGTTTACAAATTGTAATCTGGAAATTTTCCTTCACATTCATTCCCTCAACATTTAGAGGGGAGAAAAAAATCCATCATGAACACAACCATTGAGTTTTAAATAGTCAAATTATCAACCATCTCTCAAAATAAATTGTGGTTGGTGTTACGCAGAAGGAATAATATCAACTACATTAGACTAGAACGACAGGGTTTTACGTTATTACGGCTCTAAAATAAAAATAATGGAATAAGAACATGATGATTGGAATAAGCTTTTAGACCAAACAAGAATACTTAAATACTTACAGAATATACATGATAACTCCCAGAGACCATATGTCGCAGCCTTTGTCATATTTATCAGGGCCTAGTACTTCAGGCGCTGAAAAACATCACATTTATATCTCAATAAGTATTTTCAAGATAAATTTACTTGATAATCAACAAAAAGGAAAAACAAGGAAATACGATACATATAATAACGCTATGAGTTTTTTCTGGAGGGTCAGACCAAAGCGGTCAGTTTTTGCTGGTCAGACCAAAGCGGTCACCCTTCCAAGTGTAGCCTCAGCGCTCTTGTCTTAGCTGATTGAACAGATTCCTGGAGCGCGCGGGTTATAAAGATAATACACATAAACATTAATATATTATTTATATAATCGGATAAATTAAGATAATACAATATTTTAGAAGCACATTAGAGAGACATTTCATATTATATAGCTTTTTTGAGGATGAAGCCCACATAGGTCTGAGACCTGTGCGTGGGTAATGAGTTGGATTATGGTGATTGATGAGTTGGACCTACAGTTTTAGGTGGGTTCCGAACCACCGGGTAGTGATTTTACAGCAGAGAACAGTGTCTTTTTTGCTGGCCAATCTAATCGGTCACCGTTACAAACAGGTCCTACGAGAACGCAGCTCATCTCTATCTGATTGAACAGATACTTGCTACGCCGGTTAGATGATTCTCACGACAGGGTTTCTCACTCATGAATCCAGGGCTTGTGTAACGAGCATCAAAAAGAGCATATAATATGATAATCACGCTTTGCACAGAATATAAAGCGGGTCATAAAATATCAGAAATTCTGATACAGCTTTAAAAATACTTACCAACATAATACGGTGTGTAGCAAGGGGTCTGCAGGGTTGCCTTAGACTTTGACTCTTTGGCGAAACCGAAATCAGTCAGTTTCAAAATGCCATTTGCGCCTATAAAAAGCATTCAAGTATAACTCATTTGTTGCATAGACGATAGACTAAGAAATATGGGCGAATAATACTAGTAATATTTGAAAGTTAATTGTATAGATATTAGAATTTTTTACTTTTCAATAAAGAAATTTCTCAGGTTATAGAAAATTACAGTCTAATGATAGAACAGGAAGTATCAGGGTCTGTGATACAACACTACGCCAAAAACAGAAAATAAGCTGGAAAATTGTCATTGGGAATAAATTAGCCTACTGGAACATCCACCATACATCAGAGTGCCTCATATAAAACGCAACCCATTTAGCTCAATATCATATTTGAGTATGCATAAATAAATTAAAAGTATAAGTTATAAAAATCAATAACTTTATCTTATTCATTACAAAATTTAACATTACCCTACTAAAACTCTAGGATGAATACTGAAAGTGACCAGGAGTCACTTTAAACCCAAGTTTCCTAAAATACTGGGACCCACCGGCATTGTAAACCTGTTTATGCCTCCACTGATACTGAAAATATTTCCAGTGAAGTAACATTTAAATATGGAATATTCTTACCTAAACGGCACCAGAGGGCCTCCGGGGTCTGTTAGAGGCCCCAAACTGGGACAATAAGGGGCCCTTAAAGGCCCATAGCCGAGGAAATCAGGGTAACCTGGTGTAGGAACGTTCAAATTTGAAATATTCTAGACGTAGCATACTTGAATCTTTACTTCACATAACTGCAAAGGCAACAAAAGCAGGCCCGCCAAGCCAGAGGGTCTGCTAGGCTTTTAAGGGGCTTCTAGAGGTCTTAACTGAAACAATAAATGGCCCTTACTTTATTTTTGTTTTGTCACTCGCTTACATTTGCCAAATGATGTGGACCCTTGATGGTGAGGCCCGGGGGAACTTGCCCTGTTTGCCCTATCCCTCTCTGTAACTTCAACTACAGTATATTGGTTTTTTCTAGCAATAACATAATTTACTCTGCACGTGAACCGGTAATATTGTTTTTTTTTATTGATACCTCCCTACTCGTTTTAGGGGCCTCTTTTTCAGGCTCAAGGGGGGATTGTAACCCGGAACCTTCCCTCCACTACAACAATGAAAGTGACAGCCACCATCTTGACTGAATACTTCTATCCTTTGAACAGCGTTTCTTACAATCTTTATCAAAGTCTATAGCTGAATATTTGAGAGTTGTTCAAGTCTTCGAGATTTGTTGAAAAAAGTCCGCTGCAGTCAAATCTGAAGATATTGGTGATCACAAGACTCGACAGAAAACGCGATTGCGAAAAAACGTCGGCCTTCAGCAATACACTGAACGCTATGACTGCATTGTTTTCTCTAGCTGTAGTGTTTTACTGCCTCAGCGTGATGTACAGATATTGGACGATTCCTCATAAGTAAGGGGAGTGGGGTTGCCTTTTAAGCTTTTATATATAAATGACCGATGGGTCGCGTTTTATATTATAGGACACTGTATCATGGACACAGTCCTGATGTGGCACCATCAGACTTTCGTCCATTTTTTAAATTTTAACTTCATTGGAAAAGAGGTTCTGTAAAGTGATGACGCTGGAGACTGGAGAGTTATTTGGTGATTATAAGAAAGCTGGTTAGTTATTCGATGAGAATATTCAAAAGTTGCTGCCACAGCTCGTGAAATGTTCAGGTTTGCTAAAGTAGAAAATGTTTTTTAATAAATTTTACGACCAAAAAAATAAAAATCATACTTTTGAAATAATATTGCCTAGCACAAAATGAAATTCTAATATGAAAAAAAGTTGCAATGTAGCATGCTTATCTAGATAAAAAATAACTTCGCCTGGATCAACAGTTGATCATCATAGTTTAGTGAGTTATAATAGTATAGTAATTATTTATTTATGGAACTAAGCTTTTTCATATTCATTGCTGAGTTCAAAAAACGTTTGTGCTTGAAATATTCTTAATCAATACATAGTTGAATCGAACTAAATCGTAAAAAAAGTATTTCCGTTGAATAGAGTATTCACCTTTACTTGAATAAAGAAGGTTCTCGGGCTTGAGGTCTCTGTGGGCAATACACCGATCGTGAAGATGCTTAACAGCTGAGCAAATATGACGCATTATTTCAGCCGCTTCTGTGGATGTAAGATGTAAAAAAACACATTAAAAGCCCCATCCCTCAATTATCATGCACGTTTCAGTAAGAATGACACTTAAAGCAGGTATTAATGGTTGAGTTCATGGGAGGCTTACCTTTACCGGTAAATGGAATTTTACGGGAAACTAAGAAGTCTGATTGGTCTATTCTAATTTTTTTGAATCTAAATAGACCAATCAGAAGCCTTGGTTTCTGGTAAAAAATTATATTTACCGGTAAACGGTAAGGCTCCCATGAGATAAAAAAGTATTATCGAGATATCTGTCACATCCATCATGTAGGAAAGAATCTGAACTAAAAAACGATCTGGCGACGAGTCAACACGAAAGTACTGTATTTTGATGATGATATAGCCTACATATTGATGACGATAATGCCATTGCTTTGCTATTTTATGCAGTTTATAAAATACAGAGTTGAACCAGTACAATTCAGTATACGGCATCTAAAAAGGTTGTACTTCATTTCAGTTTTCAAGCCTTAGAAACAAAAATAATCTCTTAATAAACATGCACTAATTTCAAATCAATTTTGGCAAAAGATAAAAATATCATGACGGATTCGGTAGCCTATACTTTTTAATTTAAAAAATCTAAAATAAATTGAATAAATAAATCTAGTAAGTTAATGTGATTGAAACAAACCTCTTTCCGTGAATGAGCCATCAGGCTGTTCCTGGATTCTTTGGAACAACTCTCCTCCTTCCATACTGCAAGTAAAGTATTCAATTGTTACAAACCGAAACAAATAACACAATACCAAATAATATTAACTTTTTATGACAAGTCGTTGAATTTACCATAAAAATTTAATATTAACAACGCAGATCGTTATGAAACACGAGATCTAAGAACCAAATAATCTAGCCAATATTTCATCATATTACAATCATTAAAAAATGGAATGATTTAATAAACGAGGAACTCGAAAATATTATGACGGTGAATTTTATAAACAAGCATCAGGGTAGTACTCAATCTTCGCTACAAACATGACTGGTAGGATCTGATACAAGAATATAAATTCAAACTTACCACTCCATAATAACATACAATCGATCTCTATGGCCACTTGTGTTCTTGTATACGTCAATTATTTGTACAATATGCTTATGGCCGCTTACTCTTCTCTGAACTTCAACTTCGTCTCTTGCTTTAAAACCATCATCTAATACCTGAAAGAACAATTTCAACAATGCCAATGGTTCATTTTAATATTACAAGACTTGAGCCATACCGCACTTGAATTTTTAAAGTATCAAATAATTTTCAGTGCCAAAGACGACTCAAACTGAAGGTTTAGGAGAATGGCTATTTGTTACATTCGAAACATTCCAATTATAAACGTGATTATAATACATTTTCAGCACAACATTACATGAAAAGCGAAAATAGAATAGCGTTTTCTTGTACGATGTGAATGAAGACTCAGGGCATCCACCAAAAAACATAAAACGAACCGAACATCATCTCCATAAAACGGCGATTACGTTGAGGGTATTAACATTCCAATTGTAATCGAGTTCACTAGCAGACTAAATACAACAATTACACTGAGTTGACAGTCAGATTGTTGATGAGTGAGTGAGTAACTTGTGAACTCGTTCAACGTAATCGATGCTTAGGCCACCATTAGCCAGGGAGGCTCGGTCGGCTGAATCTATTTCCCTTCTAGTCTCTGCCGCATAATAAGACAAGAAGACTCTGCCTTCCAGCCTACATTTCCATTGTCCAACGAAGTTATCAACGTTTAATGATCTCATTTGACCAAAATGGTAATTTAAGTGATTTTTTGAGGTTAAAAATACGATACATTGAAAAGGGTCAAAAACATTTTTTTAATGCGACCATTAAAAGCTGAAAAATTAGTAGGACCTTCGGTACCATACCTATGTTAATTATATCAGTTGGATTTGCAATCCAAAAAATACTGTAACCTCAATATGCCAAAAATTGAGATCATGCTGGTACCTACGATTCCACAATTATTTTAATAACGGCAAAAACATAATGATGCTTCACATAATATTTGATAATTTAGTTCTGAAACATTGAAGGCCTAGTTATTGATGGAGACAGCCACAATTGGAATTCAGACTAGGCGTAATAAAATTATGTGTAGAACATAATAAGTTATATAGCTTAGGTTATATTTATTGAAAGCATGATTCGCCTTACCTTGAGTGCATGAATCTGGTTTGTCTTCTTGTTTTTACATTTTACAACTTTGCCATTAATGCCTAACCCTAAAACGGTATCATAAATTTCATAATCTTCTGTAATTGGAGTACTTTTTGGAATCAACCTGATACCGACGTTCTGAACTTCGTCATTCATGTTTGTTAAATTTGAATACTATTAACGATGGACACAAATTCAACATCAATTAATACAAGAAGTAAAGAGTACAATTATTTCCAACATCACACACAAAACATAAGACAAGCTGTACCACTTTAATTGACGACTTACGACAGCACATGAACGTTCGCACTTGGAACTCTTGGAAGTTGGAAATTGATATTCTTTCGAGGTAACATGTTATCAATATTACGGGATATCGATATCATCAGAATATCGACATTTCTTATCGATAATATAGTTTGGTTAAAAACAAAGAGCAACTCCGTTGCTCTATTGCCTGTATCTCCTGTATTTGCGTTGCAAGTCTGACATACATTTTTGTCATGTAGATTTATTGTAATAATTACAATAAATTATTCAATAAACATCAATTATTGATTTCTCGCTTGTTTATTTGTTAAAAACCAATTCTTTTGTAAAATTCTTATTTTTAAATCTGAGAGAAACTTTTGATCAATTGAACTCAAATAAGGTGAATTGATTGAATATTATTGAGAAAATGGAATATTTCATAAATATTCGCAATTTTTCAATGTTATTTAATTATATTATAATTAAAAAATAATTGAATTGAATATATTTAATATTTCAATTACTTTTCTTGTAAATATTGAACAGTTTATAATTTGCAACATTTCACTGAGACAAAATAATTTAATATAAAAATAAATTGAAGGTTGAAGCCGGGCTCTGGGGAGTGTACAGTAGGAACAATTAGTCTGGGCGCGTGGCTCTGGTTTCACTACTAGCCGTCCTGTTAAAAGTTGACTAGTTGACCTTGAAGACATCTGCAGCATCGCACGGGCCACATGTTTTTAGAAATGAGCGATAAACACTCCCCTCGCCATGGCTGACTACCAAACGGCCGTGCGCCCAGACTAATTGTTCCTACTGTACTGATACGGAATTACTCAAAATCCGGTTTAGTAGATTGTAACTGGCAAGCGCGCACGTGTGTGTGTGTGTGTGCGTGCGTGATTGGTCCTGCGCAGTGTGTTTACACAACACATAGTCTGGGACTGCCTATGTCTCCACATAAGTTATTCTTTTAATTCGACTTAAATAGCCTTATTCAATTTTTAGTATTTAGATGTTCAAAAATATTTTTTAGGTCAGACAATATTATGATTAAAAAATATAATGTACAGCTGCAAAGAAGAACCAGATAGTATAATTATGTTGATCATCACAGGTGAAAAAACAATTATGATTTTAGTTGGTGAAAATTGGGAATGGAAGATGGATGAGAAAAAGTAAATAAATAAATTCATCATTACTTATTTGATGAATAATTTCTGTTTTTTATTATTGGAGATTTATTGATATTAAAAGCTGCTAAAAATGCATGAGAACCCTTTATTAGGTATTGGGGCGATTTCTAGGGGGCGTCAAAAACTTTGGCCTTTTCAAATATTGATTTTTCCAGTTTCTGTCCTCAATAAAAGATTAAGTAATAAAAATCGAGTTGAAAACGCTTTTCAACTTTTTTCGAAAATGTCATCCCTTTTTGAGTGAGTGTTTACTGTTTTATTAAATGTCATCCCTTTTTGAGTGAGTGTTTACTGTGTTTATTATCGAGTGAGGTCTACTGTTCACAGAACTACTAGTATATGAGTCGTAGATTGTTGACTGTATCATGCATGAGTCGTAGATTGTTGACTGTATCATGCATGAGTCGTAGATTGTTGACTGTATCATGCATGAGTCGTAGATTGTTGACTGTATCATGCATTAGCGGTGAGCTTCCTATGTTTAGTAACTGCCTCTATACAATGATACGGAGCATTCCTGCATAGCATAGCGTAGAATGCTACACTACGACTCTAGTGTGATACACTCCCCAGAGCCCGGTTCCAACCCTAATCTTCCCCTAAAAAATATTTTAGAGAAATCTGTTTGCAACTTTTATCAGAAATAATAATATGATGTAGAACCTTGGGTTAATGGGATTTACACTTTATGTACATTGTTTAAATTTAATCACAGACTTGCAACGCAAAGATACAGGCGAAAGAGCAACGAAGCTGGAAGCAACGAAGTAGGGCTTTGTTTTTCGCTATCGCCCCATCGCCAACACCTAACAGCTATATTAACAACAACAACTGCAGTCGCCAAATTTTTGACTGACAAGTGACAAGTTAATCACTATACCGATAATAAAGGTAAAGTAATAAATTATCAATTACTCATTAATATTTCAATAATATAAAACTTCTTTGTGATATCGTAGTATCAATATTCTTTAACCGATAATATCGGTTGGTAACAACTCAACAAGCATTAACAACAACTGCAACTGCAGCCGCCGACTTTTTAACTGACATGTTACCACTACCGATAATAAAAAAGGTAATGTAATAAATTACCAATTACCTATTTTTATTTTTGCAGACATAAATATATCTATTTTTTAAATTACGTCTTGGAGATTCAGTTTCATAGTATAAGATAAGTCAGATAAACAATTATACACCAGTTACTATATGAATTAGGTGAGGTGAGGCTTAACTTTGATGTGAAAGGAACTCTTATACGCTATGAAAGGCTCTATCAACTAAATATTTTTCAATTATTGTTTTAAAAATATTTCTATATTTTCAAGACTCTTTAAGAACTGCGGTAGCTTACTATTGTGCTATGTAGCTACTATTGTGCCTCACTAGGTGATAATCTCCTCGGCTTCTTGTATTATAATCGTGTAAGGTACGTCAAGATTTTGGTTAATATCAATCTTTTTTTACATATAAAGTAGCTTCATACACATAAGCAGGGTACAGTTAGGAGACCAAGTCTCTTGAATAACGGCCTACATGAATCTAATCTATTTACTCTTGTCATACCGTACATCTTTCTTTCAAAAGCTTTCTTTTGGACCCTATCAAGGGTTTGTTTTGATGAATTATGCCATACTAAGATAATTATCCCATACTAAGAGTAATAGCTCATGGTATGCCGAAGTAACTTTTTGTCATTTAATCTAGCAATTTGTCTAGCACGACAAATAACTTACCCCAGATGAAATTTTACAACATATCTTTTCAATGCCCAGGTAAATTTTCTATTCAACAAAACTCCTAGAAATGCGTTATTTTCTTCCTAGTCTAGTTGATTATCGTTTGCAAACATGTTTATAGCTCTATTGAATTTAAGGTATTGACATTTTTTACTATTTATTGTTAACTTAAACTAATTTAAGAATTGAACAATGGACTGCACACCTATATGGGAATTTATTTCTAAATGATCTAGAACGGAATTGCTTAAGAAAGTGATGTATCGTCTGCAAATAAGAGGGAATTAATTCCTCAGGTAAATGGTTGACATATAACAAAAAAGCAATGGATCTTGTATTGGCCCTCCAGCTTATTCTTTACTATACTATCACTAACTACTGTAGTTATTCATATGTATAAACTTGATGTGCAGAACTGACCCAAGCTTAATATCAACAATTCCCTAAACTACAATAGATCTTATAATAACCAAGAAGACAAGACAATGAAATCTATACTGAAAAAAGAAGAAGACCATAACATTACCATAACCAAAGCTGACAAAGGCAACTGTACTGTCATCATAGAAACACCTAACCTTAACGAAAAAGTACGGTCAGTTCTGCACAGCAAATTTATACATATGAATAGTTCTACTGCAGTTCACGAAAAATGGATATCTACAACAATAATACTGTAGTTAGTTCTACACATTGTTTTCTCCCAATAAGGTATGATTCAAACCATTTCAGTTCAACCCCTATTTACGCCTACATTTAGCAGTATTTCCTATAAAATTCTGTGATTAACACAATCAAATTCCTTGATTGTTCTAAGAATATTGCAGCAGCATTATCACCTGAATCTATCATAACTATCAGTTTTTCTACTAGAGAAACTATGGCTGTCTTTGTTGATCTCCCTTTCTGGAAGCCGTGCTGCGGAATCATTAGCCTATGTATAACTAGCCTAGTGTTTCAACAACTACAGTGCTCCTTCATAAATTGTACCTATGGTGATTCTTTCACAGAACCGTCAACTATTGAACTTCGAACCTATTTGTTGTTAATGTAGGTTGTAGGATGACGACTCTTTGTTTCCACCGTCACATAAAGCGATGAAGTAATATAGTCATAGAGTGAATGGATTGACTTACGGGCTTAGTGGTAGAGAGGACCTTGAGTTTTAACTCCACTCTTAAGACAGTTAAACCAGCAATAAAACATATTTATAATAATATTACAAAAAATATCAACTTATGTTATTAAGACTAGAAATATTAATTAGTATAACTTACAAGATATTCAAAAGTCAAACGTTCGTTACAAAAGAAAGTACAAAAATTAAAGCAAATTAAAAAGTATGCAATGGGTAAACGCTCACTTTTTATCATAAATTTAACCAATTTTAGTCAATTTTAATGGAGAATAAATAAATATTTACTCACTTAGGCTGAAACGTTTTCGAATCATGATGATTCATTTTCAACAGCCAACTTTCAATAGCTAACTTATTATTTATTAATGAGTTAGCTATTTTCAATAGCTCACTTATTGCAAATTACAAAGGCAACTTTTCCAATGACAATCTCATCAAGAAGAGAATGGATAGAATAACCAAGGCGAATCCATGTGGTAAAAAGAGGATTGAGTAGGCCTAACTAAATTTTAAAAATTATATCAATTTCTATTCTAAATTTACTAATTATATCCTTGTTTCATGCAAAGATGGCTTCAAATGAAGTAGCGCACAAGGAGAATGAAGGAGTACCCAAGGAGAATGAAGGAGTACCCAAGGAGAATGAAGAAGTACCCAAGGAGAATGAAGGAGCTCCCAAGAAAAATGAATTAGCAATCAGGGAAAATAAAGGTATTGAAGAATTAAAGATAGAACTATCTTTAATGCGTCAAAAACTCCAAGATCAAAGAGAAGAGAATGAGAGACTGCTATCACAACTGAAAAAAAAGGACAAAGAGATAGAAATGCTTAACAGAGACAATGCTGCAATTCAAGGTAATCAAATAAATAATCCAATTTACTTACATATAATTTTTTTGAGAAAAAGTTAAATTGTCAATAGTTTCAATAATAACTTGGAATGATTTCTGTACTTGATTGACTTTGGATAATGTATAAAAATAATGATAGTTTATTGATAAGAAATCTAGCTTCTGTAGTACACCCTATTTGCTAAATGTTGTTTTACTTCACATAATTAAATGTTAAATCAACAAAGTTTAAATGTTATGTTTTACTCCAACATGGCTACAAAAACGTTAGTATGGGGTATAATGATAATAGGCAGAATACGTTTTAACTTAAAATACTTGTTGAGATAGACTAAATACTCGTTTATCTAGAGCAGTGGTTCCCAACCTGGGGGCGATCGCCCCAAGGGGGGCGATAAATTTATGGGGGTGGTGAGGGTCTATAAAAAAATTTAATAGTTATTCCAAGCTAATAAAGCTAATGGAAACTTATCCTCTACTGTGGAAAAAGGTTGAGCCGTTTCTCATCTTCCCGTCAACATATTTATTAGTTGAAAAAGGATTCAGTCCTGTTGTTCAGCTTCTCATGAAACAAAGAAATAGGTTGGACATTTGCCTTAAAGGGACCACAGAATGAACCTGACCAATATTAAGCCGGACATTCAAACTTTAGCTGTAATCCATCAAGCACAAGGCAGCCATTAAACAACTGAGTTTTCAAATTCTTTGAACTTGAGCTACAGAAAAAAGACAATTAATTCCACTTGTGTATCTCTTTAATTGAAAAATAACTCCTTCTTTGCAATAGCCTAAACATAGACTACCTCAATTTCTTTATACAGTTTTTATGGTTAAATCTTCCTTATATCACTGCCGACAGCCCAAACGACTATAAATATTTATTTTCAAGTTGTACAACATTACTTTCCTTTTTCCTCTTCATTTCTCATCCTATTTATTTATTTTCTAATTATTTTCTTTGATAGGATTGTAGTTTATTTTTTTATTTTTTCTCAGTTCTGTATTTACAGTGTTTATTTTTTACTTTTATCACTACATGTCTTCATTAAGTAATCTCTATTTTTTCTTTATAATATTAAAATATAAGTGAATCTGTTTCTTTGTTGCAATAATTGTGAAGATTGGCACCTGCTGAAAAACCTACGAGTTTAGCAGGACCCTACAAAGTTTGTAAATTTTGAAAAAAAAATACCGTACTCTAACTGAATAAATTAATCAACAATTAATATTTCAATGTTGAATATCGGTCTTATTTCTACTACACAATATTTAACACATAAGAATAACTTTCAAGTAGAAATTAAAAATCACGGATTGACATGATGAACCCTCAAATCAAACCTTGAATCAGTATCCCAATTCAGTCTGATAATGCTTGTCAACCCAGGTGAAACGGCCGTAACGTCAATCTGTTATGCTTTATTTCTACTTGAAAATTATTCTTATAAGTTGAATTAACATTTGTACTTGGAGTCAATAAGAAATAACAGGGATGAATAAAAACATTAGTTTTCTATTATTTGTATACTTATTTAAAAATGAGTCACAAAGAATTTGATTCAAGTCACAAACTTACTCAATTTACTACATTAATATTTGATTAATTTATTATACTTCAATAAATGTTCAACAAATGTTCATCAATTAACATTAATTAATCACATCATACAAGTAAAATTTGGGTAAGAAATAGGAATAACGATGCTTATAGAAAATGAGGGGGGGCGATAGAAGTTTGTCATTTCTTGTGAGGGGGCGATAGGCCAGAAAAGCTTGGGAACCACTGATCTAGAGTCTAGTGCAACTGCACTAGTTTACCTAGAGCTTGATGAACTGAGTGCATCCGTGTCGATGGACCTTCGTAGCCTACTTGTGTAGAATAGATTTATGTCAGATAGCTACTCTATTTCTCCCCATGGCAGTAGTGTCTCTCTCACTTGAAGAAGGGAAATTATAAAAAATATCATTGTCAAGATAGTCGATTTATTTAAAATGTTGCTATTGAAGAAACAGATTCACTCTAAAAAAATGTCACTTCAATAATTATAATAGCATAGAAACATTTCAATTTTCACAAGAAAGAAACTGCAGAAAATAAAAACAGACTCAAGACACAACATGTATAAAATAGTGCTTTAATTTGGTTTCAGATTGTATAGATCAAAAAATATTTGTAATAATAATAGTAGCCTATTGAGTGAAAAATATGGTGATGATAATTACAATTAAGGAGAAGATGATAATGATTATGATAACCTTGATGAAGAGAAGAATATAGAGGGATGAGGAGGAAAAGCAAGAAAAAGATAATTGCGTAGCAATATAATAGAAAATTCAATTTTTGGTTATTCTTTCAAGAGGGAATAAGTTATGAAATGAATGGGAACACTAAGCACATTATTATTATTTGAATATTTATCTTTATGAGATGTTCAGGTTGTACTTAATACAAATAATACATACATAGTACATAATACATAATAAATAAATAGTACATAATACATAGTACAAGAAACGATTGCACATTTGAGTTGAGATATTGTGAAAGTTTTACAATTATTATCCAACTATTACATTTCCATTTTTATAAAACAGTTAACTACAGCAATCTGGTGAAAAATGTGACCGATGAGCTCGAAGCCTGTCAGGAAGCCAATACCGAAAAGCAGTGCTTGATGAAGGTATCAAATATATTTATTGAGCTCATTGAATCTGAGCTACAATGCATAATCTGCAGGGAAGTCATTATTACGGTATGTGCATTTTCATTGAATCTTAATAACTTGATTGCTGTCAAAAGACCTAGAAAAGAAATCCAAATAGAATTTAGATAGGTTGCCTTTATTTTCGAATTTCACTATATTTAAATGCTGTGAGTAGAGCAGAGGAAAACATGCCGCCTTTTCCACTTGACCCACAAATAGGATAAAAATAAATAAAAATAGAATAAACATTAATTAACAATGTAGATAAATTAACAATGAAAGAAATTGAAATACAGACAAGCCATTTTACCCACTGCTAGAGAAAAGTTGTGAATCAGATTCATGGATTATCAAGGAACTGTCGAATCATATGTGGCATCGTTATGGTTATACAGTCAAGTATGGTACTATAATTATATGGCAGTTCTCATCTAAACAGCTACAGCTCTTACAAACGGCATTGTTGCTTCAGAGTTTGCAGCTTTCCACTCCCAGTGGATGATTAGCTGTAGAGTCTGATAGAAAAATGTTTCCAACCACTAATTCACATTGTAGCATCAGTAAAGATATGCTTGTCCGCTATATTGATTACAATTGACTACACTAATTAGTATTTTCTCTAGCTCTTTTCTTTATTTCAATGAGCTTCAATGATTATTCACTTCAATGATTTTCCCCATGTTTTTTATCTTGCAAATATTTTTTTAAAACTGAGTTTTCTTCTCTTTTCTTTCAATATTTATAAATGATATTAATTTTAAGTTAGAATTATGTAAGAAGGTAAAGTAGGAAGAGAGCGCCCCAACTTCGTCCTTCAAGGAAGTCAGCTTTTGTATTGTACAATAAGCTTTTTTTTGCAAAGGAGAAGCAAAAAGAGTCTGCAGAAAAAAATGAATCAGAACTTGCAACCAAATCAAATCTGGGGCTATGTCTTTAATTGAAAACTTATATTATTATCTGTGATGTTTTCCATGATGAAATATTTGATGAACAATCTACTGTCAAAACTGACACTGTATTTGTATTTAAATTATAATTTTACTCACTTATACTGGAGGGATGCATTTCGCTTCTAAATAGAAGCTTCTTCAGCCTGCCACCACCGCTCATCCTAACCTTAAAAAACGCGACCCATTGTGGCAAATGTTATGAAAGTTTTATACTGTGATTTGCACTTGTACTTTGATATTATATACCGAGGATCCTATATTTCTCTATAGTGTTCAAATAGTGCTGTACAGTGTGTATGCATACAGTATGTGTGCCTTAGTTACAGAGTCAATAAATAATTATTTCATAATTATTGATGAATCAATGATGTGATGGAAGATACCTCTCCAAGTCTCTTTACAAAGAGTAAATAGAGGCCAAGTAGTAAGGTGATAAAGCCGTTTCCATAGAAAGGGCCAGATTAATTCAAATTACAAGGTCCAGTCCCTCACCTGTTGGATGAAGGAGAGTTTAGGCTTTAGCGGGTTGGAGCGTCACTGAATCTGATACATGATTTGATCAACCCTCTCATGGTATTCATCCGTACGTATCCATGCAGACATGAATTCTGTATGTTAAAAGTGTACATCTCCTCTCCCTCACAGAAAAAGCCCCAGAATCTGCACCTATTCGATTTCTTGGACTTGATCAACAAACTGAAACCTTCTTTCAAGTTACAATATTCACCCAATCATAAACCTAATTTGTATTAAAAGTGCTCTTTTGGTATTTAATGAATAAAATCGAACTAATTTGCATGGTGTGTTTTTTCAGCAAGGTGTCACATAGATTTAATATTGAACCATAATTCCAAATCCAAACCTCCCGCCTATACATTCACCTATCAAATCAATTTATTCAGCCAGAAGGTACAAACATACATAAGGCAAAGTCAAAACATTTAATCAACTAAATACAATAGTTCTGATTCATTTAATAATAAAATTAACTAACTAGCCTACATACTTCTAATTTGAAATCGTCTGTAGAATAAAACGGATTTGCAGTTAGCCATTTTCTCAAGGCTTTAAGGAATACAGGTAGGGGGAGGTCTCGGAAGGAAGCTGGCAGGAGGTTGAAATACTTTATACCAACTACTGGGAAACAGGATAGAGATTTACCCAGCCTACACCTAGAAACGTGAAGATCACCTCTGGCCCTAGTTGGATAATTATGGATATTGCTGCCGACTATCAATACATTCTGTCTTAACTTTATCTCTGTCAGACACTGATATATGAATTTATTTATTACATTCAAAATTGAATTCTCCTTGAATAATGGTTTACAACGGTCCAGATAATCTGCATTACTTATAATTCTGACAGCTTTCTTCTGCGACATTAACACTTTTTTATACTTGAGGTATGACCCCACAATCTGATACCACAGGACAAGATGGAATGAAAGAAAGTGTAATATGCTTGTTTAACAAAGTGAACTGGCAACTCACACCTAAGTCTTCTTAATAGATTTATAATTTTGCTTAGCTTGGTGCATATCATATCAACATGTGGTTCCCGTGTTTAGGCCCACAACAGTTTAGGGTCCAGCATGAAACCTAAAAGCTTAACTGGATTATTAGACTCACTCACATGGCCTGTGTTTTGGACTCATTTAATGCTGGTTTGTTTATAGAAAACCACTTATGGGCATCGTCATACAGCTTAATAACAGAGCTTTTGGCAATGTCGATATTTGAATTGGATGTATAGATGGTGGTATCATCTGCAAAAACAGAGCCCTACCAGATAAGTAATAAAAGATGCAATTTATTGAAAGAAGAAACAATAATGGCCCCATCACTGATCCCTGGGGAACTCCCCTCTCAACAGGCAGTGGAAGTGAGTCAACACCATTCCAGCAAACTATCTGCTGTCTGTCAGCTAAATAGGATTCAGCCAACTTGAATGCACCATCACTTAGGCCATAATACTCTGCAGTATACAATTGAATGCTCATGATAAATTGCATATCAAGGCACTGGTAGATTCCCTGGTTTCAAAACAATTTAAAATATGCTGCACAAGGGTTTCCACAGCCAATACTGTAGACTTATTCTTCCTGAATCCAAACTGAGCTGGCACCAAGTGATGGTGCTTCTCAAGGTAGTTGTACAATTGGGTGAATCAAAACTATATTCAAATATTTTAGCAAGTATAGGAATTATAGATATAGGCCTATAACATTTCTTGAACCCTTTTTGTAAATTGGCGCTGTTCTAGAAACTTTCAGCTGGTCAGGAAAAATGCCATCAGATACACATGTATTAATTAAGAATGCCAGTAAAGAAGCAATAATAAATATTATTTGTTTTAAATTTGGGCATCATGCCATAAATATCTCTACTGTTACTTTTTTTTAAATTTAGTGCTGTATCAATTATGTATTGAGCACTTACTGGACTCAAACTGAAAGCTGACATAACAAGAGGCAGCAGAGCATGGTCTAAAGGCAAATTTTTCAAATCAGCTGGTATATCATTAACAATTTTTGCCACTGACTCAACAAAGTAATTATTGAATTCATCAGCTGATGCAAGAGTTTTCCACTATTTCTAAATAAGGCCTATTCTGGTTTATGAGAACTCAGACAGCTTTACTTCGGTTTGATGAATTACTAATGAACTCCACATTGGCATTCAATTTGGCATTTTTTATTTTGAAGCAATATTCCCGCCTAAGGTTATGCAATAAGTTTTTCATGCTAGGATTGGTCTTGGTCAATTCATTTACTAGTAAGATAAAGTCTCTGAGTCTGGCCAACTCAGGACTGAACCAGTTGCATTTTGGCCTACTTTGGTCTACCTAATTTCATTTCAGCCCCACCAGACTGTGTGCTCATGACTTGAGTGGGAGAGTTGAACACCTCATTAAACTTATTGAAGAAAATATTGAACCCTTCTTTGCCAGAAAATACTCTCACTAAATCAAGCCATACCTCAATATTGGACTGCAGTGCAGCACAGAATAAAACAGTAGCATTCACACTCAACACCCTAAACTGGAATGATTTAGCCACCCTAGGAAGATTATCCAGATATCCCAGCCTGACATCCAGTGAAACATACTTATGATCCAAGATCTGATCGTCACTAACACTAACAGAGTAGCTGCCATTATCAAGGTTGGTCAAAATAGAGTCAAGAGATGCATCACCCCTAGTTGCTGCTTTCACTGCACTATGCATGCCAAAGCCCTGAATCACATGGAAAAAGTCTTTCATCTCATTAGGAGAGTAGGTTGAGTTAAAATTATGATCTGTGCGAATAAGAAGGAACAGGCCAGCTGACAGCAAATTTAAACAGGCATAGTTCTAGCTTATTGAAAAACATGTTCACATCAGCACTAGGTGGACGATACAAAGTAATCACAACTAGTGACAATTCAGCAATGCACAAACCTGCAAACTCGGCAACACCCTCAATGCAGAAAACACTCAAGTCCAATTGTTTGACAGTTAGATTAAGTCTTCTGTTGAAATACACTGTCAATGCTCAACAATACATACCTATCTGCTCATCCTCTCAACCACTTATCTTCCAACCTATTTATTCTTCAATCTACTCATCCACCCATCTACTTATCCATCCAACTACTTATTGTCCTACCTACTTATCCTCCCAATCCACCTTCACTTTCAACCTTATCCTCCAGTTTTCAATGTTGCTGTACATGTCTGATGCAGATCAATACCGAAATAGTGCGAAATGGCCGTCACACAAAAGTCAGTAAGTGGATCTTTTGTTTATAAATATTGAAATTAGCCCATCAAAGATCCTTCTTTTATTTTATCCTCATTACTTCATATTCCTCCATTTTCTATCAGTTTCTCACATCCTCTTCGTTTTGTAACCTTTGTCAATATTTATTTATTGTGAATGTTGCTTTTTTTTTAGTTAGATGATGTCCACATGAGTCTAAGGCGCATGCTGATGTTTGTTCAAATTCATACAAAATAATTATTACTTTATTTAGAGGAAATGTTTAACAATAATTGCAATCCTCCAAAAAACTCCAAGACAAACTTTTCATTGTGTCAAAAACTGATATTCCAACTTCCTATGTGTATTGCATGTGTATTGTATAAGTAGCTAACGTTCAGCCTCCGTTTACCAAGAATATGTCAGCCTGAACTGTACCATGCATTCTCATTCAAGTAGAGTTTGATAGTGGTTTGCAAAAAATGTGATTTCCTTCAACAAATATGTCAAAAATTCAAAATGAAAACCTTAAAAACACTAAACGTATAAGTTTGGCACACTCAAGCTTGTTGAGAGTGTTTATTCAATTGCTCATGAATGTTATTACACCTGTGAATAGAATGTATTTAGTCTTTATCCGGTTGAGAGATAATGTATTGTGGCTGAACCAAAGCAATAATCTATTCAAATCTTTCTGCATCTTTATCCACAAGTTTGGTCCTTCAAAGCTGCTGTATGCAAGAGTAGAAAGCTGTTATTCAGTTGGTAAAATCTTATACATTTTTGGGCCAATGAAATACTTCAAGAATAATGCAAACTGATGATGCAAATGATGCAATATTAAGTTTGATTTGTGATTGTTTTCATAACAGCAGAAATTGTTCTTATAGTAAAACATGTCTCAACGATTTTAGACTATTTGAGAGACGCACTTTTGTTGGTGTAGGGCTCAACTACCAACTTGTTGCATTCAGTCCATGAGGTTTTCAATAATACTTCTCATACGTATTATTTATTCATTTTATATTTTTGAACTTATTATTTCAATGCTTCCAGGTGGCAATAAACTTGCCTTGCTATCACTTGTTTTGTAATATGTGCATTTGCAAATGGTACCTGCAAAGGAAGGAGTGTCCTTGCTGTGGACACGTTCCCCAGAAGCTGATTCCCTGTATAACTCTGGACACTTTCATTACAAAACTGATACAAACTATTCCTGACAAAAAGTATCAATTAAGGAGGCTGAAAACCTGCAAAGAACGAGTTCGGAAGCAAAGTCTGGTCTTAGCTGAAGCTAATGCTCGTGGTACGTTCTATTTATTGCCTCCCAACTTATTATTTAAGTACTAGGTTGTACCCATGCTCAGGATTCCAGGGACTTTTTATATAACAATTCACAAACTAGTTTTCATCAAGTACTTGTATTCATCTTTACTGAAGAATTTTATGGAAATTCTACTTCTAGATTCTAATTTATTTATTGAATACATACACATTCATAACCAATAGAGGCTTACAGCTCAACACTAAAAAAATCCTCATTTACCTCAAAGACTGGTCTATACAAATTAAGAAAAAACAATAAGATTTCAACACCATATGCCAAACTTAATGAAGGAGTACAAAATAGTTAGAGAATACAGTAAATAAAGGAATAAGAAAGATTTAATATATGAAAATCTAAATTATATGACAAGAAAAAATAGGAGATGTTATAGCATAGTCTGCAAAACAATAGAAATAGTTAAGTTTGAAGAGCTTGTACTCATTTCACACAAAATTTGCGCAATAGATCAAGAATCGGACTCAACCAATTATATGATTATACCACAATTTGTATGTTGCGCTGTTTTCGTTCTATCTATTGCAAAGAGAATGTGCAATCCTGGTCTGGATCAAAAAACTCTTGTATTGAGAAAAATGTGGAACATCAATCTGACTATTCAAAAGCTAGAGCACAATTTAAAATTTTCAATTATTATGCAACAGACCCGGGAAATACTCACATTGGCTATTTCATAATAATGACCATTTGCACAGATGCCAATCAACCTATTTAATCTTCTATTATTGGCCAAACTGATCCTAGAAAAGGAAAATCTCGTTGCAAAAATAAAAATCAAGAGGTAAAAGCTGATCTCTGATAAACTTCTAATCGGACAATTTTTGAGAATCAAACCAATTATTCCCAATTGAATGCTGTGCTTTAGCACTGCTTATAGTAGTCTGTCAACTAAGATAAGATAAGATATAATTACATCCTAAAAACATTCGGTATAAACCAAACAGAGGATGAGTCATTAAAAAAAACACATATATTATAGTAATAATTTGTAAAATTATTCTTCAAGAAACTAAAATTGAGTAATATGCCTTATTCATCAGCAGCTTCCTCAATAATCCTCTGAAGTGAATGTTATCTGAATTTTTCATATTTTGTGGGAGCAAGTTATAAATTTTTGGACCAATGTACTGAGGGGATTTTTCGAACAAGCTAGTCCTGTGAACCGCCACTGATAGTAACGTCGAGTGCCGAGTATTATAATTATGGAACTCATTATAACGCTTAAATTTACCTACGTTTTTGTGGATGTAGGTACAGAGTTCCTTAATGTACAGTGATGGCAGCGTGAGTATTTGACCTCTGCGGAAGAGTTCATGACAGTACTAAGAAACACAATTCTGTTTGTCATACTACACATTCACAAAAGCGATTGCACTTTGAACTAGTCATTATCCATGTGCCGAAGTATGAGAGAACATCTCACAATGTAGAGCAGTAGTAGTAGTAGAGAGCCAATATGCGCAAGGCGAATTCATACAACTGCCAAGAATGAGTTGACAAGCTATAACCACCTCAATGACGGACAATACTTGAAATTCTGTTGATAAGATTTCTGTATTATATATAGGTTGTTAATTACGGATTCCTGTATTCTAGTTGAGCATCTTTTGATAATATTTGTCTTTCTAAAATATCCTAATTTTAATTTCTGCATCTTCTGTTTATTTTCCAGCCCTGCCCCAAGAAGATTTTGTAGCCAAGGTGGACGAGTTTTCAGTTACCAAGTAAATCTAAAAAAAATAATTATTTTATAATAATTGGATATTTATTCATTAATTTAATTTATCTATTACAAATGCAGATACATGAGTGTCATTGCAGTGAAATTTTAGTAGATATAGACATACATAAAAATAACATACTTGTACAAAGCTGAAATAGGCTACGTAGTAAATAGTACATAGTGAAAGTTAAAAAAGTTCACTTGGAAATAATATTGGTTATAAGAAGTTCCATAATTTGTAAAAAATGTTGTGTATTTTTCAATAATTTGTTGGTGTTCATAATTACAGTAAAAGTTGACAAAAATTCACTAATTGTTCAATAATTGAGAAGTCCCATAATTTAAAAAAAATTTGTTGTGCACTTTTCAATATTTCTTTATTTTTCATTAATTTGTTGGTGTTCATAATTACAGTAAACGTTGACAAAAGTTCACTAATTGTTTGCTAAAGCTCAATAATTGGTTATTATAGGAAGTTCCATAATTTGTAAAAAATTGTTCATTTTTCAATAATTTATTGATGCTCATAATAATTATAAGGATGAAGATTATTTACCAAAAGTTCAATAATTAATAAAAATTGCGAATTTATTGTTGTGTATTTTTATTTTCAGCAAATTTAGTGTTTGTATGACTTCTAAGAAATTTTACTCTGACCCAGTTTCAAATTATACATGAACAGTCAAAGATATACGTAAAGATAGACTAAAGATTCGTTTGTTACAACTAATGGTAGGCTTATTGGAACCTGTCACTTAGTTATAGTAGCCCTACTGTATCCGATTTTGCTTCATATCTCTTTCGTGAAATGAATCCACATGATATGATAATTTACACTGTTGATATTATTTTCAGAAAAAAACATTATAATTTATCAAGTAAGTTTTTTCAGAATGAATGTCAGTAGTAGGTCTTAGAATGTTGTCAAAGATAGTACACTATCAAAGTGGTGGTGGAAGAGGGTTGCCTGATGGAACCTCCTTTGAAAAATTCCTGGCCACGCTGATGGGTGGTGGGGTGAGGTAGGGGCGCACCCAGTCTTTTGGTTTGGGGGGCTTACTCGTCCAACCATTTAAAATTTTAGTCATGAGGGGGGGGGTTGAAATTGGGATTTCGCAGACCTCTTTTTACAAGATTGTTGCCGACAAAGTTCCTTGTAAAGGGGGGGGGGGTATTACTTGACTTTTTAAAGGGTATTAGCTATGGGGAAAGAAATTGTGTCCATCATGTTGTGTGTTATCTATACAGTGTTTCAAGATGATTCTGATAGACTGCATAAGAAGCTTCTCATGAAGATGAAAAAATTCATATGAATGTACGTCCGGAAACACAGAAATAAAGAGAGCAGAAAATTACAGCTATTCCCATTATTCATTCAGAAATCTCTAAGGCCATCATGCAGGTGGTGTGAATTCAATTGAATCAATGTAAAATTAGCTTAAACTTGCTACAAGATTTACTACCATAAATTTATATGATGCCCACATAATTCTGAGACTGGTGAGTAATGAAGTTTACACATGTTTTTGTTTGAATAAGCTACTATAGTTACTCACCAAGTAATAATCTCCTCGGCTTCTTGTATTATAATCATGTACGTCAAGATTTTGGTCTATTTAAATCTATTTACTCTTTCATACACCTAACACCTTTCTTTTGGATCTGTTTTGTTTTGATGAGTTACCCCATACTAAGATAGCATACTTAATATGTGACAGCAAGAGTTCACCTTCTTGTCATTAATTCAATCCAGGAATCTTTCGCATGACCCCAGATGAAATTTTACAACATATTTTCTCAATGTATAGAGACCAGGCCAATCATCTGTTCAACAAACCCCCAATGGCCGGTTGCACAAACACCAATAAAAAAATAGCTGATCCCTGATCGCTTGTACTCTGATCAATTTTATTAGAAATTTGTGTTGCAAAAAGGTTTTTGACAAGCTCCAGTACATGACTAGAGATTTTGGTGGAAGTTCAATTTGGTAAAACTGTATTTTTATATAAGAAGTTGTTTCTCATATAATAATTATATTATATTTATATACGAAATTCTCCTAATCTAAGATCATTTTCGCCAGTGATCGGGGATCAAATTTTGTGCAACCAGCCATGTGTATAAAAAAGTGATTTTGTTCTTACCTTATACATGTCAGAGCACCCCTGCTTTCCTTGCTTGGTGTGAACGCTTACATTTATTACCATGCGCGTTCTTTTATTCACCTTTCCGCTGCTGCTGCCATCCCGTCCTGGTATCGGTAGGTCTTTACAGAGAAACTACCAAAAAATCTAGAAAATTAATAGGCTCTGTAGAGGTCAATAAGGATAGATGGAATGGAACAAGTTACAGTTGGGGTAAGTAAAAAGGATACAAGTGATTTGGCTAAACTCTGTCATTTAACAAGACAACAAGAATGATAACAAATAATTCAACAAATAATTACAACCTAGACTGATCAAACATTTCAATATAATATCTTCAACAAATACATTATTTTTATCACCTGGTAGGCAAATATGTATTCGATAGTTGTAGGTAGAATTTGATTATAAAGCGTAAGGCAATTCCATAATGCTCTCTCACAATATTGAATGGAATTTTTATTTAATTTGTCAATTTAAACTGAGACTTGAACTTGAAACAGAAACAGTTGGGCAATTGTCATTTCTGCCCACTAGCGTAGCTACAAGATATGAAAGCAAAGCTATCTAGAAATACTCGATTAATTATGTATCAGTTATTCTCAACGTGGGTATCTTATTCTCCGATTGTGTAAACGTTGCTACTAGCTTGGTCCAAATTCTACTTCAATAGACTTGGATTGGTATACCACACCAAATCTGCAGATTCCTAGCAAATACATACTTGCCATCCTGCAATCACAACTCCTTTTCATGGACATACATAATCAGACACACTGTTCAAGAAACTCTCATAGTGCCTCTTGCTGGAATTGAACTATCCTCTTGGAAAAAATTGCTATCGAAGTATGAGTAAATTACAGCAGCAAATAAATAGCTTCCAGCATATTGACGCCTGTGTTAACATACAACACAGCATCGGTATCTCAATCTGAGGTTCCATTTCAATTCCAAGAGTACATATTTCTATTACTGGTGATGAGTCTTTTCAAATTTACATTAACTGGTACGGAATTTACATTGAGAGCATCAAAGAGTTTTTCCTACTTTTTTTTTTGACATTACAACTCTCGCATTTCATTCATATTTTTATTTGGTGTGTATGTGTGGGTGTGTGAATTTGTGATGTCTGGTTTGGCGCATGTGTGTCTGAATATGCTTGTGCTCATGTGTATGAAATTTAGAAAAGTTCGTGTTTATGTTTATCAGCTTTCCATTAGCTGTCTGATCTGCAAACATGACAGAGATGTTGTTAATAATATTCACTTACTATTTAGTAGTATAAATTCATGATATTGTATAGTTAACGTGGCGTTTATAAGTGCTTTTTCGAGCTATCATGCATTGCCAGTCTCACATGGCATGAACAATCAGTGAATCGTTTAACATATTACTAATTCACTATTTTGCATTATATATTATAACCAATGTACAAAAATTACACAATAGAAAATTAACATACAATTCAGAAAAATGTCTATGCACATTTATACAAGAGCAGTTTTCAACATACTAAGTTGTTTGATTTTAAATATTATCCTGAGTTCGGGTTTACAAAGAATATCAATTTAAGTGGAAGTGTTGTAATAACGTAAGAAAAAATAATTTCTGTACAATATTAAGACTATTTCAAATAGTGAAATTCAAACATATACATATTGTATTATATAGATATTAATACTAAAACAATGCTCTAAACTGCAATTCGAATTTACATGATATAGGAAGACTAGAAATCTTGATACAATAACACCAACTAAGAGTTAATGAAATGCCGTTCACAAGTGATAATAGTTTTAGTAATGAACATTGTGCACTTTTGTTTAAATGCTTTATATTTATTAATACACAATGGAGACCAAATGAAAACAATTTAATGAGAGAAAGATGTAACGAACTTCAATATTACACACTAAGAATTTGTTTGATAACATCTTATTTTACCAGTTACAATTAGATCTGAATACCGAGGATTTTAATTCAAATTGAGTGATCAGTTTTTGAGCTGACATTGGTTTGCGATGGTATCAGAGCATTAATCAAGCTATTAATGAAAAATATTAAAACAGTATTTTATTCGGATTCAATATTTAAAAATACCGTTACATTTTCGTACAATACAGCCTAACCATTTTTGTAAAATTTCAACCTGCCGTTTAATAGCATATTAATAATAGAAATGCAATGTTATGCTGATGAAGGCCTGCTATTACAGTAGAGAGTAGAGTATTATATTATTATAATGAACTTTAAAATAATAAAGTGCTCTAACTTGGACTGGATGTCCATCGATTTGTCAGTTATGTTGGAAAATATTGTTTTCTCATTTTTTCAACCCAAATTATTATTTATAATATAATAATTTGGAAATTATTATAACAATAATTCTCACAAAAAGTGCACCGTGTTGGAAGTGTGCATTTAAGACGGTATTTTGATTACCAATAATTTCATTATCTACCACAAACAATTGAAATTAAACCAGTAACTACCATTTCAAGACACAAAAATACCCCGAATTTGAAAATATTTTGAATTAAGAAACAGTTATATCGTATTTGTGAGATGTGTCATATCAAATTCATGAAAATTGCCCCAAAAATTTTAGTCTCCCTATTCATGAGATTGGTACTGACTTCATTAATCATGACTTGCATTTTTATAATCAACTATAGCACACTGCATAATTTGAGCAATTCAAGACTGGCTTCTGTAATTATTATGATTCGGTTTGAACAGTAAAGTTCCACTCTCAATCTGATTGGAACTGGATTTCATCTAGAACAGCTAAGGTATTCTATCAAAGAACATAAGTAGCTGTTCAAAAGATGTACATTATCTTATACTATCTACTGCGACTTTAAAATTCACTACTACAGTTTTATAGATTAAAGCTGTGGGCTGTTATTTGTTGCATTTATTTTTTATTCAACTAGAATGAATCACTTATATCGTAACCTAACCTAACCTCAACCATCAGGTAGGTTTGACAGTAGGTTTTTGATATAAATAATAATTTACCTACTAATTTGTTCAAGATTATTTTGGAAAAAGTATCACTATATTGAATGCTTTAATTCTGATCCAATATATAATAATTATTATGCTCACTAGCTGCGAATTCAACATAAATGAGCATTTGATTAAATTATTGATTGACTTGAAGTAGTAAGGAGGAATGAGAGTTTTATAGTTCGAAAAGCATTATTCCACATTGAGATGAACATATTTTGGAAATGTTTTGCTATGATTTTGAAAGCGCAATGAATATAAATGGAAATCTGTTCTGCAGCAGGGCGAATTCAGAATTTTTGGGGGAATATTAAGTGAAAAAAGAATTATGGGAGGGGAGAATATCACCTTTAAAAGGTACCCATCCCCATAAGACTCACATAAAGAGCTTTTTTCAGTGTTCGGTGCTAGTTTAGAATTTCTGGTGGTGGTGAGGGGGGGGGACATTTCAGACATTTAATATCCTCAAATGCCCTTTGTATTCGCCCCTGTTCTTTAATACAGGACAAAACAGAAAAATTCCAAGAACGCTCACTTGAATTTCGATTAAAGTATATACTACCTGAATTTTTCTATTATTAAATATGCTAGAAATCAGTTTTCAATTGCTCACAAAGTACATTATATGAGAGGGTATCAAATAGTGAATATTTTTGCGCATGACTGTGATAAGATTTTCATCTATTGTGACATTATAAATTATTATGTTTTTTTGCGAAATAATTATCTAATCACAAATTTACATTTGATAAATGTGTAGTAAAAAATACAACTAATGTAGTATTATTTGTACAATAGAGGTCAAATACTTAGTAAATCATTGGCTAATATAAATTCACACACTCAAGCTGGTAACTGGAAAATCTTAGAGCATGATGATTCGTGTTTTCAATCGATTTCTTTGTACAGCTCTGATAACCATCATAGTTTAAAGTTAATATTATTATTGTCATATAATTCTTCATGAATAGTCACAATAAGGCTTAAAATACACCAATGGAAAGCCATCCAATACATTATATTCTCCTCTTAATTGAAAAGTAAGTGATAATTGAAAATGCGTGTTTCACAGATTAGAAAGGGAACTATAATAATAAACAGCATATATATCTTAAAGGCTATGAATAAGAGAACTAACTTGAATGATTAGGAAAGGCTTCAAAATTTTGTGCAGTCATTATTCAAGCTACGGATTAGCGATAATTATAAGTTGTTGATTTATCAGACATTTCAGTGTCGTGAATCACCCATTACTCGTTTTGATAGAGAATAATGAGCTAGTTATAGAGATGTTCGCAAAATTGTATGTATCCCAGAAATCATAAAATTTTACTTGTTTTAAAATAATCCAACTTAACTTGACATATTGATCATTTTATTTAAAAAGTTGCAATAAATTATTATTCACAGTAAAAAAATGCGGTACTACCTTGATTCAGAAAAAAACAATAATAAATATTTTATTATTAAGTTTAAGGATTGTTTGCCCTTTAAAAGGTTATTATTGTAAATGCATTCTGGTTAGCACTAGTTGAAAATAAAAAAAAAATATTTATTTTAGGATCTTAAGTGAAGCAAATCCACTCTAGTGATTCTCATCGTACCTCAATCTCGGGTTGGTTAGTCGAATGACAACATATAGTCCTTGAATTAAGGACAGGATCAATTCATATTGATGTCGAATTCATTTTAAAGCGTCAGTTAGCACTGAATGAACGAAGCAAAGATATCGAGATATCAATTAAATAAATACCCGTAGCTACTAATTCAGCAGCTGACAAAATCAGTCGAGATGAAATATTAGGTTTTATAATATTATAGATATCTTAAAATATACGATAAAGTAATGATAGAGCACCCTCTCGATGAATCGAGAAAGTCAGCTGATGATTAGACGTATTCCGACAATAGTGAGGTAAATGCACTATTTTTATATTAACTATAGATGGAAATTGAAATTGATATTGAATATACATTCAATAATGACAGCAGCTGATTGGCAGGGTCTTGGTTAGGGAAGTTACAGAAATAGATCATTTGAAGATGATTGCAGATGAAACAATAATGTATTGAAACCAATCAATTAAAAAAAAACAGTACTGGCTCTTAGGACTAGGGTAAACTTGTTAGATAAGAATCACACAGTACTTGATCAAATTAATAAACATATTTCTGACGTTCGAGCGAGATGACGATTTTAAAACATAAAAACGACAATTTTTAAACATCAAAACGACAGTTTACAGTAATATTCTCAAGATAGTGTTTGGGGCAGGTGTGAGTTTCTTATTACCGAACTCAATATAGCAGTCGCCTTTTCATCCATAGATCCAATCAATATTCATGCTCTATAGTTGCTAACTTCCGGTTCATTGATCCATAAAAAAAACCTTCAGAGCTCAGTCAGGAAAGATGTGACAACTTGGTGGAACAAAAGGAGCCACTTGTCATGTACATAAGGTACTACACATTGATTACAGCCATTTTGTGTGTCATAAACAACGGTGGAAATCTGAGGAAGCCATTTCTTTTCAACGAAGCAGATTGCTATAATCTTAAATTGATTATTAAGCACAGACTAATCATTATCAATATCAGGAGTCATTCTAAAAATAATAGTAAATATACTTGAATTTCAGTGAAGATGTATGAATGAAATGAGTCTTGTGGAAAGAATGTAATTTCACATCAGCACCGATTAGTTTTAATGAATCTGGGACGGAAGCTCCCGCAGACAGAAACGCCACTGTAATATTTCGCCTATTTCTCATGAATCCATCATTTAATGTAACACCAGACTTCCAAAAATGGAGTTCTTTTGATATTATAATCCAGCGAAACTCCCGTCAAATATTAGATTGAAAATGTCCGTTTTCATTGCAACAAGTAAATACGGTACCTATTATACTGTATAAGCAGAGAAAGAGCTTAGGCGTGAGTCATGAAAGGAATGGTTCATTATTATATCACTACCGTGAGAGTCATAAAAGGAATGGTCCACTACTGATACCGTATTTGATGCAAAATTGGCATTGGAAATTTTTTGAGCTGCCAGAAATTCTTCTACTACAGATATTGGATATTAAATGAAAATCGTATAGATTTCTGTTGTCTGCATATTAAGTCCACCCTCTTTATCATGCATACTATTCTACCCAAAAGCAAGTTCTGTTGACATAAAAAAGACCACTTGGTACTTTTTGATGAATAATTATTGTGTAAACTTGAGACTCTGTTCTCTGCTGTAAAATCACTTCCCGGTGGTTCGGAACCCACCTAAAACTGTAGGTCCAATTCATTACCCACGCACAGGTCATAGATTTATGTGGGCTTCATCCTCAAAAAAAAAAACTCATCGTGAGTTTCCTCTAATAATATCTATACAATCAGTCGACCCGTTCTTCCAAAACTAAGACGGTTTCGTGTCAGATATAATAGTACTGCATGTGTTTTCTCAGAGTTTGCCTGTTAATTAAACATTCTGACAAAACTTGATGGCAAGTATGAAGTTGAATTTGGGGAGGGGGAAATGTTCAATGAAAGTCTAATGAGCGAGTGTGATGTTGAATTTATGATCTTGTGGTGAGATTTTTCTATTTTCCATGCAACAATTACGAAAGTTCCACTTCCCAAATTTTATCTATTCAAACGTACGGTAATGAATAGCAGACCATGTAGCGTAGCTGTTGCAGGAAATTGAAACATTCAAATTAAACTTGTTGCTCAAGAATGTTGAGAAAATTGAAGTGCGGCATGTTATCGTACAGGAGTATCATAGCTGTAAAGTTGTATTAAATGAGACAGGCTCAGATAACACACATCAATTGAACACGAAAGAAGTGATGCAAGGAAGAAGAGCATAAAGTCTGAACTGTAGAAATGTGAAAGAACTCTTGGAAAAGTTTGGAAGATGCAATCTGGGATTCAGAATGCGATAGGAGACAAAATCCGACAAATTCAAAGAAAATGTGAAAGCTGAACTTGTGTTTCATTGGGTTTCAAAAGATCTGAAATCTGATTTAAGATCTAATTTTTACTTTCACAGGAAGGCGAGAGGGGTAACTGGTAGATATCAAAATCAGATATTTGGAAGCCGGTGGGCGATAGAAGAAATATAGTTAACTAGAAAGAAACAAAGATCAAACGTTTTCGCACTAATATCATTGAATTTCAGACATTATCAATTCATATGAGAAAATTATAACTTAAACCTATTCTAGTAGGAATAAGAATATTTTCAATAATATTTTATTCGCAGAGAATGAATTATTTATTCTCTCATTTAAATATAATGTCTACAAGTCGTTAATATTAAGATGAAAAAAAAAATGCTAATATTCCAGTTCGTGATATATCAAGAGACTCAAACTAAGGGCATCTATGTTAAGGAAGACCTAGTGTTTCATATTTTGTATTTTCTATCTAGGTTGGCTAGGAGTATTTAAACTGGTGTTTAGCTTACTACATAACGAAGCAGATGCACTTAGAATAGGACCCTACTTTCCATAACCTTCACGTTTGTATGAATAAGGAATTTTACAAAAGATATTCTGTGAAAAGATGAATGAAATGTTTCATTTTCTTATTGTTTATTAGTGCTTAAAGATTATACTAAAAGTGAGAAATATCTTAAAGACAGACAGCCTTTCAAATAGAGAAAAATAAGAATTAGTATATGTTGATTAGTAACTTCGGATGAGACTTTCCAATAACTTTCTTCTGCTGGGATGTTAATTGAATCTCAATTATTGTAATAAAACATACAACTATCAAGCATGAATTAGCAAGATTATAACCCCAATGAATTTTCACAACACCAATAAGCGATTATTCTGTTTTAATATGTAAATTCAACAATTTAAATTTTACAAGTTGATAATTCTTTTTATGTAAAGATACAATACAGTTATATTGTGCACTATTTGAGAGAAAAAGTGGTGTTCCATTTTTAATATATGATTGGCACAGTTATTGGATACAATAGCAATGTCGATTATCAATAACCATAGAGTACAGGATGAAATTGTAATTGATGCTCAATCTTGAAAGCTGTAGTGTGAAAATAGTGAAGAAGAGCTTGTGCTATGAAGAGAAACAAAAAAAAATAACATGAATATTATGTCATTTCGTCATTAAATTAAATTATATTAATATAAATTTTATAAGTATCATGTTAAATTTTAAACAGCACTATTATTAAACTACAGAACTTTTAAATTGATGGAGATGCTATCAATTCATTTTAGTAATCAGGAGAGCATTGTTAGGTTCGTGAAATCGCAAATGTTGCGCTGGAGAGGGCACTTGGAGAGATTGAATGAGGGAAGAGAGGTGTGTATGATTATGAGAGAGAAGCTTCATAGTAGGAGAAGGAAGGGATGACCAAGGAACAGATGGCAGGATTGAGATCTAGCAATGATGGGAGTTAGAGAATGAAGAGCGAAGATGAAGGACAGAATTGTGTGGAGAGGAGTTGTGAGAGAGACCAAGGCTCACCAAGGACTGTAGGGCCGTGGAGGTAGGTGAGTAAGATGTTATTAATTTTCATGACGAAATACTTAATGAACAATCTAATATCAAAACTGACACTGTATTTCAATTTAATATATTGTCTTTATTTACTTATTATAGACTTAAAAAAACACTTTTGAATGGAAATTGACTCACGTTATGGCGTGACGGCCGTTTCGCTCTGTTGTCTAGAGCATCATCAGACGACCCACAGTACACTGTGTGTACTGAGTGTACTGTGGGTCGTCTGATGATGCTCTAGACAACAGAGCGAAACGGCCGTCACGCCATAACGTGAGTCAATTTCCATTCAAAAGTGTTTTTTTAAGTTTATAATACATATTAGTGGAAACAAGATGGATCTTCAACATCATATTTACTTATGTTGGAGATGCTAGAGAGATGCATCTCACTTCTGGGACGAAGCTTCTTTTCAGAAGTGAAATGCATCCCTCTAGCATATCCAACATAAGTGAGTAAAGACAATATATTAAATTGAAATACAGTGTCAGTTTTGTTATTAGATTATTAATTTTATGATGGAAATAGGCAGGACCATTTTTGATTGATATAGAGATGAGGGTTAGGCTACTTGATTTCTCAATGAATTGTGTTACATCTACCTATTTTTTCAAATAATTCATACTGGCTGTATTTGAAATCCATTTATTATTGATAGAATGCATATTTCATCAAGATCCTGGCATATCTCCATCATGCCTCAAACTCAGTAGTGAGCCAACAATACAGTATAGAGAAAATGGGAAGGACGACATACTCTTTAAAATACTGAATAATCTGATCTGTTCATGTCTAATTACTTTATCAGAATAGACAGTAGACCACTACTGTTGAACAGAATTTGGGTTCTAAAAAATATGGACAAGACTGCTAAAGTAGGCAAACAGCTTTGATTGAGAAGAACCTACCTAGACAGTTTATTCGTAAATTCACGATTCAAATTACAATCAAATAGTACCAATATTGTATGATATATTCATAAGCCCAGACCCTAGACAAACCAAGAATGGAAATTAGTTTTCTTGATATAAATTGGTGTTTTTCAACACTCTTTAGAATGAAAATAGATAGAGATAGATAGATTGTCTTTATTTTTTCTCTTTTCAATACTGTGGGTGAAATTGAGGCATAGAAGCCCCCTATCCTCCTACTTAACCCACTGATTTGTGAAAATGCAATACTGTTACTATCGAGTTATTGCTTGGAGATTGAGACTTATTGCTATAATCTCGGAAAACAATATTATTCTAATGCAGGAACTTTCCGATGCTGTCCTTACAAATTTGGTAGCCTATTGTGTTCTATCTCTTCAGTATAAAATATTTCAATGAGAAAAGCGAGATGCTGCAAATACAGACTCAATCCCGTTTATTTATGTCTAAATTGAGTGTAGGCCTATTCTACTCAGGAGTCCTTCTTTTCGCCGGGCATTACATCAAAAACAATGATTGAAAAATAAAGATTTCTCTTAAACTGCATGTAATTTATGTAGCCCACAGTTTATTGACATTGTTCACCCACTGTGCAGGATTTATCTGATAAATATAATGAATAGCCAGATACAAGATGTAGATATAATATATTATAGAAATAAGTCTCAATCTCTAAGCAATAACGCGATAGAAACATATTATTGCCATTACCTCGGACTTGATTTTTAAAGTATTCTTACCGTTGTACCACGATATTTTTTCTGTTTATAGGATAGACTAGACTTGTTCAATCAATTGATGCGATAAGGTCGGTCTATAAAGAGAAATTTATTGCCATAGAGCGCTAGCGTAGACCTGATCTACTAATCTCGACTAGATTCTAGACTATTGCTAAACAAACTCTCATACTCTAGCACTCGTCTAGACTCTAGACTGCTAGATCATGCGAAAGTTGTTCTTTTAGCAAGTTTCTAGACTGTAAATCCGCTTTACTCTAACGATTTATGACAATATAATGTCTCAGGTTTGACAGCCCTTTAGAATTTCTTAAAATCAGAGTAGACCCAAACAATAATAATTATTATTGGAAGTTTCACCTAGAAAGTTATACAGTATTAGAAGGTTTTGAATCTGTAATAGGCTATTTAGAATTACAGACAAAAGTATAAGCATACTTTAAGTCTGAAAAAATTATTTAAATTTGAAAGCAAGCTGGTGAATTCTCCTTTCAAATTAACAAAGAAAGTATGCTATGACTTGCTTTCATTGCAAGATGCATAATTATTAAGGTAGTGAGGATGGAAAAGGATAGAACCGATTATGATAAAATACAGGAAAAGTCCAAGATTTATATGAATCATGGATACTTTTGACTATTGCCTTTGAGAGCAAACGTAGAGTAGTGTCATAGTCTGGTGAAAGAGTTGCTTGTGTAGCAAAAGTCTAGGTTTCTGTAATTTAAAATAAAAAAGTATCCAGTTTTCATTTATTATAGTATTCTTCATAGTTGACCAATAGATGTAGTATTTGAGTGACTTTTCTTCTATAATAACACTGAATGAAAATTGATGGGATAAAATTTAAATAGTAAAGTAACATCACAATGCTTCTATTTAAAACATACAAAGTTGAGTATAAAATGAAAAATAAGAGATCAGTCAAATTAATGTGGAATGCACTGAAATAAGTGTTTGCAAGACGATAATAAAAATTATGTGATATCAAACACGGTCAAGTAATACATTTATGTGGTTTGCATATATTTGATGATGTTATTTCTTCCATAAATTCGAGTACTGTGTATACGAGGGAGTGAAATGCTTTTCTGATTGATCTATTTTCTAGAATAAATATTATTAAAAATGAAGCTCTTCAAATAATTTGACCAAGATTCAAACTAAGTGTTGATTATGCGAAGCATTAAAAATTATCTTACTATGCTGTACATAATACCCAAATATACAGAGAGAAGTAGAAGACAATATAATAGCAAGATAACATATACCTCTATTGTAACTATATGAAAACCACCAATATTGTCTGATACAAGCAATAATACGACTCTACTGATTAAAAAGATATTACAACCATGAGCAGAAAGGCAGAATTAATAAAATGTATTGTAGAGCTAAGCAAAAGCATGCTTATGAATCTGCTATCATTAGACTATAAAGACTTTGAAATTTAATGCAACTGTCAACTAAATTAAGATAGATACGACTATTTAACAAACTTTTGAACTATAATAAATCAATTGAGTTTAAGGAAATGGTGTGTACATATCGAACGTACAACGAATCAAAACTTTCAGCTTTTTACTTCCCCAACATTTAAAATATATTATGTATGAGTTAATTCAATGAAATTGAAGTACTTGTACGGAAAAACTCCTTTCTTGCATATAATTGAAATATTTTATCTCTCATAGAGGATTGGTTCTGAATAATTCATTACAGTACGTTATTAATGAAATGTTCATGTGTTTCTCATAGGGTTGTAGAATAGAATCCTATTCGCGAATATTTTATTCAATACTAACAACATTTTCAACCTTATTTCAATATTTCAACTCTGGATACCTTTGGTATTTCAATGATATGCAATCTTGAAAAACCAAAATTACTGATACTAGAAAATACTATGTAAATTAATATGTATTCTGAATACATTTGTAATGGTTAGAAATGGAGTCATTACAAGCAAGAGCAATAAAATCTATTTCGACACCAAGAATAATTAAAAAAATATTTTTTACACTTTAGCAATTCTCTTTTATCAAAGTTGCCATATTTGGATTGAAATTAATATATTCCATTACATCAATAACTGATAGAAATCCATGTCCCGGTAATCAAATGAATGGAACACATTGCATCAACATTATTTTCGTTTGTTCACAAATTTTGTAGCCTAATACCTGCTTGATAAATGTAAACGTTTATCTAGTCTTCCATCAGATATTATTTCTGAATTCATAATTAAACACTTTCTTTATTAATTTTGAGATTTTTATACATATTTAGAAGATTATAACAAAGTAGTAACCACAATACATTGGAAGTTTTCATGGTTCAAGGATAGGCCTACTGAATTGCATATTTTTAGTGTTTTATTGGTTGGGAGACCCTCCGGATAATTCCACCTCTTCGGTTGAACCATGCTATTGAAAACATGGTGGGAAGACAGTTTTAGGTGGATTACAAATCAACAGGTTAGTCATAAGTTAATAGGCAGATAACATGTAGCTGGAGCTACCCGGTTCCAGTCCATTTACAGCCTCGTGACTTAACATCTCCCTAAGGCTCAGGTTCACCGTAAGACTGTGGAACGATATTTTTTATAGTGATCATTACGGAATGATCCCGCATAAATAACTTCCACCTAAGCTATAAATTATAAAGTAATCAAACGTTAATATAATAGTTTTGAGATGTCAAGCTTCAAATTTCAATTTTATATTTTCGGAATAGTGTAAAGTTATGATATGTTGATTTGAAACAAAAAGTTATAATTATTGTGTAAGAGCTCCGAGGAAGAGCTCTATGACAGAATGCAGGAGAGCTTCATTGAAAATTTAACAATAAATTACTAGGCATTAGGAAAGAGATTTGGAAATCAATAGGCCTACGCTACGATAACACAACTTGAAAGGGGGAAAACCCACATTGGACACAACCTACAAATCCACCTTCCATGGATTCAAAATGAGAGACCTACGGTCTCACAGCACAGACAAGCAAATAATGGGCATTGTAAAAGTAAAATATACAGGAGGGTGGCTATTCACGAATTATATAACCTACATATTGCTCAAGGAATATCAATATAAGCGATCCTCATTTCCTTTTATTCTGAAGAAAGAAGGCAAGAGTCTTATGGAATATGAATCTCAAAACTGAGATGAAGAAAAGGCACAGCTTTCTATTTCATAAATATCTTCTGTTTCATTTTAAAATACTTTCTGCATCCTATGTACTCTCGAATTCCCAAATTTCCGCACCACACTAATCTAAGAATATAGGTTATAATAAGTTTCTATTCATTATAAGTTTCTGCCTAGTAAATAGAACGTGTTCAGGAGTGCCTATAAATTTAAGGCAGGCCTTTCGTGTCTCACATTTCATTATTTATTAATTTATCCATGATTAAATTATCCATTATAATCTATCAGAATAGAATTAAATGTTTCAGGTGGAACTTTAGTTCTGTAACAGATATAAAATTCGAGGAATTCGATCTAGTTTGTCAAACAATGTTTTCTTTTATAACACTCTAATTCTGCAACAGATATGCCCATTTGTCATCTGTTATGTTATCTGGCCGTAATTTAAAATGTTGACAACTGGATCGATTGTTTAACGCAACTGACATGACACCTTACAGCATTAACCACTCACAAGAAAATAATAAATAAGAAAACAGCATCTGAAAATGTTACTTAGAAAATATCCAGAATGAAAACTCATTCCAGGAGGAACCACAGAAAAAGTGACTGAACATGAAAAGTTTCTTCTTGTAGCTATTCATCAAAACCAGGTGATCCCTGAACTAACAACATGCATGCCTGTTCATATCTAATTGAGGCAAGAATTTGAATTGTGAGAATTTCAATACTATAGCTTGTGACCGGAGCTCTATTGTTATCAAATCAAACTCTATAATGTTTACTTAATCTCCTAAAAGGTCGAATTGAGAAGTTTTTCTGAGAAATTTCTATTCCAAAATAAAGTATGAAATAAATGAATAGTTTTACATTGAATAGGTAAGCAGCATTTTCCTATTAAACAAAAACCATTGGCTAACCAGGAGTGCTTTTTGATATATTTTTTATGAACCCGTTCATATCACTAAAAAATTTATTGAGCTAGTCCATCGCTGGAGAATATGGTTCATGTTTTTAAGAGATTTCAAACATAATCATCACCTTTTCATAATAACTTGGGCAACCTACATATTTAATGAATTTCATGAAGAAATTGAGGATTTTAAGTTTCAATTGTTATGATGGGTATTATTCATTGTGGCATCAAGATATATTTGATGTGATTTTTGTAATCACAGATAATTTTTTGTGATGACATGTAATCAAATTATATGCTTTCTGAATGATGGTTCACTTCGCGTTTAGAGAATATACATCACTATACTAATGTATTAGAAAATCGAGATCCAATCCATCTGTTTATTATGGAACCGTACTTCCATTCTAAAGATTATGAAAAAATATTTGCATTTGCATGACATATGCAAACCTCAAATAACTGGCGTGTTTTTTAACCCATAAATTATTATTTATTTCATTACCAATTCAAATTCAATATCTATGTGGATGATTGCAGTCAATTATAAACGTATTAAGTGCAAAAAACGTAATTGGAGTCATTAATAACATTTTTATGAACATTATTTTTTATAAGAATACATGTTAGGCAATAAGGTAAGGAACTTTAACACGAAGTGTAGAATGTAGATCAGTAATGTCATGAGAGTAATATCTTTTCACTCTATTTTACAAGACAGCGTGAGCCAAATATGTTGCAACATCAACACAATCATTTTTTAGAAGCTTTGAGCTCAATAAATTTCACAAGGTAGCAGTCAAAACAGTTTTACAATTCAATCATCACCAATTTCAATTTGAAATTTTGAGCGTTGCAAAATATTTTAATCACTCTGTTAGAAAACTTTCAATTCTTATGAACATGGCATGTACAGCATGTATATTCACAAATAAAAGTTGCTTTGTAGAAGAAAATATGTATAACAAACACTTTATTTTAGATTATTTCAATAGTAAATTATTTGAAAGAAAAATATCAGACTAGATTACATTATGAGTGTAAACCCAGAAAAGATCCATTAATATAAATGAGGAATATATTCAAACTTGAGAGCAATTTTTTTATCGCACAATAACGGAAAATAGAAAAATCCCCCAACCCCTGCTTGGTGAAACGGAATGAAATTCTACATAAATGACAGGTTGTATGAAAATTATTAAAACCTTATTTTTTGGAAAACAGATTATTCTCTCATTCATTTTTAATTTTCATTTGTAAATGTACATGATCTTTCAAACGAATGGAATTATTAATAATTATGGTATGCTAAAGATTATGAAGTATTGATTCTGAAACAGATGAGGGCCACTGGATAAACCACTTATTATTACAAACAATAGAACGTAGCACATACTCTTATACTATTTCAAATACTCAAGTAAATTGTGTGTATAGCATGAGAAGATAAAACAACATTTTAGCTTTAACAAAAATCAAGTTCGTATTGAATCAATACAAATGTTTAAGAAAAAACTTGTTCTAGGTATCCAAGCCGGGAGTTTATACGGTACAAACAATGAATTAGAATCTGAATTCTATGGAAAAATTAAATGCCTGAATAAATTATTCAATGTTTGAGGTATGCAATAAATGCCAATCTAATCACTGTGAAAAGATCATAAATGCCAATAAGTTGTGAAATGCTAGAAAACAGAATCACACCCGTTCAATATTAAATATTATTATATTTTTAAATATTCCTCTTATTATTATTATTATTATCATCATCATCAGCATCATGAATTTCCCCTGTTTGAAAAGTAATCATTAATTGGATAACACCACAAACTGAATGGTTATTTAGTTCTCAGGTTCAGTGGCGCACCCACGGGGGACTTTAAATAAATAAAATTTCTGGATTTCTTTCCATTGCCTCTGAAAATGGATCTCCATGATTCGAAAAGGTTCGGCCTACAGAGTAAGTAAATTCTACTTATTCTTAATAAAAATTTGACTGCAAGTCGTTGAACTCACTTGAAAAGTTAATAAATAAAATTTGATTGTCATTCAATTTATTGAACAATAGACAACGTCATAAATCAATCCATTAATAATTCAAGTCGTTAAACAACTAGTACAACTAGTTAAGTTGCAAGCACTAAGTACAACTAGCTATATACAGATATATTGTTGTAAAAAGATAACGAATGAATTGTGATAATAATATCAAAAACATCTAGCAAAAACATTCAAACAACACAAAATACCTCCAAACAACAATAATTCCAATCCCAAAAAACTCATTAATGCTATAAAAAGGATTAGCCACCAGCCAATTAAACAACCTTGTCTTAAATATTTTTTCATTCTCCCTTATCAACTCCAATAGAAGTTTGTTGTACAACTTCATACCAAGTATGTCATAACTATTAGCTGTTTTGGACAGGCGTTGGATAGGGTATATCAATTCTATTACAATCCCTTGTTTTGTGGTACGGTAATGAGTTTATTGTCTTAATTTTAAACTGGTTGAGTTTTTTTTAATATGCAGCAATACTGCGTACATGTATAAATGAACTATTGCCATTATTTTCAATTCAATAAAAAGAGGTTTACAGCGTGCTTATCTAGGAGAACCCATTAATACCCTGATCACCTTTTTTTGCAACAATAAAATGTTTCTATATATTTACTATTATCCCACAGTAGTATACCATCTATGGCGATACTCTGGAGCAAGGCAAAATAGACTGACTTCAAATAAATGTTCGGTACATGGTTTTTTAGTTGTATGTGTAGATAGATTACCCTTGAGAGTTTGCTTGATATGTAATTAGTGTGAGCTTCCCAGGTCAAATTTCTGTCAACATATATCCCCAAAAACTTGACATCACTCATTTCTAAATCAGTATTATCTACGCCACGCCATTCCTAAGACTAAAATACATGGTTTGAGTTTTATTTTCATTTAGCATAAAACCGTTGGCCCTAAACCATGTTGAGGCTTGTAAATGTGTGGTCTCAGTAAGCATTTTAAGGGTTTGAAGGTCAGAACAATTATTAAAAAAGGTTGTGTCATCAGCATATAGAATTGAATGAAATTTAAGTACAAGAGGAAGATCATTTATCATCAGTACAAATAATAGTGGCCCAAGAACTGATCCCTCTGGCACGCCATATTTCACACATGCTACTTTTGATCTTTTGCTTTCAACGCATTCTATTTGCTTACATTCTACTAGGTAAGTTTCAAATAAACTAAGACTCGTTCCACTAGCACCATAAAATTTCAGTTTGTGCAGCAAGATAGAGTGCTCTACACAATCAAAAGCCTTGCTCAGGTCACAGAAGGTTGCCTGAGTTAAGTCTTTATTTTCAAAAGATCTAAGGATACCTTTGACAAGATCATCCATAGCTCCAATAGTAGACCTTCCCTTTACAAAACCATACTGAGAATTACTTAAAATGTTGAATTGAAGAAGCTATCCATGTAATTGCCTATGCATTATGGTCTCAATGACTTTTGAAAAGCATGGCACCAATGAGATGGGATGATAACTACCTGGACTGTCTTTAGGTCCCTTCTTGAAAACAGGTACAACTCTTGAGACTTCTAATACTTCAGGAAAAATTCCTTCTCTTAAGCATCTATTTATACAATAAGTAAATGGATTCAAAGTAATTTCGATAATTTGCTTCAATAAATTACTAGAGAAGTCATAAATATCAACACTAGCTGATGTTTTGAAATTAGATACAATATCAAGTACGTCCTGTGGGGACACTTCATGGAAAGTAAAAATAGGTTTATCCTGATCAGGAGGAAAATTGAAGTTCTGCTCTAATCTTTATATAAAATAGGCGAACATGTTTTTTTTGTGATGACAACTCCTCCGTGGTTTCTCGACCGATTTTGTTCGTTCACGTCTCATTTGAAAGATCTCATCGAGTAGATGTTTGATAAGGTCTTACATTTTGAAGAAAGTCATCGTGGACATGGGGAATGAACTATGAAAGTTTCAATTTTCGCCATTTCTTTAACATAGGGATCGGTGAGCTGAAAATTTTCAACTTATGATTTGGTGATCAGCTGTTTTGAAACAAAAAGTTTTTTTCATTGTTCATTCAGAGAGAGAGAGGGTGGGAGGATAGGATAAAGAGGAAGAGAGAGAGGTAAGAAGAAGAAGGGGAAGAAGAAAGAGGAGAAGATGAAGAAGACGAAGGAGAAGAAGAAAGAGGAGAAAAAGAAGAAGAAGAAAAAGGGGAAGAGGAAGAAGTCGGAGAAGAAGTAGAAGAAGAAGAAGTAGAGGAAGAGGAAGAATAAAAAGGAGAAAAAGAAGAAGAAAAAGAAGAGGAAGAGGAAGAAGAAGAAGAAGAGGAAGAAGAAAAAGGAGAAAAAGAAGAAGAAAAAGAAGAAGAAGAAGAAAAAGAGGAAGAAGAAGAAGAAAAGGAAGAAGAAGAAAAAGAAGAAGAAGAAAAACATGAGGAAGAAGAAGAAAAGGAAGAAGAAGAAAAAGAAGAAGACGAAAAACATGAGGAAGAAGAAGAAAAGGAAGAAGAAGAAAAAGAAGAAGAAGAAAAACATGAGGAAGAAGAAGAAAAGGAAGAAGAAGAAAAAGAAGAGGAAGAAGAATGAGAAGAAGAAAAAGAAGAAGTGGAAGAAGAAGAAAAAGATGAAGAAAAATAAGAAGAAGAAGAAAAAGAGGAATAGGGAGAAAAAGAAGAGGAAGAAAAATAATAAGAATAAAAAGAAGAGGAAAGAGAAGAAGGAGAAAAAGAAGAAGAAAAAGAAGGAGAAAAAGAAAATAAGAAGAAAAAGAAGAAGAAGAAAAAGAAGAGGAAGAAGGAGAAGAAGAAAAAGAAAAAGTTGAAGAAGCAGAAGAAAAAGAAGAAGAGGAAGAAGAAGTGGAAGAAGAAAAAGAAGATTAAGAAGTAGCAAAAGAAGATGAAGAAAAAAGGAGAAAAAGAAGAGGAAGAAGAAAAAGGAGAAAAAGAAGAAGTGGAAGAAGAAGATGAAGAGGAAGAAAAAGAAGAAGAAATAGGGAACGAAAAAGAAGATGAAGAAGAAAAAGAAGAAAAAGAAGAAGAAATAGTGAACGAAAAAGAAGAAAAAGAGGATGAAGAAGAAAAAGAAGATTAAGAAGAAGAAGAAGAAGAAGAAGACGAAGAAAAAGAAGATGGAGAAGAAGAAAAAGAAGAAGTAGAAGAAGTTGTGAAAAAGAAGGAGGAGGAGAAGAAGAAGAATTAAAAAATTTCTTTAGCACAGGTGTGTTAAGAAAATTTTATATTTATCAGCTGATAGAGAATTGAAAAATGAAATTTTTGCCAGCACAGGTATGTTAGAAAAATATTTTTCCTACAACTGCTCGTAAAGTCGTTCTTTACGTACTGAAAACTAATTGTAAAATACCTCTTTACTGCTCAGCAAGCGGTAAAGTACTTTACGCTCGCCAGCTGTTTTCTTTACGCTTCTGTTTTGATTTTGATGTCTTCTCATTGGTGGATCGCGGAATCCGTGAATTCACATAACCTCAAAATGGCGCACGCTAACCAAATCCGCGCACGGTCTGTGATGTTACAAACTACAAGTTTTTATTGTGTTGTAATCCAGAACTGCAGTTGTAGGAAAAATATTGTATGCAATTCGCGCGTGAAGCTTCTTTATCGCTCTCGCAAAATTACTGCGCTCCGCTACGCGTCGCGCAGTAAATGTTTTGGCTCGAGCGATAAAGTCGCGCTTCACGCTCTTAATACATAAATAACTAATATTGATCGGGTGTGTTCAACAATACTGCAAAATATATTTTTTATTCAGATAGCCATCAGCCATGTGATACTTTTTCATTGTTGACTGGGCATTGCATCAGGGCGTTTGCGTCGGGGGAGCAGCTGGAGAGCATTGATTTCATAATTCCAAGTACTGTATTTCATAATATTCAATCTGGAAATGCCGTGATAGTCAAAGGTAAGCGAAAACCTACACTAATAACAGCAATACAAAATTTTCTTTTCAAGCTATATGAGATCAATAGTACTTAGTACAATCTTTTAATTTTGGTTAGCTATTTATATAAAGAATGTATTTTACAAAGTTTAATAAAGTCGCACATTCGTGTGACCCGGGATAACCTAGTAGATTCAGAGCCATTAAATTGGGCTGAACAATTTTGTCATGAACTGCCAACAATGAATCCACAAAAAACGTATTTAACTCATCTGGATTGATCGGAATTGGGTCCTTTTGTCCTAGTCCTTGAACAGATTTGATTATTTTCCAAGCGCCTTTACACTTATTACTAGTAGACTCAATTATGGAAATATTATGAGCCTTCTTTGCATCATTAACCAACTGCTTATAGGACTTTCTAATATCCAAATATGCTTTTCTAGCCTCATCCGTTACCTCTCTCTTAGAAATATCTGAATATAACAATACCATGCTTTTCATTTGTGCCAATTGAGTATACCAACTTTTTGATTTAAATTTACTTGCTGACCTCTTATTCTGTAGATTGTTTACAACACGCCACATCTTTTCTCTGGGATATACATATCGAAATAATGAAGTATTTTATTGAAAAATTTGTTAAATACTTGCTCAGAATTTAAAGACTGTGTCTCATGAATAAATTTGTTCCAATCTACATTGAAGAGTGAATTTTTTAATAAGTTTACCTTTTCATCTGTCACTGGCCTAGTTACAACTGAAATCTTTGCATTGGGATTTTTATTACTTGAACAATCATTCAAACCAACCCTAATAAATTCATGGTCAGAAAGGGAAGAGTTGAAACTTCACATGCAATATTGGTTAACTTAATATTTGTAAAAATATTGTCTAAATAAGCCCGACCCCTGGTAGGTTTTGTGTTATGACAAGTGAAGTTGAAATGCCTCAATAGATTTTTAAAAGTTCATGCACAGTTGTCCTATCTTGAACAACATCAAAGTCAGCATTAAGGTTACCTCCAAATACAATACCATAATTTCTCCATCTAGGTCTACTACAAAAATTTAATATATTTTCAAGCCCCTCTAAAAAAGAGTAGGATTTTTCAAAGATGATCTGTAAAAAGTGACCAAAACCAATCTGAGTCTATCAATAGCAATGCCTGTAACTTCAAAATTCTTTTCGCTGTTGAAGCAACCTAGATCGAACATAATGTTATCTAGTACCCATTCGGGCCTGACATAAATTGATACCCCTCCATGACTATATTGTTTCCTACAACAACTATTAATTAACACATAGTCGTTTAATTTAATAAAACGAATATCTCCCTCTACACCAGTGTTCACTTAAGCAGAGAGCATAAACTCATTATCACTTCCAAACTCATTCATAACTACATGTTTATTATTTATGCCTTTGATATTCAGAAAACCCACTTCAAATTTTTGATTGCACTCTACTGTACTGCTAATGGTTGTGGCCAAATCTCCTCTAAAAAAATATTCTCTCTTAAAATTTGATATTAAATCTTGTCCATCTTCATCTACATTCTCACCCACGCTGGAAGATTCTCACCACCCAAGTGTCATGAAATGAATTGATGGACTCATTGAATTCGATTTCACTGGCCTTATATTTACTGGAAATGAGCGAGATCAACTCTTTACATGCATGTAATTTACCTGCCTTATTTAGGTGAAGCCCATGTAGAGTGTGATAGCTAAGACTAAACAGATATAAGACCAGAAACAAAAGGTTGAACTTACGAGCGATATCTCTAAGCTTAACATTAACCATTTTATGAGTTAGTTTATAGCATCACTTTCATATAGATCATACCTATAAGAAATGGAGCACAAAACTAGATTTGTAAAGCTAATACTTTCAGGAATGTTCTCAACTGACTCCAGAACAAGATCCACATCAGATCTAGATGTCACAGATGAAAAATTATTTGTTCCTCGCAATAGAATAACAAAGTCTTTCATGGTGTACTTTTTCAATTCTGCATCAGCAAGTATCCTATTTGCAATATATTGCATTGGAGCACCACTATATACATTCCCCGTGGCAGCAGTACTCTCATCCATGCGTGAAGAGAGATATTTCGAAAAATCTCGACCGTGACTGTCAGAGAAGACAGCAATACGCCTACTTGTCTGTTGTCATGCTAAGCTGTAATTATTTTTTTCGAATGAAATTCATATTGCTGGCATAAGATGCAATTCATAAGATGGCAATACCATCTTTTGTTGAGTTTAAAAAAATGTTCTTATTTTTTAAAGGGAGATCAGAATTCAATTTAACACTAACCGATGAAGATTCAGAGCGAATGGCAGTTGAATTGTTCACTCCTCCAGTCTCAAACATTTTTGCACTACACCTTTGACTAGTTATTTCCCAGGGGGCTCAAGCAACCCCCCCTCCCCAAGGTCATCGAGCCTTCATCAAAATTATTAGAGTATTTTGAACTTAACCGCCATAGAGCCTATGTTGACTTGATCTATGTATCTGTGTGTGTGATCAATAAACAAACACTTCTCAGCGTAACCGCGCTTTGTCTACTTCATTTATAGGTTATGGGCCCAGGAAGCTCTAAAAATGAGTTATTTTATTGATTTTAATCAGTATGGTTGCTTTTTATTAGTGTAAAAATGTCAAAGTGAGTTATTCTCAGTGAAAACCGGACTGGAAAAGGATTTACAATCGAAAACTTCTGTGTGAAAATTCGACGTCGCTGTGTGCCACATGATGTGCTTTGTGCTAACATAAATGAACTTGAAATTGGTAAATGTACAATTTATTTCGGACAATTTAAAGCCTGCAAAATGAATTCTTCCGACTTAATTACGAGATTCAACGGGACAAACTACAAACAATGGTTATTTCAAATGAAGTGTGCTCTTAGAGCTAAAGGTTGTTTGGACGTTGCCTTTGGCAAGGAAACAAAGCCACTTGCTGATAAAGAACTAGCGGATTGGAATAAAAAGGACGCGAATGCAATGTTTACTCTATCAACGGCTATGGACCAGAAACAAATTGTGTTAATTGAAAATTGTGAAACATCGTTTGAAATAATACAAAAACTTGATTCGATTTACTGCCAAAAATCTGAAATAAACAAAATGCTAATAATAGACAAATTTCATCAGTATAAAATGAACTCTTGTGATAATGTAGCTACACATATCAACAAAATTGAAGGACTGGCCAAGGAAGCTAGGGATATAGGTGAAACTATAAGTGAACTTTCAATAATTACAAAAGTTTTGAGCACCCTACCATCCAAGTACAGGACGGTAAGACAAGCGTGGTTTTCTATGCCGGATGATAAACAGACAATTGCCAATTTAACTTCAAGACTTCTGGATGAAGAACGAGCTTTAGCGGAAGAAGAGACCAACGATCAAGCCCTTGCAACTTCCATTCAAAATAAGAAACCGTTTCCAGATAAACGAACTTTAATCTGTTATAACTGCCGTGAAAAAAATCATATCGCTAGAAACTGCAAAAAGCCTAAGACTTTTCAATCTACTCGTGAAAATCATGAACCAAGTGACAGCAGATTTAGATCTATGCGTGAAAACGACAGCAGATTTCGATCTACACGTGAAAATCATGACCAAAGAGACTACAGATTTCGATCTACACATGAAAATCACGACCCAGGAGACAAAAGGAAGCAGAATGAAGGAAATTTTTCAGCATTCAATGCAACTGAAGAAACCATCCTAGACTCAGAAGTTTGGATACTCGACAGTGGAGCCTCTTCTCACATGACGGGGAACGGCAAATACTTTGAAGAAATTCAAGAGTTCAACAATGCAAAGACAGTCATACTTGGAAGTAATCTCCGCCTTCCTATTAAAGGACAAGGTACTGTAAAAATCCAAAAATTGATTGAAGGTGAGTGGTTCGACTCCATTATTACCAATGTTCTCTATGTACCGAGTTTAAAAAGAAATCTCTTTTCAGAAGGTCAATTAACTAAAAAGGGTATGACTATTATTAAGGAAAATGATACAGCAAAAATTTATCACGACAAAAAACTTGTAGCTGAAGGAATTCGTACTGAAAATAATTTGTATAATATGTTGTTTAAAACTGTATTGCCAAAAAATATTGAGCTTCTTTTAACAAGTAATAAATCTGTTGCAAATCTTAAACTGTGGCATGAAAGATTAGGACACTTGAATTGCAGAGTAATTAAAGAAATGGTTTCTAAAGGATTAATTAACGGTATTGAAATTAATGACACTGAGAAATTTTTCTGTGAAGGCTGTACGTTAGGAAAACAACATAGATTACCTTTTACTGTAGGAAATTCATGGAAATCTTCCAAGCCAGGTGAAAGAATTTTTAGTGATGTCTGTGGACCCATGTCAGTACCTTCTATTGGAGGAGCCAATTATTTTATTTGTTTTAAAGATGATTGCTCAGGATACAGAGTTGTATTTTTTATTAAGAATAAATCTGATGCATTTGATGCTTTCAAGACTTATGTAAATAAACTTCAGAACATATATGGACGTACACCAAAGTATTTGCATACAGACAATGGAACTGAATATGTCAATAAAACGTTTGAAAATTACTTGCATGCAAATGGTATTGAGATTGAAAGAACAGCAAGGTATACTCCACAACAAAATGCTAGGGTTGAAAGGGATAACAGAACAATTATGGAAATGACTCGTTGTATGTTATTGTCAAAAAATTTACCTAAAAATCTATGGGCTGAAGCAGTGAATACAAGTGTATACATTTTGAATAGATCAGGGACATGTCAAACCCCAAACTCTACTCCCTTTGAGGTATGGACAGGTAAAAAACCTTCATTGAAACACTTGAAAATATTTGGTTCAGAAGCCTATGCATTGATACCGGATTGTAGAAGAAAGAAATTGGATCCTAAATCAAAGAAAATGATACTAGTTGGCTATGACAGAAATTCAAATAATTATAGACTAATGGACCCCATAACACACAAAATAGTAGTTACTAGAGATGCATTATTTAATGAAAATGAATTCCCAGAATATGACAATGTAGATTTTGACAAAAGTAGATTTTATATTGATATAAATCAAGAACAAAAATCACAGGATAGTGAGAGAGAATTATGTAATGAAGATGTAAGTAGAAATCAAGAACAAATCGAGGACAATGAAGAAGAGTTGAATAATGAAATTTTGGTTAATGACAACAATTCTAATGAGAATGAACAAGGCTATGAGCAAGAAGGAGAAGGAAATAAACTGAATCTGAGACCAAGACAAATTTTAAGAAAACCAAAGAGGTTCATTACTGAGTGTAATGAAGCAATTGCTTTGTATGTAGAGTCAGATGAAGTACCTATAACGTTCACAGAAGCAATGAAACAAGTAGAATGGAAAAAGGCAATTGAAAAAGAAATTGATGGACTAGAAAAATTGAATACGTGGACACCAGTAGAATTGCCAAGAGGGAAGACAGCCATAGAAACAAAATGGGTTTTTAGGAATAAAGATAATGGTATTAAAAAGGCCCGATTAGTAGCTAAGGGATTTCAAGTTGAGGATAAAGGAAATAATATTTATGCTCCTGTAGCTAAGATGAGTTGTATTAGGATATTTTTAACTGTAGCCTTGTTGAGAAAACAAAATATAATTCATATGGACATTCCATCAGCTTTTCTGAATGGAAAACTCAATTCTGAAGTTTACATTTTGCCGCCAGAAGGAATTAAATGTGACAAAAATAAAGTTTTGAAATTGAATAGAGCCTTGTATGGACTCAGAGAGTCGCCTAAATGCTGGAATGATGAATTTAACAATTTTGCTAATGAACTTGATTTCAAACGTTCCAATCATGATTTTTGTTTATATATTGGTAATGGTGTAAACATGTTAGTCTATGTAGATGACATTTTAATTGCTGGTGAATCTGAGAATGTAATTATAAATTTGCAAAAGAAATTCAATGCTAAGTATATGGGTGAAATATCACATTTCTTAGGCATAGAATTCAGGAGGAGCATTAATGATTTGAAATTGTATCAATCTAAATTCATAAAGAAACTTCTTGGAAAATTTCAGATGATTGAATGTAAAGGTATGAAGACTCCTATGGAAAAAGGATTAGATTTGTCAAATAATAATGAGATGATTGATGTTCCTTTTCGTGAATTAATTGGAAGTCTTATGTATATTGCAACTAGTACAAGACCTGACATAGCATTTAGTGTTAGTTACTTGAGTAGATTTCTGGACAAACCTAGTGAAAAAGTATGGAAAGCAGGAAAAAGAATCTTAAGATATCTGAAAGAAACACAGAATTGTAATCTCACATTTCAATCAAATTCACCTGAGTTATTGCAGGGTTTTAGTGATGCAGATTGGGCAGGTGATAAACTTGATAGGAAGAGTACAAGTGGTTGCTTAGTTCTATTTGCTGGAAATCCTGTGTCATGGTTTTCAAGAAAACAAAATTGCGTTGCACTGTCAACCGCAGAAGCTGAATATTTGGCTGCTGCATCCACAGCCACAGAATTAATGAATTTGAAGGGAATTGCTAATGACTTAGGTTACAATTGTAAAACTTATCTATCTATAGACAATCAATCTGCCATACAAATGACAAAAAATTTTGAAAACAGCAAAAGAAGCAAACACATTGATATAAAGGCTCATTTCATTAAAGACATTATAAATAAAGGTATATTAAGTATTGATTATGTTAGAAGTGAGGAAAACTTGAGCGACATTTTGACTAAAGCACTGTCATATGACAAATTTTTCAAATTGAGACAAGAGTTGAAAATTGTATGATTTCTTTTAATAACTTTTTGTATTCAATATTTGCTTTGTATTATCTATACTTGCATTGTAATCATTCTATTTGCACTATAATCGTTCTATTTGCATTGTGTTCATTATTTTATTTGAATTGTACTTGACGATTTTCTATTTTTTGTAAGCACATAAAAATGAAATCGAGGAGGAGTATTAGAGTATTTTGAACTTAACCGCCATAGAGCCTATGTTGACTTGATCTATGTATCTGTGTGTGTGATCAATAAACAAACACTTCTCAGCGTAACCGCGCTTTGTCTACTTCATTTATAAAAATGTTCATATTTTTTAAGAAAATTGTCTGTGCAATATCAGTAGTGTTTGTACATTTCAAGTTTCACACTTGTTCAATATTAAAAATTAATCTTTTTTAAATAATTTATTCTGGGCCCAAACATTGAAAAACACTAGATTTTCAAGAATTGTCAGTTTTTGGTTTATCTTCACGGAATATTTTGAAACCCTTTTTCACCACTCAAACATCGGAACAAGTGTACCAAATTTCAAGTTATTTGGCCTAGTTGTTCAAAAGATAAGCTAAACAAATAGAGTAATCATGAAAGTAAGTAAATTTTGGCCGTAAACTGTCAGCGAAATGTCAGACCATTTTTTTGGGTGAAACCCCCCCCCCCCCCCCAACTAAAAGTCTAGGTGCGTCCCTGCTTAGGCTCATATATTATGAATAGATCTATTTTAGTTGAGGCATTTGTTTGGCTGACTGGAATCACAAATTTGTGAGGGTCTCTGATTACCACAGGGACCAAGTGGGCTTACCGTTGCTTCATTTTTTAAATGAACATTTTTTAAAAATGTTTTACATATTTTTAATTGCAACTATAAACACTATTATGGTTGTTTTCTATGGAAAATTTAAAAAAAGTTCATAAATAGTCTTTCAAAAAAATATTAATGCAAAAGTTGTATAAAAATACAAATAAATAAATGTAGTTCATTATACAGTTAGATTTGATGATGAAGATGACGATAATAATAGACTAATAATATTAATAATGACAATTCTCAACTTTAGGGAGACTATTCGCAGTATTATTAATATCTACAAACCATTTAGAAATAATAAATAGTTGATGATACCACGAAGAACAAGCTGTTAATCAAATAAGATGATTCAATACAAGTCAAATATACCTATATTCAAAATATGCCTTCGCTTGCACAGATAACTGAATGGGGGAAAATATTATATTTATAAAGTTTAAAATGGTCAACTTTAAGCTCTGACATCATTATTTTTATAATACGTAAATAAACTTTCCTCATTATGCGATATTGGAACAATATTGTACATTCCAACCCCTATTTATTGTTATACAGCATTTTTTCAATAAGCTATTTCATAGGATACATGACGTCACTTGACACTGCTGTGAGGAAGCTTATTTTCTTCATGTTTTATATTGCGATACAGATTTCCTAACAGCAGTTACAACTGATGTTATCTGAACTACTACGGTATATTTAGAGATTTGGAAAATGCCATTGTGCAATAAATCGTGAGTAGAATTGATAATATTATTTTAAGAATTTATAATGTTATCAAGGATAAATTATCTAAGCCTATTCCCATAAGTCAGCTGAGACGAAAATGAAGGTATAGCCTAGTAATAATTAATTCATTCTCAGTAGGCTACTTTGCTAGTACCGGTACCGTATATTTGTACTGTACAATTCTCTTCAGAAATTGTTTTGCAAATGAGAACTCATGAATATCTTGAATTGAAACAAAGTTGTGAAGATGAAAACGATACTGCAATACTGTCAGTAGTTATATTTAGCAAGTTTTGATAGTTGTGATACGGTAGTTTAGATTAAAGTTATCGAAATGAGGTCTCTTGGTTTTGATGGAATGCTGTTTAATATGTTCTGTAAGTTATTATATCAAGAGTTTGTTATGTTTTAATCCCGATTTTGTACGTCTGAAATAAATATGAATGCAAGCCACAAAGCTACCATGATACATGGATTTGTTATTAATGTAGTTCCGTTATATTTTATGGTGAATAAATCTCATAAGTTAAAAAAGCTATTCTATAAATTTTAGAGGTACAGAACAGTATTTTGCATTCTTCTTATTCTGTTTTTCAAACATTATTGGAAAAAAACACTTTCTAGTTTCAGCTTGAACTTTTTTGAAGTTTTGCATGTGAGCTATAAACCGCAAAAATTACTCTATCGAATGTATAGGTTGAACGCCATGAGAATGGCATCAGCTAACATGTATTCTTATGGGGGCCGATGCCATTCTCTTGGCGATTCACTTATAGCTTGATCAGATTAATGTTATATCAGCATTTGGCATTAATATCATAGTCATATTTATAAGAGAATGCAGAATATTTTCCCTTAATACCAACTAATATCTTATGCTTGTCTCGGCATACACCTTATGAGTTAGGCCTAGAGAGTTCATATGAGTGTTGAGCTGAATACAATAATTAATAGTATACCTACTCACACACATTGTAATGTGTGTAAGGAATAAATACACACATTATCGTGTGCGTGGAAGCTATAATGTTACAGCACTTATTGTAAGGAAGTGTGATGTTCCGCGCTAAATAGTATAAAAATGTCCTGTTAGGAAAAAGTAGTCGATGAGGTTTTTGATCCGCGTGGGAGAAGTTTACTACAAATAGCTTTTAATTTGCTTACCTTTGTGCGGTGCGTTGAGAACTGACTCAGTTATAGGGGAACTGCCAAGGTCTTGTAATAATTTGCGGGACCTGGTGGGCATATCGGGAAGCAGAGGCATAGCATGCGGCGTGCTGTAATCGGCTAGAGGAGAGAAGTCGCTGAGACGCTGGTACACGCCACAAGTGTAATCGTCTGTGCGGAACGTTGACGCTATGCGATCCATCGATCTATCCTCGGCGGTCCTGCTATTTCGAACTCCACTCCCACCTCGAAATAGGTCATCTATGGAGCGCAGGACACTGGACACGGCGTATCCACCGCCTCCTCCACTTCCGCCTCCGCCCCCGCCACCACCGCCGGAGGACCAAACTGATGATCCCATTTCGGCACTCTCACGCAGTCTGGCGAGTCTTAACAGCTCCTCATGCAGACGCGCATTCTCCTCGATCTGCTGTCGTCTCCTGGCGATCTCCGCTTTGATCTTGGCCTTTTTTTCTTCCCTAGTACATCTGTCGTTGTCCTCATCGCTTTCGTAAGGTGATGGTTGCCATGAGCGCGGCTTAGAATTTTTTTGCGGATCGTGGTGACGCCTAGTGTCTAGACAATCGCTGTAGCGTCTCGTCTCGTACCTACGGGGCGATGCACGTAACTCGTTAACTTCATCCAATCTATCATTATCTTCCCTATCATTAGCATTCGATTATAGTGGGGACTAATCAAAAAATTATCCCTAACATTATTTTTTAGAAAATAGAAAAACAAACTCTTTTCCAGAACAAAAACAATACTTTTTTGGAAGGACCTATTTTGATAATATGCTCTGTAAAAATATGCTCCCTTATTATTCAGTCGCTGTCGCGAGTCACAATTTAGTCTAAATTACATCAGCTGAGCGTCTGACCGAGCTCAACAATGTCAAAGTACATGATGGCATCAACATGTTTAGAACCATCAGCTGATTTTTTAATAAAATTGACCCAGCTGGTATAATTTATCTTTTGTGGCTCGCGACTGAAGTGGCTCTGTATAATAAGGGACTTTGATCTACTAGGATTTAGGTGTGTGTGTTTAATAAAATTATTAACTGGTGTACGTTTTGACCAATAATTGTTTGTACATACAGTTGAGAAGGATGTTTGAGTAATTTTATTTCATATTTATTCATTCATACGTTCGTTATTCATTTACATAAAAATTAAAAGGGAACAACATTCTTCCAGCCCAAAGCTGTGCCTTCCATAAAATTTCAACTGAATAGTTCATCAAAAACTCTAAACGTTTATATTGAAAATAGATTCTATTCTATTAGTACTCCATCCAATTGAACTATTTCTTGAATGCGAATGTATTCTACATAAACGTTAAGCTTGTTTGTAGGTTTAATTATTGTTCCAAATCAAGAATGAATTACGCCTTAAAAATCATCTATAAATGTGGACAAATTTTTCCTGTTAATTATTTCCATTAGTAGCAGCAAAGGTGATGTAGTTGATGGTTATTCTTGATTAATATGGTACTTATAAAGCTGGTGAAAACTAAAATTTATTTCCACAAATAAATTTTAAACAAATAACGGGGTGACAGTCAAGGTGATTATAGTGAGATATGTCACGGTGGTGATTGCTGGAACATTGAGCCATGTTCATTCCTACATTCCTCTTGGTGCTATTAAATATTTTGCAGATTCTAATGTAATTTAAAAAACGCGGATAAATCCTGTTTGAAACTATGGGTTTTGATTATCCAGGTTATTTTACAAGATACCTATACTGTCAATTAATTATTGGGATATTCATAATATACTTCGGTATATATTTCATCATATACTATTACAAGCCTTGGATATGTTGGAGAATTAATAAACCTAATTCAAATGACTGATTGGATTGCAAAAATTTAAGTCCTGTGATTTAAAAATTATTCTTCATTGAATAAATCTCTTTCAATTTTCATGTAATTTCATATCATATGTTAAGAACCCGCTCTCTAGCAGAGCCTCTACAAACAAAGAATAGGAGTTTCTTGACCTACAATACCATAAGCTAGAAAAGTTTAAGGATTGCATTATCTGTATTGTTGACTGTATAATGCAATTATTGGTGAAGTTGGTCATAATTCTATCATGTTTGTTGGTATAAATTTTCAAATGAAATAAAATTAACTTTTCATTGTAAATTTAACGCCTTGCAGTCAATTTCAATTGTGAATAAATAATATTTCTACTCACGTTTGGCCAAACATTTTCAAGTCGAGGCCTTGAAGATGAGTCGAAAAAGTCGAGGCCTTGAAGATGAGTCGAAAACGTTTGGCCAAAAGTGAGTAAAAATATTATTTATTCACAATTAAAATGGACTGCAAGTCGTTAAATTTACAATAAATAGTTATTATTAACAACGCAGATCGTTATGGAACAAGAAATCCAAGAATGAAATAAAATGTTAGTTATTTACTATAAATAACAATAATTGATGGACTTCTTATTGGCAGTTTAAAATATGAAATTGACATATTATTGTAGTATTTCTTACTTTTTTGCTACACTACATTTGTGTAATTGTAGTCAAGTTAAATTCTCTTTGATTATTTTATATCTGCATTTTAGGATTCAAATATAAGCTAGCAATTTCTCATTTTTGAATATTGATTTCTTCGAAAAGAATTGGCAATTTCTTTGAGTTCATAACAGTTTTGACATGAGAAAATGATTTGCCAAAACTAATCAATTTGGACTAAAAATATTCTGAGAAGCCTTTATTTGAGCGGGTCAACAGCCTATCCTGAATAGATGATTCAACAAAGGTATACACAATCAACAAATTCAGCATGCTATGAATAACATTTTTAAAGGATTGAAAAACATCCAAAGAACCAGGTAAAGTAGAGATACCACTTGAAAATTCATTCCGCACTTGGAAATCCTAAGGAACATAGTTCATGAAATGAAAGTACCCTAGACGTTATATGAGGCGGTCAGAAGCCAACCTGACTAACTCCATAAAATTAAAATGTTCAGTAGAAAGAGTTATAGCTGTATATATTATATAGCAGTAACTGACATTAAGGTTTCAGTTACCATTGAACTATCATTAAACATTTTAAATTATTGAGAGCCAAGAATCAAATAATCAACTGTCTTAATAGTTTAAAAGTAATGTATAGATTCTATTTTTATACATTTATTTCTTACGTCATTGAATACTTTTTTAAATTAAAGTGTATTGGTATTTCCAGTTAGTTAATGGTCAGATAAATACAGTATATATGAACCAAATAAATGGCAAACTCATCGTAAGTCCCATACGTTCGTGACATCAGCCAGTAGCTCCCACTGACCATTATAATAAATTGGAGTCAGTCACTAATGTACTGGCAGGCCCTAGCCTATACTCCCCTAGATCCAGCTGTTGAGCTTGCATGTTTCCTTGTATTGTTAAATATTATTTTGAATACGATTTCCCTATTACAATGGCTTGATTTGATCTTTTCCAACGGAAAGTGTTCCTGTCTTATGTATGTTATATTTTTGACAAAGTAATCATCCCTAAGCATACTAAGGAATAAAGCAAGAACATATATGCATATTTCATGTATTTGATGAATTTTAGTTCACTGCAAGACATTGGGAAGTAAACTTTTCGTTGAGCAGTATTGTTAGAAAAATGGGAAACTCCAGGACGATCATAAATAAATAGAGCATTAGAGAAGTTTTGGGATTTTAAAAAAGCCACATTATTGATGAAATGAAAATATGATTACATAATTGGCGAGGAAAAATAACAGATTATATTGCTTCAGGTAGATTACCTCAATTTCCAACAGTGGGAGCTCTCAAAACTTGAGATCGTTCAGTACATGAAACTGACATATTTCAAGTTTCACTTCAAATTTAAAAAGTTTTTTATGTTGTTAAGATGTGATTGAATTTATTGAATGCCTGCAGTAAATTTTATAAATATTTAATAAACCCTGTAAGTATATGTGTTTGATAATTTTCTGTTTACAATCATTGTCATGTCGGTTGCAATCTAATTGAACTCTTATTCTGTGTTCAGGATTCATACTTCACAAAATAGTTTCAATATCGTTGAAGATATTGTATTTTACAAGTTGGCTACTACCGTACTATTATATTATCATTAATTATTTTATTATATAGTTTAATGTAACAGCTCTACTCTTCGTTTGCACAATCATATTTTATCAATTGCCATTGAAATGACTCTTCCATTTTTTGTTTAAGCAAATTTCTATTGATAAGCTCATTGCCTAAGTTTTAACATTGGAATGAGTGGATTAAATCCGACGAGGGAAACAAAGTTTGTACATTATGAACACGAAAACGAAATATCAATTAATGAATGTAATGAAGAAAATGCATTTTAGATAAAGTTGTAATAAAAATAATAATTACAATTGAATTTCACTAGTAGGCCGGATGCAGAAAGGCTTCCGGACATCCGGAAATTGCGTTTATTCAGGGCAAATGACTGATCACGAACCCGGTTAGATCATGTGATCATCACATGGACATGGACTGGGTGCAGTCTGTCTGTCACAGCCACAGAGAGATAAAACTGCTGGCCAGCCTGCCTTTTGAATCGAAGCTCAAGCAAAGGGGTGCCAGGCAACCCTTTCAGAAACATAATAACAATATTCAGTTTTATTAATGTTTTTCATCATTTGAGAAACAAAGTATTATTTGTTGGGGAAGTAGTGCTTGCGGAAAATAAATTTCACTAATAATTGTTTCAGGAAGTACTAATGCAGAGAAGAATAAAATATTTACTAAAAAAGAGAAGTTGAAATTGATTTGATTTCAAAGTTCCAACATAAAGTAGATAATAGATCTTTTTGAAACAAACAAGTTTCAATTTGAAGGCATGTATTTATGAACGTGTATGCATTTGAATTTGAAATATTATTTTTATGATACCTTCAGCTCACTTCGGTTGAGAGCTCCTTGTAAAATTTGTTAATTACAAAAATAATACTAATCAACTGTATTTTTGTTTTGCATTACTGATTTTTGCTTTTTACCAATTCTTGCACAGACTTATTAAGAGCCTTACTATACAGATCCATTTTAATCGCCATCGCACGCGACTTTTATGGCTAAGTTACACCAGCTGAACGTTTGACCGAGCTCAACAATGTCAGCGATACGAAGTCATACTCGTGTTTAGAGCCCTCGGCTCAGAAACAGCTGATTTTTTAAATCAAATTTAACCGGTTCGTGTAAACTCTAGCCATGAAAGTCGCGCGCAATGGCGACTAAAGTGGCTCTATATAATAAGGCTCTAAAGCATTCCTTCATTTTCTTCTCTGTATTATATATACTGTATATCCATCAGCAACTGGAGGTCTGCAAAGATTAAGTATAGCGGATATAGAAGATGACAGTCTCTAAGGATGTTCGAGCAGTGGAGCAGCATGAATCACTATCGAAAAAACAATCACTTGCTGTGGAATGGAGGTATGCACGTTGCTCCTATCTGGTCATTCATTAATTCATTGATTTGGTGTTTGATTTTGCGTATGATCATAATCGATTATTGGAAGCTCCACTCTGTAAGCGAACTTAGTGATAAAAGAAGGTGTTGATATTCTGATGTTTAAGGAGCTAGCTCAAGATATACGAGTTCAAATTGGTTTCTATTACGCATCAGAAACATCAATAGTTGTGTCTCAAAGTTGTGATGTAAAACTCAATATTTGAGGAAATTCTGAAAATGACTTCATGTCATTTGATTCCAAGTCCACATTGCATTAACATTCATATAGAACCGCATTTATTCCATTCTGAATTGGCCTCAGACAAATGAAGATGAATCTGATGGTTGAACGATATCATAAAATATATTTTTTTTGTGAACAATATCTTTTTACAATTCATTTGACATTGTAATAGGCGGTTTCTAAATTATATTCACAAAATAACTAGCAAGTGCCTTACATTTCAATTTCATATATTGCTTCCTTCACAGAGAATAGTATAACTTGTTCCAGTTATTATCATAGTTATTGGTCTACGAAATACATAAATCGAGATAGTATACATTTTTCTCCATGGAAATACATAGAGAATAGCGGTATTTAGAATGAAGAGGAGACTTGTTGATAAATAGAGCATCGTGTAAAATAGAGATACAACACAACAGAAAACCATACGTCAATTACACTAGCTTCAACTTCAAGTGAATAATCCATGTATCGATTGCAAAAGGTTAAAGCCTGATTAGATAGCTGTTTTGCTAGGCAATAAGTTTTAGAGCTTAAATAGTAATTGCTAATGGAGGTTATGAAGCATCAACACTACTCGTGATGTACCGTATTCAGACGATGAAATTAAATTCCTGGACGTTCATAAATACAAGCCTGAATAAAAACTTTCCAAACAAAAAAGTTCTATTATTGACTTCATTTTGGATTTTTGTAAGAAATACTGTCATTCTATCAACATAACAGCTTCACTGCAAGCTACAGCATTCCAAAAAAGCGGCTAAAGCAAACTATTAACTAGCTACGTGAGAATAAAATTGAAATTATTCGAGATTAAAAATTGATCAATTGTTGTTCAACAATAATATAAATATAATGTTTTGGTAAATTCTTAGTCCGTGCGAAATATTTGAGATTATTTTAGTCATTAAGTCCCTAACTTTCTTCTCGAAATTGTCCTCTTGGAAAATTGATTTTGATTAACAGCAAAAATTGATCCGGGTATATAAAGCAGCTCGTTTAGGCTATTTGATAATGCATTCAGTTAAAAACTTATTGCCGGTATTTAATAGTTGGACGAATTACCAGTGAGAATTTTGTATTTTGAACTGGTTTCCATTCGTAATTTGAACTGTACATTCTGTGTTACCATGGGAATCAACATCGTTCTGTCAACAATTATTGATGGTTGGATTTCGAAATAATTAAAGTAACATTTATTAAAAGCAGTTGAAGTCCATTGATGAGCAGAGTGAGCAAAGAACCAGAATCAATAGAACTAATAAAAAATTAAAAAAAATCTATCAATATTTTAACAGCTTAACGTGATTTAATACAGATAATTTTTATTCCTTCAAGTTGGTCAAAAAAGGAATCGGCAATGACATTGGAATGGTACACGATAAAAAAGCGAAACAAGCATTATTTCAGTTCGCCTACATTCATAATCTGATTGTTAATTAAAGTTTAAACACAGTTGTTATTGCTCATGGATAGACAAGTGATTTAAAACAATTTTTAATAATTATGAGAGTGTACTGACTGGATTCTGGATTAAATCGTTATATTTGATCAAATCCTGAGAAAAAATTATAAAATTCTTCAAACACCTCGATTAAAATCTTTGATTTGATCTCTTTGGTACTTGCTACATGGGAAAATAAGACGATATGAAACGTGTACTTGAAAAGGAAAAATTAATGTTACAAACCAAAAAATCGACTTTTAAAAGATGGAAAATTCATTAGCATGTATTTTTTCCGAGCACGACAGCGAACCTTCCTGGGACGTTGGCAAGAATTTTAATAAAATGGTAGAGTTTTAATAAATATGTCTTGGTGGATTCGCACCTTCAAATTATAATTGTCATTGAAACGTTGTTTTTTAACATCTTGATATCCAAATGAATCGAAAGAAAGAAGTCTGGAGACGATGATACAGGCCATAATCAACGTCAAGCTAAGCTTGCCTTAACTGCATTAACTGCCTTTATGAAGGGCGAAGTTAGGACTGCTGGCCCTCTCTTACACAAACCTTTTAATATTTGACATAGAATTTTTCTGGTCCATCAATTTTCCACCAATCTGCCATGTAATTTAGCCAATGAAAAGGTGAAATACAGTTTCTGAGCGGATTTAATCGTCTCTTATGACTGCCACACCCTGATGTATCAAGGAGCAAGTATTTAGTATCAAGTTTGTACCGTATTATGGATGAGCAATTTTTATTTTCTGGAAAGTTCAATTGTATGCTAGATACAAATTCTCCAATTCAGAATTAACTAATTAATTCTCCAATTCAGAAAATAACTAAGATCCTGCAAAAAATTATGCAAAATCCAAATGAGTCTGAGCCTAAGTAGTAAATTTTGTATAAACACTTCTAATAGAAAAATCTTTAATTTAAATATTTGTTTGCTAAGAATTGTTTATCATTTATTTATTGTGACAAATTTACAACGAGTGTGAAGGTGCAACAGACTCAAGTCAAAAACTGCTCCCTTCACAAATTTAGAATATGTTACATTGTCCAAAAACATTGAGGTTAACACAGACTAAAAATTTAAGATTTTCTAAAAACCTTCACTATAAAAATAACAAAATGAATCTTCTCACTTAACCATCATGCTTAATAAATGTCAAAAAAATATCATAATATAAAGTAAAGTAAGTGTTCATTACATTTTTTGCTTTGATATTTTACTGATTGGGAAAATAACACCAATAAAGTGAGAATATCTTGTACTTGAAAATTTGTCATATTTCAGTAAAATAATATGTTGATGAGATTCATTTCATACTAAGCCAATTATGACCGACAAATTAGATTCTTATAAAACTATAATTTTCAGAAGTGATACTGTATGATTTAAGGAAATTTGAATTAAAAAAATAAGAAATTCCATTCTTGGAGTTATGAGTGTTCTTTTATTTACGAGTTGTAACTGTTTACACTCATGTTAAAAAAATCTGATTTAGTTTACTGATAGTTAATGACTGTTATTTGTTGTTGAACGATGGGCGCATCTTGAAATAAAGTTCTTGCTCAGTGCTCTCAAATTGGTTAATGATTGAATTTTAGTAGTACATTGATTGAGGAATGCTAAGATATATGATGAGACAAAACTAAGAATAATTTGAAATTGGAAAATTATTTATTACTGGAATAATCAATTTGTTAAGCTCATTTTACTGACGTGAGTTTCAAACCTATTGAGGTCTTAGAATGCGTCAGAAAAATATGAACCATAGCTAATGCATAGATATTATTAAATTCGAAATACTTAATTACCGTTCAATCTAATTTATTTAGCCAATTTACATGGGTACCGGTCTTCTTATACGTATCTCTAATACGTATAGGTATTTTTCTAGGGCCTGACTAACAATAATAAGCAATTGATGCTTTTGACTGATATTCGCCTAATTACGGTACATCTTTCATTTTTTATCAAGTCTGTCATTTATTATAACAATTATAATCGAGTATTCTGGTTTCAAAAATCGAAATTGTACAAGCTCAAGTACAAAAGTTCAAACTAAGATGCGGACTTGATCTTCATAAGTGTATTTTGTACTTGCAGCTTCGTAATATAAAACCCAAGGCTAGTTTACTATGATGGTCTGGCGGAGACCTTCGACTATGCTTTAATTTTTATTGAAAATTTGATTTAATTCGGCAGCCACATTTCGAAACTGTTTGAAGTACCTATTGATGGAATAAAAAGTCCAGAGTATATGATTCTTTAAAGTGTATAACATTAAACTATAAGTCTTCCTATTCCAAACATAAAAAAATGAAAAGCAAAACTTTAAAAACAAACATTTAAAAAGGTTGATGTGGAATGAGACCAATTTTTTCTCACTATTTCCATAGAAACTATCAAACGTATGAGGGTTAAGCCGCAATTATTAAAATATCCAATCTAAAGATAAGGATTACACTAGGATAGGATTAGAAATTTGAATAGAGACTTACCTCTGTAATTAAATTGTCAGTTTTCGAGAGAATATTAAAATGTACGAATGTACTATAACGTTAATAAAATGAGTTTCAATTATTAAAAAATGGAGTTAAATTTTTCATTAAAATTTCTAATAAATATTGTACCATATTTATTGTCCTCACACTAACAGTATGTTGGTGTGCTAGTCAACTAGGAATGATATATTTTTTATGAACGCTTCTCCTAAAATCATGAAATTGAAGTAGAGTTCTGGAAGTTTTGTTGGAATGATTTTTATAATTTCATAAAAAGTAAGCAACTAGTACAAAGTGCTAGTTGGTAGCTACTCTCACCATGTCAAGAATACCTGACCAAGTTTTCAGATCTTTAATGAAGAAACTATTGTAATCTGCCCTCATTTTAAAACTTACGTTATCAAAAACTGTACGTATAATTTTTTCCATCAACTAAATTTTCATCTAATATCAAAACTGACACTGTATTTCTATTTTAATTATGATTTTTACTCACTTATACTGAATGGATCCATTTTGCTTCTAAACAGAAGCTTCATCAGCCTCTTTTGTATGGCCTTACTGAGGATGAAATGATCATATTGAATAATAACGTAAAAACAAGCTGACAATATGTTTAAGTTATTATTTTGTTTTTAATATCATAATGAAAAATGTTCCCTCTACAATTGTTATCTTGTTCTTTTTTAGGATTTCCAATAACGTGACAGAACTTGCAATGTTGAGGCTTATTTAACATAAATGCAATTTTCACTGGTTGCATTTGGAATAGGAAAAAGTACTAGAGTGAAAACAGTACATTCACTTTTATAGAGACAATAATTTGGACTTGAATTTGCATTCGCTAAAGACTCATCAATAAATAACTAAATGAATTGAAGTAATGAAAGTGCTTGTGATGAATGCACTGAACAGTGATGAATAGATTGAGTCGATAAGTAGTGTTCATGCGAGTGATGAGTTTAGGTCTTAATAAATTCTTACCGGCCATGTTCTGGTAAATAATGATGATCACTGTCAATGACACTATTGATGGCGGTTTCCCTGAGAGCTCCAGTCATAGTGCGGTAGGGCGTCGAAGGCTGTAGATAGGACTGTGAAGGGTCCCACGACGATTCGGCCCCAAACCGTTTTGAGTCGTCTATCGATTCGTACTCATATGATTTGTGAGGAGGTCGCAGTGAAGGGTGCAAAAAGCTTAGATGACCCTAAACATGATGGCCACGAATGATTACGTCAGCATTATCAATTCAAACACTGATAGTAAAATTTATCTAATGGTTTTTGAGTAAGTAACTTTCATTTTTTAGAGTCGAAGTAGTACTTGGAAGCATCGTACTTTCTAGTAATGCTCTACTACTAGTTCTGTTGAATTCTATTTGAAATTTATTAGTGCCGTATCGCAACATCATATGCATTTTTACACATTTTGCCTAAATACTAGCAAACACAGGCTAGCTTTAAGTCTAGCTGTGGGTGTCTCACAATGTTTCTATACATATACTCATATAAGATCTACTTATATCAGTTTTTCATTGTGTAAGTAGTCTCTATTTATGTAAGTAGTCAATCAAATGTAACTTATTGATGATGTATTTTATTGTGAGAAATAAATTAAATCTTCAGTAAAGAGGATGGATTACATTTTAATCAAATACCTATCAATATGTTATTGAAATTCCTTATTTTTTAATTGGAACGAATAGGTTGTGGGGCTTAGATATGAAGGTCACATCATAACATGAAGAAGAGAAGTCAAGGAACATTAAATGTTTTGTGACAATAATTAGATGTTTAAAAATTCTACGCACTCTATTGTAGTCATCGTACGATGAATCTTCTTTCATCGGATCGTAGTCTAGATGAATTTTGGGGTCGGATAGCTGTCTCCTGTGCGCTCGCAATTTTCTTGACTTGCCTAGTCCGGACAGTGCCATTTTTCTCTGCATGTCCGCCCTGTAAATATTAAAATACAATATCTATTTGCTCTGCAAGACTAATTGACTGAACAAAGAGAGGTATCTGTTTCAAGTCAACCGTTTTGTATTTGTCTGTTTGTAACGAATTTACGTCTAAACGCGTGAACCAAACTCTATGAAATGTTCCATCTTCCTTCAAGGAATGCCCAGTGGCGTAAGAGTAAGGGTTTTCAAAAGTTGCTTGTATTTAAAGGATATTTAAAAGGAAGAAAAGGAGAGGCACTCAGCTCTTCCTCCATATGCAACATACCATTTTTAAAATCATATGCAATTGGAATCAGATTTCAAGATATACCTCGGGCCCTTTTATTCATCTGGTTGACCTTCATAATATGAATTAAGTTATCATTCATAAGAATAAAATATTTGCTTGTATTAATAACTCAATTATTTATAATAAGAAATAAATGATAATTATACAAATTTAATCATATTGTTCAATAAATTCATTCATCAGACATGTGAAATCTGATCTGATTTGAGCGATCAGCTGTCTGAAGAATAGAAATGCAGCCTTGGTGATGTCTGATGTGATACAGAGTGAATTTTAGTGGAAAACAGACTTGAAATAGCAAATTGAATCAAGGGTTAGGTCTGATGATTTTGTTTGATTTTACGATGGTGACTATAATTGAGTTCTATGAGTATGTTCATCTGTGCAAGTACCCTTATTCTTGGGCGTGAGGTCTACTGTTCACACAACTACTATTACATTATTAGTGTGAGCAAATCGTTTCATAACTCACTATTCAATTTTCCAAAATGGATTTTTTTAAATTGCTTTTCTTGAAAAATGTATTTTTTTAATTTCTTTTCTCGAAAACCATTGATTTCATCAGAAATGTATGTCTTCCTATTCTGAACAAAACGATAATGCATTTTTCCAAATTGGAGAATGAACAACTGTGGTATGGTAAGAAAAATGGCGGAGTCTGTGGGAGCTTTAGCGATAACTGGTCAATGTTACCGGTGGCGTCTGATTGGTGTACTCGAATTCATAGACGTTAAAAAATTTGAATAGACCTGACGCCACCCGTAACATTTACCAGTTACTGGTACAGCACCCAGAAACTCAACCATTGTGCTTTTCAGGCGCATTTTATCCGTAACACATTTTCACTATATGAGAAGTCGATAAAACAAATTTTAAAACAAAAAAGGAACCGACTTCAATTAAATGATGCCCAGTAATTAAATACTCGCGTACTAAAAAGCTTAAAATAAAGTATTTACTTTAAACTCAGAAAATTTTAAATTTCATACAAGTAATCTTTTGAAGTTGGCGCCAAACAACATAGAATTTCTCTGTGATGTTTTCCATGAAAAAATACTTGAACAATCTAATATCAAAACTGACACTGTATTTCAGTAAAAGTGAGTGAAAATCATATACTTAATTGAAATACAGTGTTAGTTTTAATATTGGATAGAATTTCTTATCAATTTAATAAAATATTTGGCGCCGACTTCAAAAGATTACTTGTATTAAACTTAAACTTTTTTCAGTTTAAAGTAAATACTATATTTTAAACTTTTTAGTACCTGAGTATTCAATTCTTGAGCATCATTTCATTAGTCGGTTTCTTTTTTGTTTTAAAATTTGTTTTATTTTAAGCTTTTAGGCAAACCAAAAGTCTGGGTGCGCCCTTGGCTCTGATAATAATCCTCATATTTGAAGACGCGACACTAACTCCTAGCAGATTTTAATTTGTTCGTTCGGAAATCCTCACCTGCTTTTAGGACTTCGAAGAAGGTCACTTGCTCTGTCGAAAATCGATCGGTCGTCGCTACCAAATCGACTCAGCACACGACGATCGGATACCGATAACTTACTGTCATCTCCAAAATGGTCTTTGAAACTTCTAACCGACGATAACTGGAAAAAAATAATATTTTTAAGGCGTCAATGACAAATATGTGATCAAATGATAAGTGATTTCATTTATTACAAGTTGGATTTGAAGGAAAAACTGCCAAATATACAGAACATAATTTATTAATTTTGAATTCATCAAATCGATTTCCATAAGCTATTCAATGCAGTTTTCAATATGATTTAATCATCATCATGTTGAACATGATGAATAACTTGTCGTTAAACGATCTAATATTATTAATCTCTCTGAGGGAGAACTCAGGACTCTTGGCCCTCTCCATCACTCAACTCAACCCTAAGAGAGGAAGAAAAAGAAGAAAATTGTCAACTATGCTAATGAAAAAACGTTTCTGCAATGCTATAAAACCATCTTACTTCTATATCATGACGAGTTAGCACCATTCGCCCCCTGGAAATTAATATATATATTTTTTTTCCAAGTATGAAGCCCACATAGGTCTGAGACCTATGCGTGGGTAATGAGTTAAATTTAAAGTTTTATGTGGGTTCCGAACCACCGGGAAGTGATTTTTACAGCAAAGAACAGTCTTTTTTTGCTGGCCTACCCAATCAGTCACCCTTACAGAGAGGTTCCATTCACATCAATATTAAGCCTCACCCCAACTAATTGATGTAGTAATTATGGTAACTAGCGTATAATATAGTATAATTGTTGATCTGACTTGTCTTATACTCCTTAACTGGAGTCTCCAAGACGTAATCTACAAAAAAAGGGCCCAGGAGAGCGTTGCTTATATCACTTCCCTAAGGACTGCTATTCGCAAATGTCTGAGTACAAATAATTAGTTTTTTCCTTTTATTACATTACATGTTACTGTTGATTAAATGTATTGCCATATTTTTAATTTTATCATAATGCTTATAATTTAAAAAAAAAAATTATTTGCAGGGGGAGACAATCTGAAGTATTTTATCATGAAATATGAGTTATTCTTTTCTGAATGAATACAGTGAAAAATTAGAATAAATAGAATTGGTCACTTATTTCATCCGTGTATTACTATTTCCAACTATCCTAAAATCATCATACCCATAATCATGAAGCCCATTTAAACAATCAGACCAAATAGAATAGGCTATTCTAACAATTAAACTAATATGATTGGCCAGAATTTTGATATTTCCTAACTACCGTTGTAATCATTATAGCATAATCATATATCATAATCATCATATCCATAAGCATAATTATATATCATAATCATAATTGCCATGTCATAATTATAATATGAAGGTAATATTGTGGTAGACATCCATAATGAAAATACAGATGTTGTCACAACCATTCTAATTATTAACACACGAGATACTATAGTTTCGACTGTAACGTCATTTTCAACCTCTGTCAAACTGATTGAGATTGAAAATGGAAAATTACGTTACAGTCGAAACTATATAGTATCTCGTGTCTTAATAATTATTTCAGTAGTTGTGACAACATCTGTATTTCACATTATATAATCATCCCTTACAATGATTTGAAGCTTCTAGGATTTGTGAGGTATATTTCATCAGGATTCACCTGTTTCGTGTAAGACGACGAAGAGTCTGATATTTTGTAAGAATTGAGGAGATGTCTAAGATCTGGTGGAAGACACGAGACCAAATCGGCTAACGGCGGATTGTGGCGAGTTTCGTAGTCGCTCGCTGATACTCTTACACCACTGCTGCTCACCACACTTGAGCCTGACAAAATCCAATGCTTTTTAATCAACACAAGAACGGAATGGCAATAATTTTCTAGAACATGATTCTATTTTCAAACTCAATTAGTTCTGCATTAACACAAAAAACATTTATTCACTTTTCATGTGAAATTTAACGACTTGCAGTCAAATATTTGTTAAGAATAAGTTTAATAACTCACTTAATCTGGCCGAGCGATCTGAAGATCTCTCTGAAGATGGATCTCATAGATTCGAAAGCGCTCGGCCAGATTAAGTGAGTTATTATACTTATTCTTAAAAATATTTGACTGCAAGTCGTTAAATTTCACATGAAAAGTTAATATTAACAACGCAGTTCGTCATGGAACAAGAAATCCAGAAACATTTATTCATTTTTTGAAGAGCAGACATGAAATATTTAATCAACACAAGAACTGAATGACAATAGTTTTCTTGAAACCTAATTAGTATTGCACAACACAAACGAAACAGTTATCAATTTTTTGAAGTGCAGACATATTGAAATATCGACCAATCTGCTAAAAATAAATTCTTAATAAGGTAAAAAAAGTAAAGGGCTAGAAATAATTTCTTAATAAGTTATAAAAAGGTAAGTAGACCATAATTAGTTGTTCTTATGTAAAAGGTTATTACAAAAGAATGTCCGAACTGTGAAGTGCTTTAATTACAAAACGCATATATAGGGTGGTTTAAATAGTGCCGGTTTTGATACATGAAATTTAGAACTGTATTTTTCACAAAAATTACAAACATAGTTCATCTAATCTTCCGTGTGGAAATTGATATTTTACAAATCATTTCCCCTAATCTGCTACCATATAAGAACTCAATCCAAGTGATACATTATGATTGCAAGTTTCCACATCCTTTTTGCAGACAATATCGTCAAGTTCCCCAATGAACACATTGGGTTTGTTAGCATTCATGGATCAACTTGCTCCTAAACATCCATTATTTGAAGGAGGAAACTCGAAACTGCGGAATGGAAGGTTGAACTATTCTTGCAGTCAATCTATAACGGACTTGTTATTGAGCTATTTGGATACAGTACGGTACTTATTTATAGTAGCGGACTAGTGGAGATGTTTGTCCAAAATTATTTTTCATATATAAAATGGGAAAATTAGATGGATGTGTCCATGTATTGTACTTGCTATTTTTGTAAAAATACAGTTTTTAATTTCATAGGCTATACCAAAACCGGCGTCTTTTTGAATCACTCTATACTTACAAAACGTTTTGTCTATTCATATGGAAAGCAAATTCAAAATTTTCATAAATGATCAAAAGATTCCATAAGTGTTGGGCCCTGGGGCGGTCAGAAGGAGCTCAAACGATAGTTATCTATTCGGTACTTGAATTTTTCATGCACTTTTAACAACTTGCTACAGTTGTAATTTTTGTTACTTAGTCATGCATTACTTAGAAGCATTATTAGTCTTCTCAATATTAGAAGAGTAGCTGAATGAGGCACCACTACTCAGTGGCGTAACTAGAGGGTCAATCTGTAGGGATGGGGGGTGACTAATGATGTTATGGGGAGGGGTAGGCTCCAGGCACTGTATAGTATATCTGTATATACCATAAGAGGAGAAGGAGGGGTTATCTGACAATAATTCAATACTAACATATTCAAAAAGGTAGTTCGGGGTACTCCCCCGGAAATTTTTGAAAAATAAATCCTTTAAAACCAACCACATTTTAAGCGATTCTCGACACAAATTCATCAATTTTAACATAATTCTATGCCAAATTGTGTGTCAAATTTGTATCATTGTCAGTGGGAGATCCGTAACCGTAATATCAAATGTGTTGTTATGAGTGTGGAAGGAATTCGATTATCGCATAGATTTCTAATATAAAAATTGACACTATATTTCTATTTAATTTATGAATCTGACTCACTTATACTGGAGGGATGCATTCTTTTCGTCATGGAAAAGAGCACAGATTGCTCGTTTGGGCTTCTGGTGGCGGTCACATCGATCATTGATGTAATTTTTTGATCATTAGTAAAAATATTAATATGCTTTACCATATAAATGGTCGAAATATTTTCTGAATATTGGCTTTTTGTGATTAAATTGGGTCATTCTCTTGTAATCACCTGGTGTTTTATAACAATATTGTAAGCCTCTTAATTATTATAGATGATTTTCTCAAATAAAATATCAACAAAGTAGGGATTAATTTTATAAGGTTAAATCATGTTTTACCTTGAAGAAGTCCTAAAGCTGATCCTGGCCTTGGGACGGGATCGACTCCTAGAACTATCTTCCTTAAATTTGTTTCACTAGCACTTGGTCTTTGAAGAGTCAGATTTGAGGTTCCAAGAGAATAACCACCTTCTCCGGTGTATTGTCGTAACGGAGAATAAGCTCTGAAACATAAATTTTTGAAAGGGACCGTCTGATTACAAAAGATGAAGAATATTATAAGAAAAGTATGTAGCCCTTGATAAGTTTTTCTCATATTAAGCAAGTTTGTAAGGACTATTAGAAGTAAAAACAAAATAATATTGTTAACTTGCTTTTAGAGCAGGTAGATGCATATAGTGTTCAGGTTAGCATTTGCGTTATCGTTAACGTAAGACTCTCTATAAATATATTATTAAAATTCTTAATTTTCAACTGAGAAAATAGGTTGTGGGGATCAGATATGTGGCCATGAACTCTCTTATTAGCCCAGTCAAATTATACATAATAATGCCGTTTGGGAGAAATAATTCGCGGAGTTTTCATAATTGATATAGTTGGTTCTTGGTACACATGTTTAAAGAAGCAATAGAGTCCTGGTGGTAGAGGGCCGATTATGAGTGAGGGGGCCCTGTTTAGGTCCCTTTTTTAGTTTTTAAATATAGCTCTGAAACTATAAGTTGTAGCTAAAAATTGCTTCAAATAAGAGTTGAAGATTAAAAAAATTAAAAAAGGCTCAAAATATTGGGCTTGCTTATCAACAATATTGACGTTAAAAAATAATAATCTATTTCAATTATACGTTTTTGCAGTAATTACAGAAACTAAGTTGAAAAAAATAGTTATGCTCCCGGAAAAACTCATATCTAGTGATTAGATAGTGCTTACCCCTTGCGCCCCCCCTCAGCGGCAATTATCAGATTTGCCAGGTCTCCTCAGGTGAAGAGATCAATGACAAGTTTTATCTGCATTACTAAAGAATCTATATTATTATTTAATTCGATTAATCATTAATCGTACAACTTGAATTCAAATCGTTAAAAAAATCAAATTTTGTTTTTTCTTGACTATATAACAAAAAAATGGTTGGTCTTACATGAAACATGATTTTTTAGGAAATTTTATAATCTTCTACTTTCATATGGAAAAAGTTTTGACTACAACTTATAGTTTCAGAATTAAGACGAAAAACTAAAAAAGGTACCTAAACAGGGTACCCCTCACTATTACTCTCCCCCCCCCCCCACAATGCCAGGACTTTTCAGTTCCCCTAAACGTATGTGTCTAATTCGACTGTGCTATATAACGTGAAGAAGGAAAGGCTATGCAAGGAACATCATAACGTTTGGGACTATTTTTCAAGAAGCTCATTATTTAGTAGATGCGTTTACAGTGCCCTCTCACCTAAAACGATCCTGAGCTGTTTTGGCAGATTTGTTTCTGTCCCTCTTTTTACTGGATGGTAGCGGTGCGGCTTCCTGATCAGGTGGAATTGAGGGCAGTTTTCTTCTCATTCGTAGTGATTTCTGAGAATCGGTTTCACTAAGAGTATCAGAGGAGTCGCCTCCTGTGTCCCTGGGACCTCTTGGGGTGCCAACTGGTGTACTCTGTGGAGTTGTTATAGGTGTTACTGCAACAAAATCCACAATCTGTATTCAACAATTGATTTCTAATAAGAACATTTAAAAATAGTCTCTATAGGAACAAAAACTAAGGACTATTTCACAACAAACTATTAATAAAAAACACAAACTTGAGCTGCTTTCACATCTACAGACACTCAACGTATCAGACACATAATGAAACTTTTTTCTTTTTTTTTGGAGGATGAAGCCCACATAGGTCTGAGACCTGTGTGTGGGTAATGAGTTGGATGATGGTGAATGATGATTTGGACCTACAGTTTTAGGTGGGTTCCGAACCACCGGGAAGTGATTTTACAGCAGAGATGTCTTTTTTGCTGGCCAATCTAATCGGTCACCGTTACGAACAGGACCTACGAGAACGCAGCTTATCTCTATCTGATTGAACAGATACCTGCTACGGCTCGCGGCTATCACTTCCTTTCTATTTGCGAATACAGTCACGTAACGTATCAGATCAGACTAATGCACTTTAAAAGACGTCTTCTCTACAGAGCCCTACACCTGAGAATAACACTGAAATGCGTTCATCGATTTCCATCAGCTATTCCCAATATCCGCGATTGCGGAAGTCTTCAGTATAATTATAATTGATTTCAGTAGAGGAATTTGAAATTTATGAATTATATCCTATATATATTTGGCAATTTTCAAAATTGGCAGTTCCTTCAAATTCAACTTGTGATATACAAGCCAATATGGCCAAGTCTAAAATAAGTGCTGGTGCTATACAGAAGGGTCACTGTTGTCTAGTGGTTAAGACGTCTGACTGGCAATTGGGAGGTCCGTGGTTCGATTCCCGGCGGTATGTAGTAGCATTCAATGATTTTCATCAGCTACTCAATGCTTTTTCAATAACCGTCATTGCGGAAGTCTTCAGCGTAATTGATATAACTTTAAGGAATTCGAAATTAATAAATCATTTACTGAAGTTTATTCTCTCAGATAATAATGGCCACGCCTGTTTTATCACTTTTGCCTGATTTGATACGATGCGTGTCTGTTGATGTCTGTCGATGTCTGTTGATGTCGAACGGTCGATGTCTGTTGGTGTAAATACACTCATGCAAATCCGTCCAACGACCGGTTGCAGTGACACACTGTTAAAATTTTGATTAGTTAATCAGGCATCAAATAAAAACCCAGGTTAAAAGATTTCTTCGTTTCAAAAGCTCATGACTACAAAATTCGTCACTTGTTTAGCTAACCAAGTTAACCAGTTTTCAGATCACCAATACTACAAAAGCCGGGTCACACGTATGGAAATCTATTTAACAACCATCATAATTATTGTAGGTTTGAATTTAGTGCATTTGTTGTAAAAATGTGGCGTGAACTGTGGGCGCTCCACTCAATGAGGAAATCAGTTGATTTGATACATTGTTTTCTTCATTCATGCTTTGATTCTTTTTTTGACTTGAGGAAATTTTTAACTGTTAATAAAAAATTCTTATTTCCATTTTCATGAACTTAACCTATCAGAAAATAAAATTACTAGCCCCACACTTTCAATACATTGCCTTATGCCAATTTAAACAAATTAGAAAAGGAAGACATCTCAAAACCTACAATAAATAAGCATCATGTATTTTAATAAGTCAGTCACCTTTGGTTAGTTTACCAGCACTTTTAACAAAAGGGAAAATAAAGTTTACCAGCACTTTTAACAAAAGGGAAAATAAACAGAGTTTCTGAAACTGAAATGAAAGACGAGCCAGGTGCATTTTAGGTGCATTTCAAATTATTTAAACGGTGTTTCTGCAACTGGCCATAACACTTTCCTTTCAGATCAAAATTGAGCGTCCCCTCAACAAATTTTAATTGTAAAATTGTCGTAACTAGTCAATAAGAATGATACTAATATTATTGTATGCCTGACTTGACTTGTCTTTTACTCCATAACCGGAGTCATCAAGACGTAATATTAAAAAAAGCTACCTATTTACAATGAAAATGAAACAGAAATAGACCCCCATGCATGCGAGAGTGGCAGAACTGAGCGGTAGACTTATTCAGATATTGATAATAATCCAAGCAATCAAAGAAATTAGCCTACAGATATTTTTCTTGTATGAAATCAGATACGAAAAGCTATATTGCTACTGATCTGTGCAGTCAGTAAAATAAACAATTATGAATCATGGAGAAAATGCATGGTGATTCAAATAGATCTATCGCTGAACTAATTCCGCTATTAGACCTAGACTGTTATTGATCTTGAGTTACACGTTTTTTAAGCCCAACAAATTTCACGAAGCGAAAGTATTGTAGTGCATTTAAATTATGATTATTTACTTCAGTTCTGTACAAATGATGTAAGCAATTTGCAATTTAGAACAGAAAAATTGAGTTGGAAGATGAAATCTGTGATGCTTTCCGTGACGAAATAACTGATGAACAATCTAATATCAAAATTTGCAGTATTTCTATTTAAATTATAATTTAAGTATATGTATAAGTAAAAATTATAATTTAAATAGAAATAGACAGTGTCAGTTTTGATTTTAGATTTGTAGATGATGCAATTATCATGTTTAGTAAGCTGCTACTCTGCTGTTACAATATTAATTTAGATCAATTTCACCACATATTTCAAAAAATTAAATAATGTTTGCGGTAAGTAGCTGAATGCCGCTTTACACTCTTGAACTGCCCTGTTGTACCTCTTAGAATAAAATGAGTTTACCACACCTGGAAGAAGATTAGATGATGCAACAGGGATGCCACTACACAGCATTGCTTGAGAGCTAGGATTGGCTAGTCTGGAATGAGCTGTTCCTGTTATGAACTGATTATTCAGCACAACACTGTACTGTCCTCCTGTGAGCCCAGTGCCACCAACCGTTGGAATGTTGACGTTCATATCTCGTTTTTGTAACTGAAAAATAAATAAAAGCAATGTATATGCTGCAACAATCTGTTTCCATTTAACATTATTTTTTGCTAGAAGTATCCAGTTCATGAAAATTATTAAAAAATAATGAAATAGTAACTAATAATGACTTTGACACATCTGCTCACCAAAATTAATCAATTCGAAAACAACCCAACCCAGTAATCAACCCAAAAAATTCCAAAAACATTTTGTCTCTCATACTACTTCCGACTAACGGTACATTGAAAAATGAAAAGAAGCAAAAGTAAGAAATTTATAAAATTCTTCCCAAAAGAGAAAGAATATTATTTTCCTACAGTTGCCTAACAATGCGGCTATTTATGCACTCATTAAATAAATAAATTTATTTCTCTCTCCAAAACGTTTGTTACATCACAAATGTATACATAACAAAATTATTATAGCTGAATGTTTGCAGTATATGAAAATAATGTAATAATTTGAGAGAAATTAGGTACCCCCGAGATACATCCTTACTCCCATAAGAGAGTATAAGAGACTTACCATCTTTTAAGTGTCTGTGACTGACTTTTAAACAGATACAAGATAGTGGTTGAAAAATCGAGAAAAAACTAGGATATTAGGCCTCTATATAAATGTATCTATTCAGAATTCTTGAAATTAGAGTTAAGGAATTTCGACTTTTTATAGAAAATACTGTATCTTATTCTAGGTTAAAAAATATAAAGATTACCGTAAATACTGAGAATATTCGGGGAAAAATGGAATAAAATAATACGATTGAATAAAGAATTTAGAAAAATTGAGCTATTATAAAAAAGAGATAATAAAAAAACGAAAAATTGAATTAGGTATACATTTTGATTTTTTTTGTGTGTCCGTTCTCTCAAATTTGATTGAATAAGTTAAATGATTTATTACGATTCCTGCCTTCGAATGGAATAAGATGATATTCCTAATGATAAATCATGTTCTCTCTCCTCTTTGAAACAATCATTGTGTTATCCTCCTCAAAAATCCTTTGAAAACATCTCCACATCCACTGAAATTTGTTACACATGTTCGAGTGAAGGACCAAGAGACGTGGTGAGAGCGGTTTCCAAAATATTCAGTAAAAATACCTAGTATAAATGGTGTGCAGGGCACACTGCAAACAAAATAATAAAGAAAAGGTTCTCTTTATTCAGTACAAAGAATCTATTAAAAATTGAGAACACATTGCAAACAAAATAATACAGAAATGATACAGCTATACAATTAATATAGAAGCCTATTTGGTCAAGTGTTCTGTTATTATCTAAAATTCGGTACACTAGATGTAATAAGTTCATCCTAGATATTTTTATGGGGTGAGATGGACAAATTCAAACTCTCAAATTTGGAGAAACCAGCACAATTGGATAATAATTTGGAAATTTGTGATTTAGAGAGGCCAGTCATATGGATACTGAAAAATGTCTAAAAATTTAGTTTTCAAAAGCATTAACAGAATTATGTTATTATTGATGTTTTACGATTTTCAAACTTATCAATTCACAATTAGTTATTCCTTTATGTTTTTATATGTAAAAATAGAATAGATATGAGAAATACAGTAATAAACAGAGGTCTAGTATTAACAGAGTTCTCGGTATTTCGTTGAAAAACAGTACATACAAATATTGAAATTAATATTTGAAACGATATTCTTGAAAGACACTAAACACTAGCTTCTTTGAGAATACTAATATTAATGTTTTTAATGATATAAATAATCCTACAACATTGTACTATGCAATAAAAATTGCTCTTTATATCTGTACTTATAATAGTTTCTATAATTTTCTGACATTGAGAAGTCCAGAAACAAAATGGACACAGAAAACTTATGAAACTGAATACAGAAATAGAGTTTAGCTATCAAAACCCTTGCGCAATAAATTCTCGGTCATGGAATTCCACAAATGTAAATTTCAAGTTAATAATAATTACGTTTTCTTTGCATTTGGAAATATTTTTACTTGATCCTAAGTATGATATTATTAAAGAAAAATGGACGAAAAGTGGATGAATTAGGATTTTGTAGTCAAAACTAATTAAGACCAACAGCTGAGGATTGATTTTAGTCTTGAAATTAAAATTGAAGATGGCATTAATAATTAAAAAATTTGGATGTGAATATTGTGGTAAAATGGCGATGAGTACTAGCAGATGCTTCCACCAATACCCATTGATGCCATCTGCCATCTGGCGAGGATGTTTCCTCCTTGACTGCTGGGCAGTGACCACTAGGCATTCATCACTCTCCTCTTGTGTCCTGTCCTCCTGCATAAGGCAGCAACATTATTGCTATTATTATAATTCAATTCAAAATCATTTATAAAATTTTTTGGCGGCAATCAGGTTTGAGAATTCGATAAAGCAGCACATGACACTTATTGCAAGCATTACATAGAAAAATTTTTGTACGAATAGAAATTGTTTTTCTACATGTGAACAGTATCTGCAAGGGGAGTTTGGATGGATTATTCTTGAATATGCTGACAGTGTTGGGCTAACATTTTTCCTTTTTATTAGGTTCTATATGTGAATGGTTCAAGAATAATAAGCCTGGATTTCTTGTTCCATGACGAACTGCGTTGTTAATATTAACTTTTTAAGTGAATTCAACGACTTGCAGTCAAATTTAATTTTTTATTAAGAATAAGTAGTATTTTACTTACTCTGTAGGCCGAACGTATTCAAGTAGTTTGTGGCCTTGAAGATGGGTTGTTTCAACAACTCGAAAACGTTCGGCCTACAGAGTAAGTAAAATACTACTTATTCTTAATAAAAAATTGACTGCAAGTCGTTCAATTCACTTTAAAAGTTAATAATAATAAGCATTTGTTGTGAAAATTCAAGTAATTTGTGATTTAATAATTCTTGTTAATGTTTGTGAATATATTTCGAATCTATGATGTTTTCCATGACGAAATACTTGATGAACAATCTAATATCAAAACTGAAACTGTATTTATATTTAAATTATGATTTTTAATCACTTATACTCGAGGGATGCATTTCGCTTGTAAATGCTGACGAAGCTTCTTTTTAGAAGCGGAATGCATCCCTTTAGTATAAGTGAGTGAAAATCATATATTTTAAATAGAAATACAGTGTCGGTTTTTATATTACAATGTGACACATGACACTTGTCAGCATTAAAATGTGGAGAAAAACAATTTTTGTACGAATAAAAATGTTTTTTTACATGTGTATACCTGCCAAAAAGTGGATACAATATTATTCTCAAATATGCTGGAATTTTGTAAAGTAAAAACGTTGGACTGAAAAGCCTGTTTATTCGGTTGTTAAGTAGAAGATAATTATAAATCAGAATTCAATATAGAGAAATTAGTTTGAATTGATACATCATTTTCTAATAATCTTATTTTATTACCTAAGTATTGAAAAATGTGTAATGCTTTGGACAGGACAAGTTATTACTTCTTATTATAAATTTATTACTTATGGGGCAGTAATTAGTTTGTGTTCATATATTGATATATTGATCGGTCTTAGAAAGGAGTAATAATTAAAAAGAATAATCAATCATATCACATAAAATGGAGCTTTTATTTATCATTGTGGACTGATTAAAACTAAAGAAATATCTCTAAAGGTTATTCGTTTGAGTTTTTTTTTTGGATCAATTTTCAAGCGATACTGAAATTATAACAACTTTCTGAATGACGCTCTACACGTGAAAGAAAACTCTCTAGAGAGAGACACAACCAATAAGTCGGGAAGTTATCAGTTCTAGCAATCGGATTAAAAAATTCAACGACTGGATTATATCAGCGTATAAATAGCGGTGTCATCAAATTATCTTTCACCTGTGCCTTAGCAATTATCTCAGATCGATTTTTCTCGCGAGTAGAGCTGCATTGAAATAAATTATACTGCATTCTACAATAAAGCACTACGCTAAAATTTCCAGGGGCGCACCCAGACTTTTGGTTTGGGGGTGCTTCCCTGAAGGACGGTCTGAGATTTCGCTAAGCTTTTTTGGCAAGATTAGCGATTAGCCCTGCCACTCTACCTTCCCCCCCACAACAAACACACAGTTTACGCTCAAAATATACTTTCTTTCATAGGTTCGCGATTTTTTATTTTATCTCTTGAACAACTTGCCTGAAAAGGTTCAAATTTGGTACTGTACTCATGTTTGGGTTAAGGCCGAACGTGGTGAGAAAGGGTTCCAAAATATTCCCTAAGATATTCCAAAAACTTACAATTCTTGTAAATCTAGTGTTTTTTTATGTTTGGGCCCACAATAAAATATTTTTGAAGATCTAGTTGATTACCGTTTCTCAAGAGCCAAGTGACCTAGGAAGCTCAGTATCCAGGATCATTCAAGACCAAGTATAGTTTTCAAACAAATTCACCAAAAAGGGCAAGAATTGAGGGCTTAATCCCCCAAACCGCCCCCCCTGGGTGCGCCACTGGTCACAAAATCCCAATACACTGTCGATTTAAAAGAGAGAATATTGTCTAATTTTACACTAACCGGATCACCAGTGCTGGAATTCCTGCAACTAGTCTCGAGAGTTGTCACTGTGATAACTTGACTTCATTATAAATGATTAAACAATAATTCAAGAAAAACATACAGTGGTGAAAGTTAAAATGATGTTTCTAAGGTGTGAAAATGATGAGCGGTTGCGAATAATTAAGTTATAGAAAGGATAGTCGGTTATCATACAACTTATCAAGCAAACCAAGCTTAGTTTGTCATTCCAAAGACCAATTGATTATTTAAAAGTGATGGTCAAGACAACAACCATATGGTGATTGATTATTATAATAAGGTCATATAAGGTGATTATAATAAGATTATAAAGGTCATATAAATTGATTATAGAAAGATTATTAAAGTCACCATGAAAGACATATAGGATAATCTGTGCGAGAAAATAGAATATCATAAAACAGTGAGAAAACTAGTTGTGTATAAAATGCACTACAAATTGAAGATTACAATTTTCTAGGAGTGAAGATTTAAGAAAGATACTACCTGGACAGCCATTATAATTATGGTATACTTATTGTACGGTATAAGTACGGTATTTAGGAAGCATCTTCAAGAATTAATCTTGTACCAGCAACTGCAGGAGGGATCAGGTATCGAGCATTAGCCTATTATTATAAATTAATGTCATTATCATCACTACAGCCATCTAGTAATACCAGCACATCAGTGCTTGTAAGGTTGCAATGATTGAAAATTGCCTGTTTAGGGATCAAGAGCTCCAATTTTTTTGAGATGAGTTGAAAGCCATCTGTTTTCTCTTTTAAATCCACAACACCACACCTATATTTTTTAAGATTTCCAGTTTCTCATTTCTAAAACTTCATTACTAGACAGTTGCAAACATATTATATGGTATTCCAACGCGCACAAAGAGCAAATGCTTATATTAAATAATTAGATTTTTACTAAATAATTAGATTCTCAATGATTAATGGATTGTAGCCTCTTGGACTTTCATTATTGTTAACCACCACTTTCTTTAATTCCAAACTAATTCGTTTTCAATCCTGATCTAGAATTCATGAAAATGATTTTTTCATGAATTTTCATTAGGATAATACCATCAATAAAAAGTGATGCACAATTATTTTAAACAATTGTGATGCAGAATTATTTAAAACAATTGCATCATTTCCCAAGTACATTTAAATATGCATAATTAATAATCATCCTACTTTCGAATTGGTAGAAAGGAATCCTGAATGTAATCAAACTTATCATACTTATTATTAGAGCAATAAGTTACAGTTTTTTAGAACTGTCAGGTAACGTAGTTTTACAAATAATAAAAACTTTAAGCTCTCAAAAATAAAGGTGTGGCAATGAGGAATACTAGAATAATCAAATTTAAGATGAGTCATGATAATTATACAATCAGACACAACTTCGGCAGAATTATTTAGGTACAAATTTGATTGATACAAATTAGATTCTAATCTGATCTAGATTTAGTTATGGATCGATTCCACAGCATTAATCTCAAGGAATGCATGTCTGGTTATAATTGATATTGGAAAAATGGAAATTGATATTTTATTCAGAATTACCTGACTAGCTCCTTTTTGTGTAAGCGCCGCTTGTTCTAAGGCTGTGGAAGAATGGGGCAACGATCTCCTGATCTTCTTGAGGTGTTGCGCATGGTGCTGTAGCTGCATATGCTGTTGATACATTTGCTGCTGTTGAGGGGTAAGGTTTTGTGCAAAGGTCGGTTGGTATTCGGGGAGTTTCTGCAGCCTTAACTGAGCTTGTTGTTGCCTCACCTTCTGTTCCTGATCGATTTGTGCCAGCTGCTGCTGCAGCATCTGCTGGTGCTGGACTAGCATCTGAATTTGTTGCCGTTGCTGCGATGGCTGCTGTAAGTGATGCTGCAATTGTTCCTGTAGCTGCTGCAATTGCTGCTGAATCTGCTGATGTTTTTGCTGTTGATTTAGATGCAAGCCTTGCTGCTGAATTCTCATTTGCATCTGTTGCTGTTGAAATTGTTGCAGTTGTTTATTATCCAGTTGTATCTGCTGTTGGAACTGTTGATTGAACTGTTGGTCTACAAGATCATTACTCTGGCTGGTTAATCCCAATTGCTGAAGAAAGCTCTGTCCCTGAGCTTGATTAATTTGCTCGTTTTCCCTCAACTGTTGAGCGTTCATCGATCTGGAAAACAATCTATGGTCATCAGTGGTTTGATGAAAATCTTGATTCTGGTACTGAGAGTTATGTTCCGATTCCAGCTTTTCATCAGTAGGAGATGGCCTTGATGATGAATTTCCACCCAAACCTGTATAAAATGTAATTCATCACATTAGAAAAAATAAATGGTTTTAAACCTTTGCTTTCACAACTTAAAAAAAAATAATATTTTTTTGAGACCGTTGCATAACACGAATTTTATTAGTACCTATACTTGTATTCTTATACAACAGGCATCTGGAATCTGACATTAAGAATGTGAGATAAAGGAGTATCATGTTTTCATGATACTGGCTTTTTATTATGTAGAATTAGTGAGACTGTAGATTGCTATCAGTTTGATAGCAATAATATACTGTGGTGTAGTAGAAAACATACCCAATATTCTATTAGTCCTGGGGTTACTTTCCAAGGCATTTTTCTATCATTTCAACTCATTTAGACAAACAAGCCTTACGATTTTGGTAGACAAATTTTCACCATCTGATCTAGATTTACCTGCTGTTGGTTAGATGAGTTGTGCCACTGTATATACACGGATTGAAAATGCACTTTCATCAAAATCAATTGAGAAATTCTTGAAAAATATAATTTTTTCAGACAATGATTCAGCAGATGGTTGTTTGAAATGTCTATTTTGTGAGCCCAGTACTCCAAAACTCTTTTCAATGCTGGAGAATTCCGGGGGAATACTTCATTCTGTTCAATTATGAGTCAGTTGCACAACATTAAACATGATTTTAAGGAATTTATATTGATATTGCTATGCCAAAAAGATGGCTATTTCTTTTAAAGAGAATCATCAGAACAATTCATCACTATTGTAGTTTGCACTCAATTATATTACAAGCAAGAGGAAAAATAGCATTATTATGTTTCAGGTTCATGTTTAGGTACCAGGGTTTATTCAGTTATCACGTTTAAGTTCTTGAGGCTAAAAGTTTATTTCACCTATTAACATGGAGTATATAAATCCTGTTCACTTTTGTGAATTATGCATTCCTGGCTATTACTGATCTAGTCAGTAATCTAAGAGTGAGTATCATTAATCTACTCAAAACAGACACTCACTCATTGATATCAAAGATTTTTGAAACTCTTTGGACATGAGATCCAACATTGTTAAAAAGTATTTTTGTAGGGGAGGCTCAATTCACCCTTGATTTATGAGACGTTTTCTTTGTGTTTTCTGATTAATGGTATAGTAATATAGTATATAGCAGTGGTTCCCAAAGTGGTCCATGTGGACCCCCTAGGGGTCCACAAGGACCTGCTAGGGGTCCATGTCTGTGAAAAATAAAATCGGGGGTCCATGATATGTTAATGGGGGTCCACAATAGCGAATGTCTTTGGATCGGGGCGTGGTATATAATAGGTACGGTACCTATGTACAATCTAATATCAAAACTGACTGTATTTCTATTTAAATTATGATTTTTACTAACGTATACTGGAGATACTGGAGTGATGCATTTCACCTCTAAAGAGAAGCTTCATCAGCCTAGAAGTAAAATGCATTCCTCTAATATCTCAAGTACGGTATACGTGACTGAGCAATAATCATAATTTAAATTGAAATACAGTGCCAGTTTTGATATTAGATTGTTCATCAAGTACGTCGTCATGTAAAACATCACAGAGTGAGAGTACCTATGTAGACTACTTGCATAATTAGATTAGATACTTAGATTAGATTTAGTTTTAGATTACCTGCGCTCAGGCTTGGCCTTTGCAGGTTATTTTCCTTATATTGTTATATTAAGGCATTATGTTTTATTTCATATTGATTACTGTTTACTTATGTATAACATAAAGGAAATAAATTTGATTTTGATTTGATAATACTGTTATACGTACATGCAAGCAAGCATTATATCTATTTAAAAAAATAGAAAACATTATTCTATCGCTTTCTATGAAAACATTTTTAAATCTCAGAGAATTCAAGCTTAGTTCTCTTATATTTGTAAATTATAAGCCTTCACTGGCAGGACACTAAACAGCTCAGGTTTACCAGATATATGTTTCCGTTTTTAGCTGTATTGTTATGAGCAAAACAAGCCCGATACTTTTCAATTATCTTTTAACATATTTTAAAACTATTAACATTTACTGGTAGGTCACTAAACAAGTCAGTTACTAAATATTTCAAGTTATCTTTAGCAATATTTTTATACGCCAAAGTATCCTCATATATTTCAAAGTTATAAACAAAAAGGAGCCTCGTATTTATATTTGAATGATATTTTATCATATTTCAAAAAAAGAATCTTTATTGGTAGGTCACTCAACAACTTAGTTAGGTTACAAATTATTTCAGGTTTATATGAGCAAAAGGAGCCTAATACGATAATCTTTAAATTGTCAAACCATATCGACTTTCTTTAATAGACTATCAAGTTCTTGCTTATTCAATTGACTGTTCAAAATTATTCTGATGGAAAACAAAATCTCTGCACAATAAATTAAATATATTTCGAAAATAAATTCTAGTTATGGTACTAATGTTTAATTTTTATTTTTTACGTTTACAAGAATTTCTAATAAGGTCTAATAAGCTTCCTTTTATTACTCTACGTATTTGATAACTTTAAATCGAGCTAGAAATCTTAGTAGTCTATTCCATTTTAATATATTTGTTATGGTCTTTTCGTTAACTTTTTTGTAATCAATTTTCAATACAGTATTCTTGTTAGATCACTCCATCACTGTATCTGTATCACCCGTTTGTCACAAATTTGATGCAATATTCTACAAAAATGAGAATTATATTCATGTAGGTTATATTTAATTGTTATTTTCCACCTCCTCTCGCCAATTCTCTCTCTATCACATTTCACTAACAAGGAGTGTTGTGTGCAATTACTACAGAGGACACAATGTTGTTTAATAAAATACCAGCCGTTATCCTTCTTGAGTTTTATTAATACTATTTCACTATAACCAACAACAATATGTCATACTATTTGATTATTTAAATTCAAATTCGAAGACATTACAAAATTGACTAAGTTTGTGTGTTATTTCAATGTTTTCTGCACCACAATGGTGAATTTGAATCTGTTACTGTCAGCAGTAGTGAACCTACTTCAACTGATAGTTAAAACTCCTGGGCGCTCTTGGTAAGGGTGACCGATTGGATTGGACTGCAAAAAAGACTCTGTTCTCTGCTGTAAAATTACTTCCCCGATGGTTCGGAACCCACCTAAAACTGTAGGTCCAACTCATCAATCACCGTCATCCAATTCATTAGCCACGCACAGGTCTCAGACCTATGTGGGCTTCATCTTTCAAAAAAAGAAGAGAAATAATGACATTTATGCAGGGGGTTCACCTAAACCAAAAAATCATGGCAAGGGGTCCATGAGGCAAAAAAGTTTGGGAACCACTGGTATATAGTATAGTAATAATGGCATACTAATTCCAGGGTTAAGCTAAAAAAGCATGGAGATCTTTCGTTATTTGATAGGGGTGGTTATTGTGTTTTGTTGAAAATGTTGAATTTTACAAATGTTGACTTTTTACTAATTTTATCGATGAGAATCTATTAAGAATAAAAAATTGAGTTGAAAGTGTATTCAGTTTATCTTTGAGAAAATTGTCCCCTTTTGAGTGAATGGTGCCTTAAGTGGAATGTCTTGAAAAAATTTTATTTTCAAAATTTATGACTTTTATTTATGAAACATTGGAACGTTCAATGGACGTTGGAACATTGGAACGTTCCATGGACGTTGGAACATTGGAACGTTAATATTTGATAATAAAAACAGGCTGATGCTAAAAATGCTTCGCCGATCGCGAAGCGCGAGTTAAATAAACATAACACTCTTAATAGTATATATTGATTCCAACTAATTTAAAATTGATAAAGGAAAGATTTAATGATTTTTACGAATAGTTCATTTGAATAAAAATAAATTATGAGAATGAATTGTAGATAAATTTGATTAATACTTTTTTGTTGTAAATCAATCCTATAAATATTGTAACTCTTGAGTGGATACAATTAAGTTTGATACGATTCTTGGAAAAAAATGAGAATGAATAATGTTTTATATGGCTAACAGCATCAACAGAACTATTCAAAATAATATTTTTTCTATTGCCGATGATGCCCACATGAGTTCGAGACTTGTGCGTGGGTAATGAGGTGAATGATTACAATGCTAGACGAAGGAGTGGGATTCGAACCCACGACCACTTAAACGACAGCAAGCAGAAGTTGCGACGCCCCAACCAATCTACAATGAGTATGACCGACAAAAGCTTTGAAATAGTAACATAGTAACAAAAAGTGAAATGACAGGAATCTTACATGCTCTCACCTAAAGCTCGACTGAAGTCAGCAAGCATTCCACTAATAGTCCCTGTTGCCGGCTTGTTTTGTCCTTGTTGTGCTGAACCATGCACATTCATTTGCTGCTGTTGATGAAGTTGCTGTTGCTGCTGCTGCTGCTGCTGTTGTTGGGTTTGATGATGGGGGTGTTTTTGCAAATTCATCGAGTGCGGGAATTTGCTTCCTGTTTCGTCCATGAGGTCACCCTAAATCAAGTTGATTGAATCAGATTGGAATGATATGTTGGACAGATTCACTATAGTCAAAAATAATATGATTTCTCAACCTATGAGAATTACTTGAGACTTTCAATGACGATAGTTTCAAATTTAGATTCAAATTCACAAAAGGGCTAGAATGAGGTCATTAATGAGAGCGATTTTTCAAAGAATTCTATTATCTCATACTTTATTTGTAAATTGGGTTTATTAAGTTTCATGCCTAAAATAAAAGTACCATGATAATAACAGGTTTTATAGTGAAAATACTAGAATATGGGTTCATTCAATTAATACATTTTTGTTTTTAGCATTCAAAAGTTGTGACTAATAGCTGGCTAGTAGGTAAAAAATGGGATAATTGTCCAAAGAAACAATCTGAGTATTGTAAATCAATTTTCTTGCATCCAAACAGGTGATTAAACACAGTATCTGGTAAGAGGTAGGTGAGCAGTAAAGCAGTCCTCAGCAAAATCTGAAGTTTTATGTCACCAAAAAAGTAGTTTTCATCATTTCTTAGTCATTGACGAAAACTAGCTGAAGTACATACTTTGGTTTTAAAATATTGAAATTAAAGTGAATTGGTTTAAAGAATCAATTAAAACTGCTTTTAAATATTGAAAAGTATGAAATATTAGTTCTAAACAGCAATGAAGAACGAATTTCAAAGTGACTTCCAACTTAATCCAATTCATTGGTTTGCTAACGTTGTGCAAGCAGTACCAGAATAATTTTTCTATCTATCAGCCTTATTTAATCAATTTTATTAAACTTGTTGTATAATGCAACCTCTGTATAGCTAGAATGTCATGTTTGTTTTTGTTTGATGGAGTTGTAAGACACAGCAAAATGCAATCCAATTCTCAAACAAGAAATTAATATATTTAGGAGTAGTCCTTAATCTTTCAAAATATTTTTGAAGCTGTTCAAAAGCTAAAACAGAAATAATGCCCTGGTATTTGATAAATCCACATTATTTTCCAAATTTGTGATTCATCACAACCACTCACATTTAGGCGTTTCTTGTATCATAATGCTTGTTCATAGTAGAAAAAATATCTCCACATTCAGTGGAATTTTGACTAATAACACAATCCATGAATTATCTACAAGAATACAGGCTCTTTATGGAGGCAATGAATCATATTATTAACAGTTATAATATATAATGATCATATTAACAGTTAGTAGATTCCCAATAAACTAATTGAGATTAACATAATAATAATCCTGTTCAGTTTAGCAGGAATGTGGAGGAGGCAGATTCAACTTACAGTTCAATATCGACATATATATATATATTTGCTGATGATGCCCACATGAGTCCGAGACTTGTGCGTGGGTAATGAGGTGAATGATTACACATAGATGCCTGATGGTGGAGCGGGATTCGAGCCCACGACCACTTAAACGACAGCAAGCTGAAGTTGCGACTTCACAACCAACTGTGCTAAGTGGTTATTAATATAATATTATAATTAGTAGAGTGACTATTGATGTTGTGGAACTTATCCATAATTAAAAACTCAAGAAGTTGTCGAATTCCACTTTATTTGTTACACAAATTACAGTACCATGGTTTCAGGGTACCTACCCCATCCTCAGCAAGACTGATTTGAAACTAAAGGAAGAAGCAAGGAAGTCTCTGAAGAAAAATGTATACAAGAGCTACTTGATCATGGAGATAGCAGAAACAATAATAATAATTTATAACAAGAATGACTTAATTCTAGCTTAAAATTATATTTGGTATTTTTGGTATTTAATTATTGAACAAATTTGACCGAAATGGTAAACATGCCAAAATAAGCTGCCAACCCAACAACTTGAACAGGTGGCTAATTTAAAATCATATTTTAACATCCTAACCTAATGCACTAGATTAAAGGTATTACTAAATTGACCAAAACTATGACTATATGACTATTATTGACCAAAACTCATTAATTACATTAAATTCAACATTGACAATAAAAATGATTCCTAATCTAAGGCACAAGATTAAATAAATAAATAATGAGGCCCTATTTAGCCCATAAACTCTAGGATGTCTGGCCTAATCTGTTTTGTCCAGGGTGTCTTTGGCTAACCTGGTTATAAGGTGATAATAATTACAACCTAAACTTAATAATACTCCCAGCTCAAAAAAGTGCCTCATCCTCTGAAATGTGAAGTTTTAGTTAACATTAAAAATTTTCATTAAATTACTAAACTTAATTTACATTAAATTAACCTGGTTATAAGGTGATAGTAATTACAACCTAAACTTAATAATATTCCCAACTCAAAAAGGTGCCTCATCCTCTGAAATAACCTATTTTGTATCCACTGAACCAAATTTACCCATTTCAATCTAAAAAGTTAAGTTATTCACTAATAAGTTATTCTCACTTCAAAGATAACAAATATCCTAATCTAAAGCTCTAGATTAAAGGTATTATTAAAAATAAAAGTATGGGGTCTTAATTAACCCACACTCTAGTATATTTAGCCTACTCTTATTGTTCTAGATGATCTTGAACTAACCTGCTTATATTGCTGTTAATGAAGTCATTATGGTCATTCAAACTAATGATTGAAATGTCCTTTTCTATTTTATGAATCTCTATTGCCTCTAAAACGTTCATTAATCTGCTCTTTTGGCAAAAGTGAAGTATTTCCATGTTGTTTTTTGGGTCGAAATTATGTCCACTTTCTATTAGATGGTCTGCAAAGTTGGAATTCTTGTTGCCCATTCTCCAAGCTGTGGTGTGTTCCTTGATTCTTGTGTTGAAAGGTCTCCCAGTCTGCCCCACATAACAGGAATTGCAGTCAGCACAGTTCAGCTTATACACTCCACTTTTTTCACCATCATTTATGGGGTCCTTGGAGGAGTTCATCAAGTGATTGAGGATTGGAGTGGATTTGAAGGCCACTTGTAGTCCTTCTTTTCTGATGATGTTTCCAAGTTGTTGTGAAATGTTTCCAATATAGGGAAGTGTGATCCAGTTGCCTTTGGGGTCCCCTTCTTTTTGTGAATAGACTAGATGGATGGCGTCCTTCTTTTTTATTTTGTTTAGAAGATTCATTATAGTATTTGAGTGGTATCCATTGTTTTTAGCTATTTGAAGGATGATTCCGAGTTCTTTGTTGTAGTTTTCAGAAGACATTGGGATTCTGGTCAATCTGTTGAGGAGGGAATAGAAGGCTGCCAGTTTGTGATGAAATGGGTGGGAAGAGTTCATTGGAATTACTGTGTCAGTAGTTGTAGATTTCCTGTAGATGCTGAAGTGGTGTTTGTTGTCCTTTATGACTATTGTGAGGTCTT